>CM053771.1:187744244-187816262 GCA_028658325.1 Potorous gilbertii | reverse complement strand
CTGGCCCTACAGGACAAAAGAGAAGATGGGGTAAGGGAAGGGAGGGATGATAGAAGAGAGGGCAGATTGGTGATATGGGTAATTAAAATGTCCAGTGTATTGGGGAGGAGGGAGGGGACAAATGGGGAGAAAATTTTGGAACCGAAAATCTTGTGAAAGTGAAGTAAAAAGTTAAATTTATTTAAAAAATAAAAAAATAAAATAAAATAAATCATAACTTTAAAAAAAAAAAGCAAAGAAACATGCAAAATGAAAATGAGGGAATGGAAAACAAATTTAGTATACACCAAGTAAATCCCAAAAGAGCTGAAATAATGCTATCTGACAAAGCAACAACAAGCATACAGAAAAGGAATAAAAAAGGAAACTATATTGTGCTGAAAAGAACCATAAATGACAAACCAATATCTGTAATAAATTTAAATGCTCCAAATATATTAGCATACAAATTCATAAAGGAAACATTAATTGAGCTACAAGAAGATTTAGTAGCACAATAGTGACAGAATATCTAAATATTCCTTTCTTGGTTTTGGATAAGTCTAACAGAAAGATAAAAGGGAAACTATGGAAAAAACTGCTGGAGAAACTAGAGTTTAAGACTTACGGCACTTTCTAATAGGGACATCTAAAGGATATATATATATATTTTTCAGCACCACATGGAACTTTTACACAAACCTACCACTACTACTTTTTACCTACTAGGTAAAAAGACAGAAATCATTACTATATCCTTTATAGACCAAAACACAGTAAAAATAGTAACTGGTTCAGACACTGTGAACAAAAGGCACAGATCCCAATGGAGACTTAACAATGAAATCCTAAGTAATAAGTGGGTCAAAGAACAAATCAGAAAAACAATTAATAACTGTAAAATTACATGATAATGATATAACATTTCTGGGACACTGCTGAAGCATCATTTTCTTACAAATATTCATTAGCAAAATAGAAAAAAAGAAGGATGTGAACTTTAAAATGCACTTTAAAAAGTAGAAAGCTCACAAATAAACCTAAAATATGCACTAGAGGAGATATTAAAATTAAAAGGAAAATGGATACATTGGAAACAAAAATATCCAAAGAAATTATAAATAAAATTGAAAGCTGATTATTAGAAAAGACTAATACAATTGATAAAAGATAGCAGAAGGTCAGATCAACAAAATAGCAAAATGAGAAAAATGAGATCACAATAAAATGATCATATTCAGTTATATGCTAGTAAAACTGAAAACACAAAAGAAAAACAGGAATACCTTCTAAAACATAAGACATACATTATTAAAAGACCAGAGAGATATCTTAAATAACCTAATCTCAGAAAAAGAAATAGACCTAGCTGTAAAGGAAGTACAAAAGAAAAATCTCCTGGTTATCATGGATTCACAGGAGAAATTTATCAAACTTTTAAAGAACAGTTAATACCCATATTTACAAATTACCCTCAAAAACTAAGAAATAAGAACCCTATCAGAATCCTTTTATGAGCCAAATACCATGCTAATACCAAAAATGGGGACATCTAAAACACAGAAAGAAAACTATAGGCCAATAACATTGAAAGAAAATTCATCAAAATCCTGTCACAGTAAAACAATTTTTTTCAAGCAATCATTCATTGTGGCCAACTGGGATTTATACAAAGGATGTAAAATACTTCAACATTAGAAAAAATGACATGATCAATCCGTAATAACCAAAACACATAAAACCACACAGTCATCTCAATAGATGCAGAGCAAACCTTTGACAAAGCACAATCCTCTTTATGCTAAAAAACTACAAAGTACATAGAGAGACCTTTTAAAAATATCATTAAAACATCCAAAACCAAAAGCAAACATCACATACAGCGGAGATACATTACTAATAACCATTCCTCAATAGATAAGAGGTCAAAATATATAATCAGTTCTCAAAGAAAGAATTTAAGTATTTACAACCACATGAAAGAATGCTTCAAATCACTAATAAAAAATGCAAATCAAAACTATCTTAAGGCTTTTCCTCATACTCTGCAAATTGGCAACGATCACCTAGAAGCAGCAATGTTCAGTGCTGAAGAGGTTTGGCATGATAGTCACACTAATACATTGTTGGTAGAAATGATACAACCATTTTGGGAAGGAATTTTGAATTATGCAAACAAAGTGACTAAGATATCCATACTTTTTGCACCAGAGACTCCATTACTGGATTTATACCTCCCAGAAACTTTTGATAAGAAGAAATTCCCCATATATACCAAGACATTAATAGCAACACTTTTTGTGATAGCAAAGATTTAGAAACAAATTAGATGCCCATTGACTGAGGAATGGTTAAAAAAATGTGATATATGAATGTAATGGAATATCACTGTACTGTAAGAAACAATGTATATGATGAACATAGAGAATAGAAACTCTGTATGAAAGGATGCCAAGTGAAGTTGGCAGAGCAAAGAGAATCTATGCAGTAACTGTAACAATATAAACATAAAGAAAACTGTACACTAACATGTCAAAAGCAAATGTAACAAAATTATAATGCTCACTTATGACTTGAATGAAGAAAAATGACATCTTCAACCTCCCCACTTTGTGGAGGTGGGAGGTTTCCCAGGTGTTAGACATTGCACATGTTTTTCAACTGTTTCCGTGTTTTGTTAGGTTGTATTGATTTTTTTACTCTTAAAAATACTATTTGTTAAATGGGATGGCTTTCCTAGAGGGGAAAAGGGAAAGATATTAGGGATAACTAGGATGACATAAGAAACATGGAACACATCAAAATAAGCTTTAATAAAAAAATATACTCTCTGTCCTCAAGAAGCTTCATTCTATTGGATAAAGACAACTCACAAAAAGGGAGCTGAAAAGCAGGGGTTCGGGGAGATGATGGTACCTGCTGAAGGCTATGATCATTTGTTAGTTCATTATGGTAATTTTAACTAGCAAGTATCACCACCTCCCAAAAGCTTCTCTAGTACAGCAATACCAATGCTTTACATTTATTCAACACTTTATGATTTTTATAATTATTCTATTTTATCTTCACAAGTAGGAGAAGTAGGAATGGCAGAAATTATGATCTTCATCTTACAGAGGAGGAAGCATAGGCTAGGGAAGATATGCCCATGGTCATAGCCCTAGTTGGTAATGGACTCTAAACTCAAACTTAGGGAGGATACGTAAGAGTCAGACAAGTCATTAAATGCTTAAAGCATTAGTCTTTTATTAGGCACATTTTCATTTGTGTAAAAGAAATCATATTGCCTAACAGACATTGAAGGGCAGGGAAATGGGGGAACAGAGATAAGGAAAGAAGGATTTAGATCTAAGAATATCACTGATCTAGGGATACATGGTGGTAGGGGCAGGAAGGGGATGGATTTACTGGTGTTCAGGCAGATGATCTTCAGCACATTTCCTTGCAGGTAAGGATTGTCTAGTTAATTTCACTTGTATTCCTAGTGCCTAGCACATGGCAGGTGCTTAAATACTTAATAGACTGATTCAAGTCAAAGCAGGAATTAAGCTTCTATTGTAATACAATAGAAAGAATGCTGGATATAGAGTGAGAGGACAGTTCTGAATTAGTCCTAGATTCAAAACGTGATTCCATCACTTACTACCTCTGTGACCTTGAGCAAGTAATTTTCATTCTACAGGCTTCAATTTCCTCATGTGTAAAATCAGATGGTTGACATAAACGACCTCTGTCCAGTCTTACTTCTAAGTTCCTGTGATCTATAATCTTATGCAGAAAGAGGGGAGGAGGGGTATATGATTGTCCTGTGAGAAGCTGTGATCTGAACTTGGCATGCCCAGTTTCCAACAAGCTTTCACCATTCTTCTTATTCAATACAGCGAGTGCTTGGGTCATTTGTCTCCTCCATATAGGTATAGCTTGAGAATGCAATCAAGAATCTTGTGGGGAGATGACTGGGACTTACTTAGATGCCTCTGATTGGTTTGTCATCTCTGATGTCAGAGGCAGGGAGATACTGGCATTGGCTAGGAGATCCCTGGCTAGAGAATAGGGCATGGAAGTTTCTAAACATAGAAGATTCTAGAAAAGAGATTCTAAGAGCAAAGGCAGCCTACCTCGAGTGAGCATTATGGATCTCAGAAAGACCCCCCAACCGGGGAGATTTGGGATCTGTCAGCCACAGTATGTAAAGTGCTTTGCAAATTTTACGGGGCTATATAAATGCCATCTTTTTTCATATTTTACTCTAGAAATGACTAGAGTTTTATAGCTATAAAATTATACAAGTCATCCAATCTCATATTTTCATTTTCCAAGTGAGGAAACTGAACCTCAAAGAAGTTAAAGTAAAAACCCAAGTGAACACAATTTACTTAGTGGTGGTAGATTCAGGCCTACAACCCCAATTTCCTGATTCCTGGATTTCAAGTACCACCTTAAGTGCCATATATTTTTTTACCAGTAAAAAATTATATAAATATCAGCAATTACTATTATTGTCCCACTCCCTTTATAGTTAGTCCCTCCTCTGAATTCCTGCAGCAATGATTGTATATGACACTCATTTGGCTTTTGCATAGTATTTGTCTTTTTCTATGTATATAGCATATACAATATATATCCTCTGCACAATATGGCTCTAGACATAATGGAGACTTAATGAATGTTTGTTGCTGTTAATGCAGTTAGAGAAGAGAGAAGCGGTAAAACATCTGGAATCCCACATATTATTTCCCAAGTCTGAATCAATAAGCCTTCTGGCCTGTGATAGACTGGAGGTCTATACCGTCATCCTTTCCTCTTCTGTTCTTACTTTTGGTCATCAATAGACAGGCCTCTAGCAAGGTGAGTAAAAAGCTTTTACATATTTACATTTTACATATTTGAAGTCCTTCATCTAATTATTAGTATTTTATTAGCTACTTCTAAGCAACTACTTACGAGACAAATTAAAATCATGATCCTTTCTCAAAACTCTTTGCCTAATCACCATCTACATTCAACTTAGTCACACAACTTCAAGACTTCTTTTAGCTCATTACTATTTAGATTACCTTTACTTTTTTTTAAACACACTTTTATTAAGTACCTGTGATGTGCCATGCAGTAAGCTAAATATTTTACATATTACCTCACTTGGTCTCCACAAGAATACTGGGAAGTAGGTACTATCATTTTCCTCATTTTACAGCTAAGGAAATGGAAACTGAGGCTAAGTGACTTGCCAGGGTCACATAGCAAGTGGTGTCAGAGTTGAGATTTGTACACAAGTCTTCCTGACCCCATGTTCATGGTTCTCCACTGTGCCACCTGGCTTCCCACTTTACCCAACTTCCCCCTATTTTCCGGTCCCTTAACTCTTTTCTCTTAAGTTCAACTATACCATAAATCATATATGCAGTTACTTTCTGTTGTACATGACTAAATTAAGAGGGAGCACAGAAAAGAAACACCAGAAAATGATGACTTTTTTTTAAAAAAATGGACTCCGGGGAAAAAGGGGCATTGAGATTGCAGGTTTTGTCACGTGCTATCTATCATTTAAGTAATAAAGAGCACTTGTCCCTGAATCAGAGGACCTAAATTCTAGATCTGACCCTTTTTAGCTTTGTGATTTGTGATGAGTCATTTAATTTCTATTTGCTAATCTGTAAAATGGGGATATCAATTTAACTATGTAATTGCTGTGGTACCTACCTCAATGATTTACAAACTTTAAAGTTCTGTATAAATATAAGCTGTTGTGAGCAATAGCCATAGATTACTGTGTAGGTAAAAGTAAGCATCTTGTCCTTCATTTCTAAAGAAAGTCTTTTCTTCTATATTACTTCCAAGCTCTAAATCGAACAGAATAACCCCACTCACAAGAAGCTTGAAGTGATATGATTGTTTCCAGGACTTGCTGAAATTTGATCCAAGTTACTAAATCACAGTAGAAAGAACCAAAAAGGAGAATTTTCTCATGTTAACATTTGTGAAACTTTTTAACATATTAACTATATGAGGATGTGGATTATATTTCTTCTCTATATACCTTCCTGCTCATGAAGTTTTTTTCCTCAACAAAATCATGCTTTCTCTAGCTCTTCTTTATCATGAACAACTCGAATAAAAAAATAATCAAAGTAACATTAACGTTGAGGGAATGTTCATTTTCTCAATGTGGATTCTCAGTCCCAGAGGTGACCTACTTATATGAACATGTCACAGAAGGCACTATTGTATATGGATGTTTTTAAGTAGATAAACCTCCAGGAGATTGAGGTAAAGAATAAATAGTTTTGTCTCCTTTATATTTCTATATCTCCCTACAAATCCCACACCACATGGCCTCTCTTCAGGACCAAGACTTATACGAACTGTACTTGTACATTTGACTTAGTACACCTTCTTAGGTCTCAAGCTTTCTGTAAATTTGGTACAATCTACAGTCTCAACCACTTGTTTGATAACATTGGTGAAGTCCAATCAGCACTGATACAGTATTTATTTCATTGTACTTTACACTCTCCTCTACTGTTCTGATAAACCCTCTCTGTATTCAGGTCTATCACCAAGACTGAACACATTTCTGAAACTATCTTTCTACTCCCTTGTAAATCCCAAGTTGAAACACTTGAATGACACTAGCTAGCAGTTCATGTTGGCATACTAAGCAGTCAGCGAAGGAGAGCAGATCAGAACTTAGGGCTTGTAGGGGGCCTTAGTTAATAGGTAGATCTCCCTAGGAGGCATCTAGGTGGCTCAGTGGATAGAGTGCTGGTCCATGAAGACAAGAAGGCTCATCTTCATAAATTCAGATCTGGCCTCACACTCTTACAAGCTGTGTCCCTGGGAAAGTCACTTAGTGTTATTTGCCTCAGTTCCTTATCCGTAAAATGAGCAAACCCCTCCAATATCTTTGCCAAGAAAACCCTACACAGGGTCATGACAAGGCAGACTAGACAACACAAAACCAAACCCCTAATTCTAAAACCGAGGAGACCTAGAAAGTTTAATAGCTCATTTTATAGAATGCTTTAAGGTTTGTAAAGTGCCTTAAACATTATCTGAAGCAGGCACAATTGTTATTCCCCTCCTGTTTACAGATGAAGAAACCAAGATCATTAGAGTTTAATTACTCATTTTTGTACAAAATTTTCAGGTCTTACATTATCTAATTTGAACCTTACAACAAACCTTCTAAGTAGATACTACTATTATCCCCAAATTACCATGAAAAAAATGAGTATTAAAAAGGTTGTGCCTTGATTAGATTCACAAAGCTCATGTTTAAGATAGAATTTGAACCACGGTCTTCTTGACTTCAAGTTCAGCAACTCTATCCACTGTGCCACTCTGACTCTTTAAGTGCCCAAGATCATGTAGGTAGTAAACAGATGTGTTAGATTCAAATTCAGGTATTTTAACTCCAAATCCAGTACTCTTTCTATTACACTGAATGCTATTTGGGAAGTAACTAGACCGGAGATTTGAGTACAGGCTCCCACTCTGATACTAGCTATATGACCTGAGGTGTGTCCCTCAATTCCTTTATCTGTAAAATGCAGATTATACTTTCCATGATTTCCTCCCAAGGCTGTTGTGAAGAAAATATTTTGCAAACTTTATAGGGCCAGACTCATAGGAATACTGTTTACATATTTGCAGGAAGCGTTTTCCCCCTCTCATCTGTAATCCCCAATTTTCCAACTACAATTACAAACTTTGTCTCCACATACTGCTCCTGTAGGCAGAAAGGGAAAGTGAAAGGGCAAAGGTGTTTGGGTCGGAAGGATGAGGGGTACAAATGCCAAGCCGGGATGAATAAAGTGAAGCTGCCCGCAATCCCTCTGCTTTCCTACCCGGTAATCGAGGGAAAGGGAACCAGAACAGGAGTCGATTCTTAACAGCCCACGACTTTCTACTTGTAAAGTCAGAAGGCAGGGAGACAACAGAACAAAGTGTTCCTTGCCACTGAGAGCCTGGGGGCAAGAATAACTCTCTCTTATTGAAGAAATAGGGGTTGACCTGGAGGCAGAAACACCCTGTACTATCTCCAAGAGGAGGAATCCAGCGAGGATGGCGTTTAGCTAGGAAACCCTCTCCTGGGACTGCTGAAGTCCAGCTGGGCAAAGAGAAAGTTGCTCACCCTCAGCAGCCTGGCTCACAGCGCACGCAGTGCCAGGGGGCCCCCGTGAGGTGAATGGAACAGTCTCCCCAGAGTGTTCGTGCTGGGGTACCCTATAGTTTGGGAAGCTGCTGTGCGGGATAGGGGAGTGGCTGCAGGAGGAGGCGGCTGCCGGAACTGGGGCAAAGACAGACCCGGAGCTCCAAGCATTTGACAGATGTGCTTCCTTCTCCAGCATGAACCTGGTCACCTCTGAACCAATGGGTTACCAGGAACAGCGGCCTTACAGCTCACCAAAGGTAATCCCAGACCATGTGTGGGACACTGATGGGCTGGGGCAGCGAAGCCAATGGTCCTAGAAAGTTTAATCTACCTGGAGAGATCCAGAACCTATTCTAGATTCTTGACTCAGAACTCTTTCAAGGAACTCACTCCACTTCCCCAAAAGTTTTGTCATGCTTATCTTCCTCTTGACAAAGCTTTGTAACAGGAAAAAAAAATGTCTTGTCACTTGACAAAGCCATATTTATTGCTTTAATCCATTTGAATTGGGGCTGATTAACTAGGTGCCAGCCCTGTTTTTGTGGGACTCTGTGTAAATAGTCAATTTCAGGAATAAGAGTAGGAAGTGATGTTTACAAATTATCCTTCAGTTATAGTTACCACTATTACCATTTGTCTTATTGTCTGGGCTCATCATTGATAATCTTGTCTGACATCTTTCTTTTTTCCCCTTTGGGCTTTTGCTTAACACCAATTTGTCTTGGAATAGGGAGATCTAAATGACAAAGAAGCTCTGGTTTCTGAACATAAACAAAAAGAAAAGGGAAATTGTCGTCAGTCCTCTGCTATTTTTAATGTTGTCAATTCAATCATAGGATCAGGAATAATAGGTAAGTATATTTTATATTCTAATCTAGCCCTAAGCAAATATAATCATACATTAAAAGAGAATAGTATTTTGAATCTATCATTCAAATATGCTTTTTAGCTAAATGATAAAATTAGTCATTTTCATTCTTGAATTCTTTTTCATATATATTGATGAAAACCAGCAGCTTTTATCTCTGCCAAAATAAGATGAATTCAATGTTGATGTCCTACCACTAGTGGTTAGTGTTTTTCTCATGGGATAGAATAATATGATTAACTCGTAGTACTGTTAGATCCTAACCCTGTTTTGGTAGGTGAGTTATGAAATCAAGCTATGCTTTTTCCCATTCTGCGTTTAACAGTCACTGCTTTTGTTATCTTTCCAAGAACAATTATGGGGTTGAAAAACCTCCATAAATTATGAAGTCATGAAGGAAATACTGTTATTTCAAAAGTAAACATTTTAGGAAAATGCAATATTTTAGCACTTTTTACAGATATAAAATCACTATGATACTTTACAAACAAATTTATGCAGATCATGATTTGCCCCCCAAAAAAGAACCTATTTTTTTTTTTACTGTTTTAAGTTTTATTACAAAATGAAGCTACAATTTGTCTAAGTTTAAAGAACTTAGTATTACTTTGTTTTTTTCTCAGTAAATGATAAGTAGACAAAAGCTGTGCATGAACTGAATAGATTTTTATTGTTACAATAAAGTTAAGGTCATTGTGTTTTCTGAATGTAATGTCTTCCATAGTGTTGGAAAGCATGCATCTCAGAAAAGTGCAGAAAAGAAAAAGCACTGACTGAATACAACTTTAATTAGATCAAAAACTTTCTAGTCATTCATTTTCTGAACTATAACTGCAATTTTGCTTTTTCTTCTGCATTTGAATCTTTTTCATATACTTCTGAAAATCAAAAGTTTACTGGTATCATTGAATCCTAGAGATAAGAGGATAGACTGGGAGCTAGAAGGGACCTTAAAGGTTATCAAATCCAATTTGCTCATTTTACAGAGAGGAAACTGAGCAGGTTCACACAGGTAGTAAGTGGAAGAGCTAAGATATGATCTTAAGTCCTCTGATCCCAAAATCCAATGCTGTCTCCATTACGCTTGACTGCCTGTGTAAATTTTTTTTTATGCTCTTACATATTAAGTTATTTATTTATTTGCTTAGGTTCCCATTTCACCTCTAGTCAAAGTCATCATTATTTGTCAATATTCTGCATCTCCTTTTTATTTGACATTTCCTTGGTTAGACCAAATTGTTCATTTTTCAGTATCTATAGAACTTGCTTCTACTTCCAAACACAGTATGTAAATTAGCATTTCATCAGATGACAAATACTAAAAAGTGTATAGTGTTACAATACCATTGAAACTTATAATATAAAATTAGCACAAATAACCAGAATATGAAAAGGCTACTGCATGTTTAATCTGCAGGGGTATTTGTTTTCTTTTTCTCCAGGGTTACCTTACTCAATGCAGCAAGCTGGTCTTCCTTTAGGGATACTGCTTTTATTGTGGGTCTCTTATGTGACAGGTAGGGTACTCTACAACTGATTTTCTTTGCATGGTCACCATTACTACTTGAATAGTTCAGAGAATATCTGCATTTGGATTTGGGGATTATCACTGCATTCATAAAATTATGTCAGCAGTATCTAAGGACATTTATGTGTATTACTAATCTGAAGGTCTGATTGTTAAAGGCAGAGCATTATATTGACCATATTATGTGGGTAAAATGCCAGGTCTATTTTTTAAGGTTTGATTGTAGAGTGAAGGCTAGAAACTGGAAGTGTACATTGGTCTCCTTTACAAAATCATTAACAGAGTCTAATGCATTCAAAATTAATGGTCCTGACCACCATCTGTGCAGGAGCCACTGAAAATACAGATGCTTAATTATTAGTTTAGTTCCCCCCCACTACAACATGCTATCCATGAACCTGTCATGAAGTTCAGCAATTCAGAATTCCCTGATAATTCCTATTTCCTCTCTCTTTTTTCCTTAAATCACTTTCATCTATTATCCTTTTCCCCAGTTACTAGAAAGAGTTCCTCAGATATTTCCAAACTTAAACTTTATAACTCATCTTTATTTCCTCTTCTTACCACCACTTCCAATGCTACTTTCAAATATGTATACTTTGATGTAGTTCTCTTTCTTTTGCTGGTGAAGTAGCAAATGAATCATATGGTGAAGATTAAATGGAGGGTAGAATTAGGGGGAGAAAGAAACCTCCCCAATGTCAGCAAGCCCTCTTCCCAAGATCCTCTCAGTTCATCACTCTTTTGCAACTCTTGCTTGGCAGACCGATTTCATTTGTGTGGGATCCAGTACTTAGTGTTTCTTGGATTTAATCTCAAAAGCTTAACTGGAATACTGAATGTATTTAGTTTTTCCTATACAATTTCCTAAGGGATTTCCTCTCATAATTTTTAATTTCCGACTTCTCAGTACATTTGTTCTGTCAAGTAATTAATTTCTCCCCAGGTATATTTACTTATGGCTTATTAGAGGACATGGAAACATTATGTGCAGAACAAACACACAGAAGGCTAGCAAAGTTCCGATTGTTCATAAATTCAGTTCTGTTCATTCACTTTTTAGAGGAGTCAAAAGTGCCTCTTAAAATGAATTAAACCAGTATCACAAAGACTTTGCTCAAACTATTGGCAACTCCACTGAGATGCTTTATGTATTTCTGCAATGATAATTAAAGGAAAGAAAAATGTGGCTTAAAATATTTTCTGATTTTACTTCCTGAGAAGAGCTTTGAGTCGTAAGGCCTGGGGTTTACTTCTTATTTTTGGCACTTACTGTATCATTACAGATTTCCATAACTTTAGAACTGGAAGTAATTGTATACATCTAGTTCAACTCCCTCAACCTACTTAGCTGTCAGGGGACAGAAGATATATGCAGTCAGAATCCAAGGCCATTTCTACTCTTTCTATTTCCTATACCATGCTCATCTTGGATAAGTCTCTCAGGCCCTTTGAGTGTCAAGGTCCTCGTCTGTAAAAGGAGAACAATGATCCTTCTACTACCTCTCTTCTAAGTTGTTAGGGAAATGTTTTGTAAATTTTTAAATCCATTCAGACTCAGATTGGAGATGAGGAAATTTTTGCCTTCTAAGGCGACTTATTCCATATTTGAACTGAACATTTACCCACTGTGTTCCTATTTCTGCCTTTTGGGACCAAACAAAACAAGTTTAGCCCTCTCCCCCAAGGCAGCTTCTTAAGTCTGCTTCATATTTCATTCATCATTCAACATCATCATCATTCATCACCCTAAATTTCCTTAGTCTAAGCATTCCCAATTTTTTCAATTGACCCAATATATCATGGTTTCCCATTTCCAAACATCTGTTACTTACCCCTGGATAGGCTGCAGCCTAACAATTCCTTCTTAAAACGTGATGCACATGACTAATCACACTACACTAGATAAAATCTGAGTAGGGTGGAATACAGGGGGCCTGTCAATTTGCTTTTTGTACTATACATTTTGTATATTTTGTACAATACATTTTGTAAAACATCCCAATATCACTGATTTTTTTGAATGTTTGGTCACAGGATATGAGAATTCTTTAATAACCACCATTTAGAAAGCACCTTAAGAATAGCCATGCATTTTACAAATAGTACAGCCTTTTCTCCTCACAACAACCTAGGAAGTAGCTGCTATTGTTATCCCCATTTTTCAGTTGAGAAAATTGAGCCAGAGAGATATTAAATGACATACCCTGGGTCATAAATCTGGATTTGAACTCCAGGCGCAGTACTCGATCCATTGCACCACCTAGCTGACTCTAGCTACATCTCTCAGCTACTGGAATTGTGTAGTTGATTAAAAAAAAACAGCCTCAAATTTAAGGCTTTACTTTTGGTATTAAATGTCATCTGATGGGTTCATCCCATAAAACTATCCATTGAGATCTTTTTATATATATCAGTCATGTTATATTAGCCATGCCTTATCTTTGTATTACCCAAATATTTGTTAAGCACATCATCTATGACTCCATCCAAGTGATTGATATGCATGTTAAACAGACTATGATCAAGGATAGAGTCGTTTGGCATGTTCTAGGACAGGGGTAGGAAACCTGTGACCTCAAGGCCCTCTAGGTCCTCAAGATTCTGTAAAGAGCCACATTTGAGGTCCTAAAGGGTTACATATGGGCTTGAGGTTACAGATTCCCCATCCCTGTTGGGAAAATCCCTTTCAAGTTCACATTAATCCAGTGATCATCATCCTGTGTCTAGTCATTAATTAGTTAAATGTGTTATTATCCAATTCATGTCGTTTCATCATGTACATATAAGGATATCATGATAGACTTAAATTACTTACTGACTAAAATCCAGATATACCAGGATCTATGATTAGTTTCCCATGACATTAATAAACTTATGCCAATGCATTAATTACTGCTTCTATTTCTAAATGATACAAAATATTGCTTCAATTATATATTCTAAATTTTTTCCAGGAACTTTAAGCCTCACTGACCCATAGTTTGAAGGAAATACCTTCTTCCCCTTTTTGGATAACTGGGACCATATTTACTTGTTTCTATTTAGCAGCACGTCTTCCATTCTCCATCTCTTTCCAAATAACATTGACAAAAAGCGCCTTAGCAGTCATATCCACAGATTCTTTCCATAACCTAACATTTACTTGGTACAAATCTGGTGTCTTTAAATCTCTGAGAGCTGTTAAGAATCTCATACCACATTCTTACTTAACTTGGGTTTCCATTACCTGTTGACCAATTTTTCATAATATTTCATAAACTGAAGATCATCTTTCTTGGAAGAGGGAACAGAAGTAAAAATAGCAGTTAAGTACTGTTCTGAATAAAATTTAACAAAAGGGTAAACTGAGGCAATTCTCCCAGCAAGATAACATTAACAATACTGTGCTACCTGTCAATAAAAGGGTTAATGGATTGCCTCCATTTATACCAAAGATCCCAAAACAAAGGACAGCTCCAATTTTGTAGGTTTTGGTGAGTATAGAACAAAGAACAGAATGGTTGATGGCATCACATCATGGGATTAGAGACAGCATGACTGGTTACAAAGCTGAGGCTCAGGGAACAACATGATTGGTTGGAAGTTTGATAGTGGGGGCTAGTAATGACCTCCCTTCTTCTGTCATGAGACTAAGAAGTGCTCGTTATTGGAGTCCATGTACAAGATCAAAAGATTATAGATCAGCCCTTTTTGGACAGCAAACAAGACATCCTTGAAGGATAGCTTGGTTGTGTAAAGAAACACGCATCCCCCAAGGTCAACTAAATTCCTTGAGGTAAGAAAAGATTAGTGATTAGCAGGATGGCTGGATTTCTAAATTTAACCCATTACAGACCAGCTGAATTCTGAACCAAGTTCAGAGACAGAGCCATGACATAAGCAGTTACAGGACAAAAACAAGTCATTGTAAATAGGATTAATAAGAAAATAATACAAGATCAGTCTTAATCTTCTCAAGACCTTTTTCTTCTATCATGTTATCATGGTTCTATTAACTCAAATAATACTACTACTATCCTTTCTTTGACTTTTCTTTTGTGTCTAATATAGCTTTAAAAATTCTTTAGTTGTCCTTAGAATTCACTCAAGGTCTCAAGTTGTTCTGGAATTTAGCATTCCTAACAGTCTTAAAGGATCAAGCTATTCTTTGTGATCAAAGTTACTTACTTGTTCTTGTTTCCATTTCTGTACGTGTCTTTTAAAAACCAAAGGTGATCATTGAGTTCCCCAGTCTCTTTAGAAAGTTGTTTCCTTTTCTTCCACATTAGAATTATTTGTGTTTGTCTTTGAGAGTATAACATCTCTTCCAAGTCAGCATCATCTTTACTAGAAGGATTCTACCTTCTGCCATAAGAGTCTACCTTTCCTTTCTGAATTATTTGAAACCTATTCAATCAAAGTCCTGGGTCCTTCTCTGACTATGCCCAATCTTCTCTTCCTTATGTTTCTCATCACCTGTATCTACTAGTTATGTGACCTTGGGCAAGTCACTTAACCTCCTTGGGGCTCTGTTTCCTCAACTGTAAAACAAGAAAGTTGGATTAAATATCCCCTTAAATCCCATTCAGCTTTAAGACCATGGTCTTTTGATTCTATAATGAACTCTGATATGGATTAGCGACTTCCTTCAAAGGTTCTAATTGTGCTACTTCGTTGCTTTCTCTACCTTCCTAAGGCTGAAATTGCCATTAAAGCAAGTCACAAATTGTTTAGCACCTGTTTTTAGCAAAGGCGAATTTCTAGATGTTCTAAGTAATTGAAGTTCCTCACATTTACTATATTATGCCTCTATGCCAGCATTTTGGCTTACTTTTGGGACTCACTATCCAATTTCTGCTTCTGACTGGGGGAATCTATAATGTAAAAGCACACTTCATTTATCATCGCTCATATGTTCTTCATCACATTTCACTTATCTGGCCCTGAGCTTTCCACACTATATTATATTTTCTTGTTATACAATACTACTCTACAGTGAAGAAATACTACTTTCCCAATGAGAGTTCTTAAAGACAAATCTGCAAGTAAAGGATAAATGTATATCTCTTCTCTTTTTAACTTCACATTTTAATTTGGCTGGTAGTTTGCTTCCAGACAAATCTATTTTAAGCCTTTAATGTGGCATGTTCAGCCAGACAAGTGGTTTGTCTCTTCCCTGTTCCTCTGTTCATGAGATGTTACAGGCTGCCTTTGAGGGTAAAAAGGGACAGTGATGATTTTTTCCATCATCCAAGTAAGTTATTTGAATATTTTCATTTGTTTGTTGATTGCATCAAGAATAGTCTAAAACTTAAATTCCCTTTATGATGACTGAAGTGGTCATTTCTTGAATAAGTAACATACTGTATATGGCTACATAACATTTATGGACCCAGTAAAAATGAAATCATAATTGTATGTGGACTGAAATTTGATTATATTAAAAATTCTAAGTGAATATTATTTATCTTCGCACCTGAATACTTCAGAAGATCTGTTTTCCATAATTAAAAGTCCTTCTATAGACACCAACTGTGAACTCACCATACTTTAGTGCATAGTTTCAAGGGATTCCTGTGAATTATATAGATATAGCTATAGACATAAATGGATATGTCACTGGTAGTCAAACTTCTGGTGATGATAAATCTGATTCCCCAAATTTAGGAAGACTACTCCCCTCATAACTGGCATATAGTCCACTGATATCAATATAGAGATAGAAAGAACCGTAGAAATAATCTAATCCAAAATTTTCATTTTTACAGTGTCCAAGGTCACACATCTAGTAAGTGACTCCAGTAATCCAGTGACTCCAATGGTCCTATGATTCCAAAACCAACCGAACTTTGCACAGTCCCAGGCTACATTGTCACACCCAACTTCCCCACTCAGGAACTTTCACAACTTATGCCCCATTGGCATGGCCCTTTCCGACCCCACAATCACCTTCATGCTATGACCAGCCAGTTAGTGAAGGAATTCTATTCATGTTTATGTCATCAACATTTGTTTTCCTTTAGAACTAAGGACATAGTAAATTTCATAGTTTAAAAAATATATTTAAACATTTATTTAGAAACACATTTAATAGTTTGGAAAATTGATATGACTAGGGAAATCACATTTAAAAATATTTACATTCTATATATTTCAGCCAAGATTGACTCCCTCAGATAAAATCAAAAGACTCTAAATTTAGTATTATGGAAATATTTCCTTGTGTATACTTAATAACTATAATACAGAATTGTTGAAGTTTCTTTTTATTCAATGAAGGCAACTGTATACTTTTCCTAGTCATATTTTGTCTGTTAACTTGAGGGGCAAAACAGGAACAATGTGCTGCATAAGTTTTTTCTTTAACTTAGTTCTCATGTAATTTTGCTTATATGCGGTGTAAAAGTGAGGATATAGAGTCAGATAATAATGAGAAAATTTTCCAAAATTGCAGAAAATCAGTATAAGAAATGAAAATGGAATTCCTGACACCAGTGTCTTGCCTTCTGTTCAGGTTAATGCACTGATCCTTTGAGTGTATTTGTCCCTAGCCTGGAGAATTGATGAAAAACAGCACCAATACATAGTTATGTCATCCCAAAAAGAAAACCATACCCTATCAAGTTAATTCCTCATCAGTGATCCAGTTAACCTGGTTTTTTGTTGTCATCTCATTCTAATATGCTACAATCATTTAGTATTTTTTCACCAGCATGATTTAGACTTAACAAGAAAATCTTTGCATTCAATATATAATCTCATACATAGCCTGTTTGTTTTCTTAACAGACTTTTCCCTTGTTTTATTGATAAAAGGAGGATCCCTTTCTGGAACAGATAGCTATCAGTCTTTGGTCCATAAAACATTTGGCTTTTCAGGGTATCTACTCCTCTCATCTCTACAATTTTTATATCCTTTCATTGGTAAGAGAACTATGAAGTTAAATATTAACAATTATTTTCATGACTGTGACAATTCCCTCTGAAATAAATGGCATTTGAAATGAAGTAGTGTTAAAGATTGCATATAGTCTATATATTGGAAAGAATAAATGTAGACATTGTTTACCTAGTTAATTTATAAAATAATTATTCTAAGAGGAAACCTAAGATTACTATCGTGTTATTTCTCTTTGCCCATATTGCCTCCTTCCCTATTCTAATGCCCTGACTTTTAAAAGTTAACCAATTCTAGTTTGTTCCGACCTTATTGCCAAGTTCCAGGTAAGAGATTCTCTTCAGTAAGTACAGGTCATAGTATCAATACCAGTGGCACTTGACCTGTTTATGTATAAATGTAGAGGCTAATGTTAGATCTGTGTCAATAAGTCAGATTTTATCCCTTTCATGGTCCACTTCAGAAAGTAATCCCAAAGAGGACATGCTGAAAGGAACTCAGACAGTGAAACTAGAAGAAATGGAATATTCTGCTTAATTTGTTGGTCCTTTTATTTTGCTTTCATGAGAATCTTCACAGAGTAAAATGAGAGTGTTACAAAAACATACACATCTTCTTGGGTCTTAGAGCAGTAAGTCAAATCAACAAGCATTTAGCAGTACATTGATTATGTACCAAGCACTGTGCTAAATTCTGGATGTGCTAAGGCTTAGGGATGACTAAATAAGAAGTGAAGTCAAGAAATCGAATCAAATGGTTAAATAGCATTTCTGTAAATTTATTAATTCATGGAAAGTATTTGCAAGACTAAGAGTCTATTTGTATTTCTGTAGTTTGACTCACTTGAAACTTACAGTAAATATTCCTTACCATGTGTAGTATCATAATGAAATGGTAATTTACTAATTGTTAATATACCAAATCAATTCACCATAGTGATACTTGGCTTGAGTGGACTGAATTTATTAAAAAGTCACTAACAAATTTATAGCATCTTCCTAATTGTTTTCATGACAAATGTAACTGGTGATTTTAACATGTCATATCAGTCATCTTATAAGTTGTAGAATGGTTGTAAATCTCAGTAGAAAAGTCAATGATTATAAAATTTCTAGGAAAAGCTTTCCTTGCTTTTGCAAATGAGGTGATGATTTAGAATTTCTTCCCCTTCTTGCTGTTGTAAGTCAGTACATGTGTTCTTTAGCAGGGTGATACAGGTTGTATGTTTGTCCATATAATAGTTTTAAGTGTGTTAAAAGAACTGACTACTTAAAGGGCCCTGGAGTGAATTCCCTTGCAAATGAAGTAAGTCCTTTTCTGTCTTCTGATTTGAGATTTTTAAGTTTTGGGTTATCTTGAATACTGGGTATACAGTTGAATTCATATATTTTAGTTGAATAGACTAGAGAATGCCCATATTAAAGAAGTAGCCTCAGACTGTTCTTCAAGTTTCAGACTTCAAAAGATATAAATGGAATTTTAGAAATAGTAGAAATGACAGATCTCTGACAATCAATGAATGGGATCAAAAAGGATTTTACGTTTTTCTAAGTCATGCGTGGCACATTCGCAAAAAACTCATCACGTGTTGGAGCAAAAAACCTCACAAATAAATGCAGAAAAGCATTTAACACAGTCTTTATTGGCTACAATGCAACAACATCATATTCAAAAACAGGTCAGAGAAGAAATTACTTTAAATTAATTGGAGATTAACTTAATGTTAAAGAACTGGTGAGTAAAAGAACAAGTCTTGGAAACAATGGAAAATATCATCAGAGAAAATGACAATGAGAAAACATACTAAAATTTTTGGGATGTAGCTAAGACAGTCTTTAGGGAAGAAATATATAACTCTAAATACTTTCATAAACAAAAGAGAGAAAAACAAATCAATGAACTGGGCATGCAACTTTTAAAAAATAGAAAAAAACCAATCAATCCCCAATCTAAATGTGAAAGTAGAAATTATGAAAATCAATGAAGTTTCACAAAATTGAAAGCAAAAAACCCCAAAAAACAAAGAAAAAAACCAAAACAATTAAATGGCAGATATAACTAGGAACTTTCTTTTTTTTGAGAAACTACTCAGGATTAAATATATGACTGATAATTGTGTTTGATATTAACCTATTCTCTTTATTTTGTTTTTAGCTATGATTAGCTATAACATAATAACAGGAGACACTCTAGGCAAAGTTTTTCAAAGAATTCCTGGAGGTAAGTCCTAATGAAAGATTTTTTGATCTATTGACTACATGCATATGTAGTTTTATATTTGTCTTTTTAATATAGGAAAATCACCCAAGTGGTGATTTCTAGTCATTCTACAGACATTCTAGTAACATTCATCTTCTTTATACATCATTCATTTTATCTTTATAGATTTCTATACAATTCTTTCTCAATAAACTAAGAGCAATTTTTTTGAGACTTTAATATAGTCAAATCTATCTTTTTCTCCTTTTACTATCTCTCTTCATTGATCCTAACACTATATTCTCAGGCTCTTTTTTTTTCATAGAGGGAGACTTAGAGATCATCTGGTCCAACCAGCCTCCTGTACCATGCATCCCAAATGCATTTTTATCTAGCTACTTTTTAAACCTTTTTAGGGAATGGAAACTCACTACCTCACAAGAAGTGGATTCTGTTTAGTTTTTTTTTTGTACTGCTATAATTGGTAGACATTTTTTCCCTTATATTGAATCAAAACCTAATTCTAACCCATTGATCCTATTACATCACTTGCAAGCTACACAGAACAAAGCTAATCACTCTTCCACAAGACTAAACACAGCTATGGGTCTCTGTTCTGCTTAGTTTTCTCTTCAAGCTAAACATCCCTCATCCTTTCAGTTCCTCGTAGGACATGCTGGTCACATTATTCTCAGTACCTTCTACTTTGTCAAGATAACTACTAAATATCATCAAATTCAAACTTAATGAAGCAAATGGGATATAATCAATGAAGAGTGTAGTAGAGTTGTTACCTCCCTCCTTCTGATACAATGCTTCCATCCTGTTTTGCTTTTGTCAGCAGCTCCCCACTCTCAAGTTGTCTTGAGTTTTCAGCCACCTAAAACCTCTACACATTTATCACATGAACTATTATTTATCCAGTTCTTTCCAGTCCTGTGTTGATTCTTTGAATTCCAGTCGATTGATTCTTTGAACATTAAATGTAGTATTTCACATTTGCCTCACTAAATTTCACCTTGTTAATTTTACTCACTCTGTTAAAATTTCTATGGCTCCTGATTCTGTCATCAAAGCAGTTAACTATTTTTATCTCATTTTTTATTACCCTCTGTGCTAATAATAAGCATGGCACAGGTCCTCAAATCATTGATTTAAAATATAGCATTATCACTAGGAAACTTCCCCAGGTTGACATCCATTTATTAATCTTGTGGATAGGTTCATTTAACCAGTTTTGTGTTCACCTACTCACTGTTGTTCAGCCTTCATTTACACGTTATCCGTAAGAGGCCTCATGGTATGATGCATGAAGAGCTGACTTCAGAGTCAAAAACATCTTGGTTCAAGTCCACCTCTTACATATACTGGCTATGTGATCTTGGGCAAGTCAGTAAAAGTACTCTCAGTTCCTAAAACAAGTTAAAGTTGAAACTATAAATTTAGAGAAAGTGCGATTTTATATTGGTTAAAGAGAATGTTCTCATACATTTCCCTCTATGAAAGAAATCATATAGGTATGGTCTCAGTAGCACAAGAGACTGTCACATTTATTATAGTCTTCCAGATCTAATAAAATATTAAAATGATTTTAAGATACATTTCAGAAATAAGCAATAGATAATTTTATATAGCATTTTATAAGATGGTTAACCAAGTACTTTTCCTAGGAGATAAGTAAATAGTCTCTCCTTCTTACAGATGAGGAAACCAAGGTAGCTCACCCATAGTCACACAACTTTGCTTAGGAGAGTGGTTGGCATGTAATAGACGCTTAATAAATGTTTTTACTTGATTGACCGTATTATCATAGACAAGAAGACATTTTCAATGTATGCTCCTCAACCCTTCCATCCAACATTTATTTATAAAATAGGTCATCTAAGCCCAGGGGTCAACAATCTACTTTGACTCCAGTGCCACTCATTAGTGATGATGGGTTACAGTTGTCAGTCCTGGTGATCAAGTAAGTCTCCCTTTTCTGAAGGCTAGTGGAAATAGGGAAACTTTTCTGACATGGAGTACCCAGATCAAATTAGGCGAGACAAAGTCTAGGTAGATATCAGTACTGACTAAGTAGCCCATGAACTTGAAGTGGTATAAGATTAACACAGAGAAGTCTGAAAGAGTCTGCTGTCTCAAGGGAGTAAAGCAGCTACTGACTGCCTCTTCTATCTCAGCATTGAAAGGACACTGGGATCCATTATATAAGATTGACAGTGACTATATCGGTTCCTTAAGTAGGTGTTCAGAACAATTTTATTATAACTTGTGTTATTCATTATACTTCAAGCCTCCAAAGATTATATAAGTTCTGCTCTTTCTCAGCCAGTCTCTCTTTGAGGATGGTATCAAGTCAGGGTCTCAATGCCTTTTGAGTGATCATTGGAAGTCAGGGTGATTAAATACCTGTCAAGTCAGGTAAATAAGCTTAAATTTGGCTTCAGACACTGAAGAAATCACTTAATTTCTCTTTACCTCAGTTTCCTTATCTGTAAAATAGGCATAATCAAAGCACCTACCTCCCAGGGTTGTTATGAAGATCAAATGAGAATAATTGTAAAGCACCTAGCACAATGTCTTACACAAAGAACTATATAAAAATTACCTATTATTAGCTATTCATATTCTTTCTGTGTTCCATGAGCTATTAAGCCACTAACAAGTTGGCTTTTAATCACAGTAAAAATAAGGGTTAGTGCCATCCAGCTTTCATATTTTCACTCATGAACACAGGAGAAAAGTAATTTAGAGACTGGTGGGATGAGTTCAATACTTCCTCAGGGTTTTCTATGGAATAATTCAGGTACCAAGGCCCATACTTACTGAAGGGGCAGCCATAAGCTATTTTACCTCCCCAGGAGGGTTGACATGGTTAAACTTTAGTCTGCCTTTAGGTTGTAAGCTCTTTGAGGTCAGAGACTGTCTTTTGCATCTTTTTGTATCTCTAGGACTTAATAAATGTGTATGGATTGATTGATTGATTGATTGCCAGTTGCAAGAGCAGAAGAGTACCAAGCTAACCATCTTCTGTCCTTATCTCTAGGTCCAAAACCTGATCATACTTGTGACTTGTCTAATGAAAATTGTGTCTCCCATGTTAGGAGGGAGCTTGCTTACTTGAAATTTGGTGATAGGGATTATTGGTTATCAGCACAGGCATATTCTATTTAGAGTCACTCAAGTGAGATCTTGTTTATATGCCACTCCACTTTGTGATGCCTCTAGAATCAAAAGTAGAATGTTAAAAATTCTCTTCTTTCTTTCAAACTTTCTATATAGGGGTATATACCTAGGAAAAATTGAAGCAGTAAGGATGAGGCACTGGCTCAGAAATCATAGGGTTTAGACTGGAGGAGGCTTTGGGCACAAACACCGTTCCAGAATCAATATGACTTTCCTAGAGCAACCTATACCTGTCTTTCCTAAAGCAAGGAGTCTCTCATGGAACGTGTAAGGTTTGATAGAGAGAATGCAAAGAAACATTGGTTAAAAATTCCACCTCCAACTTTTTACTGGTTATGTCAACACAACCAAGTCACTGAATTTCTCTGAACTCAAGTTTTCTCATCTCTAAGATGGAAACAATAATAATCTGTTGTTGTTCAGTTGTGTCCAACTCTTCATGACTGCATTTCGGGTTTTCTTGGCAAAGAAAAAAACACTAGAGTGCTTTTCCATTTCCTTCTCGAGCTCATTTTATAGACAAGGAAATTGAGGTAGAAAGGGTTAAGTCACTTGCCCAGGGTCAGACAGCTAATAAATATCTGAGACCAATTTTGAATTCAGATGCTCCTAACTCCTAGGGTAGGAGCTCTATCCACTACACCACCTACCTGCCCATAATACCTAGAGTATCTACCTAAATTGGTGATTGTGGGGATCAAATTAGATATTGTATGTAAAGTACTTTATTTTGCAAACCTTGAGGCATGATGTCTAGATGGAAGCCATTGTTGCAAGTTTTCTCACATTTGTTCTTTGCTAGAATGAGCTATTTGCTTTTTTTTCGTGAAATAAGTACTAAAACAAGATATGTGATCAAAGAGTGCTTTGCCTTTGATGGATTATCTTCCCCATCATTAAGTGTGACATGTCTAATGCTAAGTGATTTCCTTGAGATTCTTGAGAGAGAGCCAAAAATAGAGTCCGGAATATTTTCAATAATGGTCATTACACAAAATCTATTTTTCAGGACCCCCACAATGCCAATATTTTTAGAAGGGTATTTGGAGATTGTCCATACCTTTACAGGAAATTAAAGCCGTAATTCTTGATGCACACCACATTAAGTATGCCCTCCTTGAAGGATGTTTTCATAGTTATATCTCAGGACCATGAAGAATTATGTATGACTCATTTTCCAGGCTCACTAAAAATAATTTATTTTAAAAGTGAATTTTCCTATGTTCATTTGACCGAAGGGTATTGGGCAGGGAGAAGAAGCATTTTTGAAGCCCCTACTATGTGTCAGGCATTGTGCTAAGTACTTTGGAAATATTACCCCACATGATTCATTATTGGTAATAGACCCCAAAATGGAAATAACTAGTAAAATATATATAGTTAGGCCATAGTATGACTAATCATAGCATTCTTAAATGTTCCCCAAGAACCCTAAACATGGGAAAAATTAGTTTTCTTTTGCATATATTTATCGTTATGCAGATGAACCTAGGTAGGGACTAAAAACTATTATCTGGATAATTCAAGTCAGTGTTTTCCCTAAAATATCTGGATAACTGAAGCCCTCTGAGGTGGCTTGAAACTTGGCTTATCTGTACCATCACCTTCATTTTGTGATATAGAAAACTCAGCTTAAATGAATGAATTCATAATTCATACTTAATTTTCCCTTACTTATCAGTTTGCCTTAGAAGAAGCTATCCACACAGTGGATAGAACACAAAGACTGTAATTAAGAAGACTCAAGAACAAATCCCAACTCAGACACTTTCTGGCTATGTGACCCTGGTCAAGTCACTTAACTGCTATTTGCCTCAGTTTCCTTAACTGGGTAATTGAGATAATAACAGAACCCATCTCGCAGGATTGTTGTGAGAATCAAATGAGATAATAGTTGTGAAGCACTTAGCACTGGGCCTGGCACGTGTAGTCACTATATAAATGTTTATTTCCTTTCCTTCATCTCTCATCCCTGCCTCCCACCACAAATCCTACTTCTTCCTAATTCTGCTGAGAACAAGATTAGCAGAAGAAGTTTAACCTTAGCTATGACATGTCCCTCTCCCTTACCCTCCTTCTCAAGTCTCTTCTTTTCTAGGTTAAACATCCCTACTTCCTTCAACCAGTTCTCCCAGGGCACTATCCTTCTTTAGGCACTATGCTTGTCTTCTTTAGGATGTACTCTAGCCCACCTATGTCCTTTTAGACAGTGGTGCTCAGAATTGAACCCAATACTTTAGTGTGTTCTGACAGGGCAGAGTGCAGATGGACTTCAGGTCTTTTATTTTGGACATTATCTGACTCAAGTCCATTCAAGTCATTATCTGATTTCAAGTCTGTTCAAAATCTTTTAAGCCTTTGTTAGTGTAAGGTGGAAATGGGAAAGGGAAAATTGTTGTCCAGTCATTTGTTAGTCATATTCAACCCTTCATGACTCTATTTGGAATTTTCTTGGCAAAGATGCTGGAGTGTTTGCCATTTCCTTCTCCAGCTCATTTTACAGGCAGGGTTAAGTAACTTGCCCAGGGTAACACAGCTAGTAAGTGAGACCAGATTTGAATGCAAGAAGAGGTCTTCCTTACTCTAGACCTAGTGCTATATCCACTGAGCCACCTCATTTCCCTTAAAGGTGATATAAATGAATTTTTTTTTAAAAGTCCTACTTTTTAAGAGTCTATATCATACTGAGGATTTCATTTTGTGTGCATAACTTAAGGAAATGCAAGTCATTTGAAGGAGGGAGACAATACAACTTCAGGGATCAGGACAAGCTTCTCGTAGGAGTGGCACCTGAGTTAAGACTTTTGGACTTCAAGATTTCTCAGAAGTGAAGGTGAAGATGAGGTGCATTCCAGATGTGGGAAGACAGCCTCTGAAAAGGCATGGAGACAAAACATGAAATGCTCAGTCCAGGAAAGGCAGGGTAGCCAGCTTGATTGGAATGTAAGGTGCGTGAGAATGGTATGAAATAAATAGGAAAAGGTAGGCTGCAAAACTGTTATGTAAGACTTTAAAAATGACAACAAGAGCTAACATTTACCTAGTGCTTACTCTTGCCAGGCACTGTGCGAAGCGCTTTGCAATTATTCTCTCATTTGAGCTTCACAACAACCCTGGGAGGTAGGAGCTATTAATATTCTCATTTTGTAGATGAGGAAACTAATGCAAACCGAGGTGAAGTCACTTGTCCAGGGTTGGACAGTTATGAATCAGTGTAAATTAGAGACCATCAGACTCATCGTATATTAGAAAGATTAGTCTGGCGCTTGTAGGAAGGATTGATTGAAGAAGGGAGAGATTAGAAGCAGGGAGACCAGTTAGGAAGCTAATCAGACTTGGTGAAGACTTGGATTAGGTCGGTGGTCATGCAAGGGAAGAGAAGGGGATGTACATGAGCCTCTGTGGGGGGCAGCGGGGCGGAGAGGGGCGGTGATGGAAGAGTAACGGATAAAAGATGTCTGAGTCTGTGACCAAAGCTGAGTGACCAGGACGATGGTGTCCTCCACAGAAATGGTCAGAGATCAGGGAACCGGGGAGTTGGAGAGAAATAAGTGGTTTCATTTTGTGCGGGGCATGAAGGTGTGGGCTTAGAGCACACTGCCTAGCAGAACAGCCAGTGGTCACAGATCGGGTTTTTGACTGGAAGACTTATTGCCTCCTAATGACGTTGCAACAGAACAGCAGCAACAAATACAACAGAACCCAGGTCATTTTTAGATAAACTTGGCTAACCCCCCTCCCCATTCTTTACTTATGCACTTGATTCTTTGAATCCAGTATAAGAGTTTATAGTTTTAGCTGTTAAATTTTACCTTATTGGATTCAGACTTTTGTTCTAGCCATTTTCAATCAAAAGACCATTCAAGAGGCTTAAAATGAGAATTATAGATCATATATGCATATAACTTTTGTGTCACCAAAATGTGTAACACAAAACAACTAAATATACTTTGGAGGATTTTATTGCTTTCTTGGCTCAGGGATTTTACATCCCCTTTCACCCTCCCCCTCCCCCTCCAAGCTGAGATCACAATATTATAGGTGAAAATCTCATTAGAAGAAAGAAAACAAAACAGATGCTTGCAAGAACAACTTCTAGCTCTGAGGAATTATTGAATTTTAAATCTCCAATATCACTTAGAGTCCTCAATATGAGGGTTTCTCTGGAAGAGGCTATCTTCACAATGAGAAATCCTGTTTTCTTTGTTTGACCTGTTGCCCCATCTGGTCAGATTTGGGGTAGGAATTGGTGGACTTTTCACCCTCCCTCTATTGTCTCTATCTTTGTCCCCATCTCTGACTCTTTGTCTCCCTGTTTCTTTGTCTCTATCTTTCTGTCTCTTCTCTCCTCCTCTTTCTCTCTCACTTTCCCCTTTTTACTGTAGCATGACTGGAGAAATTTTCAATGCACCCCACTTAGTATAAGATAAAAGTCAGACATCCAGAGTCCCCCTCATCTCTTAGATTACAAAATTCCCCTCTCTTCTTAATTTTTTTCTTCTCCAGCTACCATCACTTAATGGTGACCCACTCATTGGCATGTATACCTACTTATAGATACCTCCTACCCATTCCCAATTACTTAAACAGGAGATGAAGAGGGAAGGAGAAAACATGCCAACACCTTTCCCCAAGTCAGATGTCCTCTATGTAAAGAAAAATAGAATCATGGAGCTTCTCTGAGGATTGAATGACATAGGAGTATAGGTATTCCTAGAAGAAGAGCAGAGATGAAAATGAATCCTAATCTTACAAAGAATGATAATATTAAAAGGTCATCGTATTCCTGAAAGCATTTAATGAATCCCCTTTTCGTTGTATCTGTCTCAAAGCTAGCCATACAACTAAAAGTCAAACTACCTTTAGATTTAAAAACATCATTACAATTGTGATATCAATGTGTTTTCCATGTTATCTCAGAACACAATGTTTGTGGTTGTTATCTCATGACATTCTTCCATGCCCACTGCATGATTTCCATCTGCTGTTATGATGGGGGAAAAAAACAAAACTATATATTTATTTTTTCCCAGGCAGGATATAAAGATCTAAAAATGATGCATTCCATGCTCTGTTTCTTGTTTTAAAATGAGATGAAGTTAAAAAATTTCTCTCACTTTGATTTGAAATATTAGGATATTTTAGCTAGAGACTTTGGTATGTACATTTGTAGTTTTATATATTTGTCATGCTTTCCTGAGAATTTTTTCTTCCTGAAAGATCTGTGATATGACTTGTATTTTAATATACTGAACTTTAAAAGAAATGACTGACAGCACATTATAGTGACTGGAGGAGTAGTCTTGGTATCAAAAAGACCTGGGAACTGTGGAAAGAATATATTACACACACATATCCATACATATATATCTGTTTATGTCTACATACATATATATTTACACACATACACAGACACATATATATGTCTACACACATACATGTATAAATATATTTGTATATGATATGTGACTCTGGACATGTCACGTAAACTTTCAATTGCTCCCCTCCCCAACTTTCTAAAACCATCCTTTAGAGACATGGTAGAATTATGAAATCACAGACCTGGAGGGGAAAAATGTGTTCTCTTATTTGAATTTATGCTCTGCGTGAGGGGTAGTATAAAGTAGTGACTTGTCTGGGAGCTTGTCCAGGAGTCAAGGAGACCTGGGTTCAAGTCCTATCTCTGACACATAGTGGGCTGTGGGATTCAACCAGAGTTGCTCTAGGCAACTCTAGTACTCTCAGTTGCAGAGAAAGTACCAGCTCATTTTGGGAGAGGAAATCCCTAACACCAGGAAAATCACAGGTCTGATCAAAAAAATAAAAAAGTGTGTACTCCTTTTATGTATGTCTCTAAATGTGTTATTATAATCTTTGTATTTTAGTTGATCCTGGTAACTTTTTCATTGGCCGCCATTTCATCATTGGGCTCTCCACGGTTGCCTTTTCTCTTCCTTTATCCCTGTACCGTGACATAGCAAAGCTGGGAAAGGTAAACTCCACAATTAAAATAGAAGCAGAAGTGTTCCTTGTCAATGGAAGCAATTGTGCCAAATCACAGTCTTCACTGCAGAGTTCTTAATTGTAGTGTTTATCTGAAAAGCCAAATGATTTATGATTATCCTAAAGTAAACTGTAGTTGAGTCATTAAATTGGTCTTTAAGAATCAGTGATTAAACATCACATCACAGTGTGAACCAAATGTGCCCTTTCTTTTTCTTGTTAGAAGCAGGTACTATTACAAGTCACAAGCTTTGGATCTTAAGAGCAAAATTAAAAAAGGATTCTATATAATATATGTATATATAATATACATGCAAGTAGGATTTATTAAAAATGTATTTTACAACCTTTTTAGATTTAAATTTTGTGACATTAGTAGCAAGAATTCTGCATAGTAGATCAATTCGATTTCAGAATCTTCAATTAGAAAAGTTACCTACAAATCACAACTGAGATAATGCATTTAGTTATTGGTATTACATTTCAAGAAAGACAGACATATTAGAGCTCATCCAGAAGAGAGTGAAAAGAAAGGTGAGACTAGAAAAAATTCCCAGTGAGGCTGGTGTAAAAGAAACTGGGGTATTTGTAACATGGAGAAGAAAAGATTGGGGGGGTTGAGGGAGGGAAGAGGGGAAGGGAACAAGCTCATATTTAATCAGCTTTATCTCAGAGAACAGAACAAGGAGAAATGAGTTTTTAAAAAGTTCAGAGGAAATTTTAACAATTAGGGCTATGTAAAAGTGAAATGAGCTACCTCAGGAAGTAACGTTCTCTGAGATAAAGCTGTAATTGTCGAAACAAAAGCTAAGTGACAACTTATTAAAATGTGTGCTAAATGACTTCACATGGATAGTCAAAATCAAATTGTGTTCTCAAGGAGTAGGGATGGGTAAGAGGGAGGGAAATAATTTGGAATTCAAAATTTTTTAAACCAATTGTTAAAAATATTTTTATATAATTGAGTAATATTTAATGAAATAAAAGAAAAATTTAAGAATAAAGTTTATGCTATCATAGAGGAGATTCTGGCTCAGGTTTGGTTAGACCAGATAGCCTTTGAGGTGACTAACAACTCTTAGATTCTGTAATCTGTTTTTGTCCATTTCTACATAATAAAATATCATTGATTTCAAGCTTGTATCCATTTGCTGCTAGCACTTTATGTCAGGTTTGATAAATTTTTAAATGATTATTACTTCAAATAATAAAATAGCCACCATGTAGTGCTTCAAGGTTTGCCCTGCTAAATGCCATGACTCTGTTCTCCTAAGAATAATCAACTCCTTACTTCACAGTAAAAGTGCAACTGTAGCCTTACTGTACTTTTTTATTCAAGGAGGATACTTCTTATCATGAACATGTTTGTATTAGGTGTTATTGTGCTCAATATGAAGTAATGAGGAAAAAAGAACCCACTGAATTTGGAGTCAGAGAAAATGGGTTCAAATCTCAGTTCTGCCACTTACTTCTTGGGTGACCTTTGGCAAGTCATTTAACCTCTGGGCCTCAGTTTCCTCGTATATAAAGTGATTGTTTTGGATTAGTTGAACTCTCTCTAAATCTATGAAAAGAAGTGAAAACTTGTCATTCATTAGGAATTTCCTAGAAATTTCCTAGTAATACAGTTTTAAACTTTGCTTCTCTATCATAATCCACAGGTATAGGATTATGCATGCAACACAAAGTGTAGAGCTAGGATAATGATAGGGCAGCTGAGTGGCACAATGGATAGAGTACTGTGCCTAGAGTCAAGAAGACCTGAGATCAAATCCAACCACAAACACTACCTGAAATACCCAGGTTTTTATCCAATGTACCATTTAGCTTGCATTATGTATATCATTACAACAGTTTTCCACTTAATAGTAGGAATATAAACATAGCCTGACTGGCTGTATTTGTCAGTTGCTTAATTTTATTCTGACTTTTTTGCATCTATACATTTTTATATTGTAGAAAAAGGAAGGAGAATTAAAAGGAGAACCTTCCCATTGTATTTGATGTATTAAACTTTCTTTTTGATTTTCCTTTAATGTCAGTAAATCAACAGACTTTTATTAAATGCCTGCTATGTCCCTTTATGCCTACAATGCCAGATAAATACAATGAGTGGGACAATTCCTACTAGAAAGGAGACTGCATTCTCTTTTTGATTATTTAATATATAGAAAAACTAAAAGAAAGCTGTCAATAAGGTAAATCATTCAAGAGATCTCAAATGCCAGAAAATAAAAAGAATTCCTGACAGAAATGCATGTGTCTCGAATATTAGGCCATTCTGCCAGCCTGACAAAAGAAAGTAGCCAGGAAGTATGAGATAGAAAACTGATGACCATGGGCAAGTCACTTAACTGCCCAGTGTTCTAAGACTGGAAGTAGCAGTCAGTGGGCTGACCTGTATTTGTAGAGGGAGTTTTCTCACCAGGGAGTATCTTAAGCTATTAAAATCATAGATCCAATATCTATTCCTAGCCATAATAGGCAGGAGTGTGCTGATAAAGGTTTAATTACGCCTAAAAAAAATAATACCTGTTACACTTTTAAGTTTAATATGCACTATTGATATTTTCTCCATAACTTTCTTAAGTCTAAACAATCAACAAAACAATAAATCAACCCCTGATTTGGAGTGTGCCAATTTGAGGATGTAAATAATTATATTGAAAATTTAACAATCAGGTCTTCAGAGCTGGCTTGAACTGACTTTAGCACACCTGTTTATATCAGAAAGGATTTTTTTTATATTAAGAGTTACCAACTAAAAGAAAAAATATTAAGGATCACATGAATTTCTTAAAAAGTATTATCTCTCTCTATGCATCTATGAGAAAACAGAATTTTTTTACAAACCTGATTTTAGAATTAAGAATAGAAAACATGAAATTTGCACATCTATTTTATATAATTTATATACATTTTGTATGTACAGTTTAAATTTAATAATCGTTCTATGATATGGCAATTAAAAAAGAAATGAAAAAGAGAGGAAAAGGAGGAATGAGGAAGAAAAAGGTACAGGGAGAGAAAGAGTCCACAGACAAAGAGCCAGAAAGGCACATAGGCACAGACACAGAAAAACAAACCCAGAAATATAAATAGAAACATCTACACAAATACAGACACAGACGAGGAGTCATACCAATTACCAGCTTATAGCTATCCATCAAAATCCACTAACAGCTTGCAAATCTGGTTGTGGTTTTACAGAAGTAGCTGTATATGATGATATCACTACTCAATACCTACCCAGTGGCCTGGATGAAAATAGGTAGAGTCAACAATTGTTTATTTTCTAATATATGGGAAGCATTGAGCTGAGTGCTGGAGATACAAAGAAAGGCAAATAAACAAATAAATTGATATAGATATAAATAAATGAATAAATAAAACCCAATCCCTGCTGTCAAGGACCTCACAGTCTAATGGGGGAGGTAACATGCAAAAATAACTGAGAAACAAGATATCTACAAGATAAATTAGAGATAATTTCAGAGGGAAGGCACAAGCATTAAGTCAAAGCTCAAATCTAACCGGTAGGCTGCAGTTTCTCTACCTTTATCTATGTCAATAAATGGAATTAGCAAGTAATTCTCAGTGCATTAAGTAATCAGAAAAGCCAAATTTGATTAAAGGAATAAAATAGCATTAAAATTAAAATATCCCTCAATAAACTGATGACACCTTTATATTTTCTCTTGCAGGCATCCCTTATTTCTGCAGTTTTAACTGCACTGATCCTGACATTTGTAGTGATTAGAGTATTCACCCTAGGTCCATACATGTAAGTTTTTTTGTTATTAATTTGATCTTGAATTTGCAGTCATCATATATGTGGTAAATAATGAAACATCATATATTAAAGAGAAGAGTTACATGATAAATGTGTGAATGTGGCCAAGTTATTTCATGCTTGGTGGAATGAGGGTAGTGTGTTGGACTAGGAATCTAGGACACCTGAGTTCAAATCTGGTAGACTCTTATTAACTGGGTGACCCTGGGCAAGTCACTTAACCTCTTTGTGTCTCAATTTCTTCATCTATAAAATGGAGATAATACCTACCTCACCTATATATCTACCTCACACAGCTATACACACCTACTTCAAAAGGGTCTCACATGGATTAAATGAGATAGTTAGAATGCCATCTAAATGCTCTCTATTACTACTTTCCTCAACTGTAAAGTGTAGGTAATAATACTTATACCACTTGTCTCACAAAATTTTTCTGAGAAGAGGGGAAGGAAGGAAGGAAGGAAAGGAAGGAAGGATGGATGGAAGGAAGGAAGGATGGAAGGAAGGAAGGATGGAAAGAAGGAAGGAAGGAAGGAAGAATTTATTAAGTGCCTACTGTGTGCCAAGCACTGGGATAAGCACTTTATAGATATCTCATTTGATTTTCCCAACAACCCTGGAAGAAAGGTGCTGTTATTATTATGTAGTTGAGGAAACTGAGGCAGACAATGCTAAATGACTTGCCCAGTATCATGTAGCTAACTAGTAAGTATCTGAGGCCAAATTTGAACTCAAGTCTTCCTTAAATTGAAGCCCAGCACTCTATTGACAGTATAGGTATCCTAGAGAAAGAAAAAAATGCTTTGTGAACAGAGGTATTTAAAGCTACGATGTTGACATAATTTTAGGAAACATTTTGTAAACTCTAAAGCACTATGTAGATTATCACCATCATTTTCTTCTTCATCATCATCTTTATTACTTACCAGAGTAGGAAGAAATTCACAAATGATCGTTTCTGTGGAAATTTGCACTGGGTCACTTGTAATTTTAATAGAAGACCCTGAGCAGTGACTTCAGTCTCTTGGAATGAAAATTCTGAAATGTGGGAAGCAAAGAAAACATGGTACCCAGTAGCAGGAGATGAAGGAAACTTCTCTTTCTCCTCCATAAAAGTCTTTAAGATAACAAAAAGGACATCATAAATATACTTAATTTATTATTTCTAGAATATTTCCTTCCAAAAAACTCAAATCCTTTTACCAGCTTCATTTCAGTTATTAAATTTAAATTTCATCATCCTAAGGAAGGAGATAAAAGAAGATAAATTTTATTTAAACTAGGAACTTCAACCAAATAGTCCCCTATTTATTTTATACATTTAGTGAAAATGCACCACAAACTCTAATTAACAAATACCATTTTATCTTAATTTGCTATGATTAGATAAGTCACAAAATTTTATTAAGTTGTGTTTAAGAACCAGATAATATTGATTCAAGGATACAGTTGAACGAAGTTTAGCTCCCTTCAAGAATTTGTACATCATCAAGCCAACGTATCTGTAGTTCATGGATGTTCTTGTCCAGTCTTCAGTGTGGGTGGTTCACTGTTCTCATTGAAGCATCGTTGAAGACTGCTGCCCAGCTTTGCCTTCTTTCATTGTATGGGTGTATCTCACTTAAAGTGGGAATGCTATAGGACCTTAGCCTGAAAGGGCCAGAGTCTTAAGTTGCATCCTGGACCATCTCCTGACGAATCCACTGAATCTGGATGGCCCAGAAACAAGGGAGGTTAGTGACTCTGCACAGCCCTCCCTCACTCAAATCAAAGTGAGCTGTAAGTCATGTCATCCTCTTGATGTCATGGTCCTCTTCAAGAACAAAGGACAAACACAACAAAACCACAACAACCTTATCTATGTTCTTCCACAGAACGTCCCTTGGTAGATTCACCCAATGTAATTCCAGGCCTTCCTTTAGGTCTTTTTACATGTCAAGGGGGCCAGGAGAGTCTTGGGCCTGTCCGTCTCCTGTTCCTTACTTATGGCAGACCCACTTTCATTTCCATTCAGACATCCCTTCCAGGTGTCAGCAAACAAAGTTGTGGGCCACATGTAGCTCAATGTATTCTCATTGTAAATCTCAATGTATTTTAAAACGTCAAAAATCATTCTTAGCTTGTGAGTTGTACATAAATAGTTCATTGTTGGCCAGCCTCTGACTTATACCACTTCTTGAGCATAGGTCATCACTGAAAATGTGCAACAGATTATTTGCGCTAAGCACAAGTGTCTCAATTTCCCTTACAGACATTCAACTTTGATTTCCTGAAAGCAATGATATTATACAATTCTAAACCATAGATAGTCATGACTGAGGAAAATTTCTGTTAAAAATATGCATCTTTACTCTAAGGATTGACTTAGGATCACTAAAAAGCATTGTGGCTCTTCCTCCTGTTCAAATCTGTATCCAACTTATTTATCCCCAATGTCAGTTCCAAACAGGCAGTGATACATCAACTGCCCTGGAGTGACTATGCATATTTATTCTAGATAAAAAGCATTTGTCTTCCAAGTCATTCTTCTTCTATGAATCTTTTGAGTAAGCACAGATCTCACTTAAAGAGAAGGAAAGCAGGAAAGGAACAAGCATCTATTAATGCCTACTATACACCAGGCACTATGCTAAGTACTTTACAAATATCTCATTTGATCCTCAAAACCCTGAAAGATACATATTACTATCCCCATTTTATAGTGGAGGAAATTGAAATAGAAACAAGTTAAATGACTTGTCAAGGGTCATTCAGCTAGAAAATGTTTGAGGTAAGATTTAAACTCAAATCTTCCTGACCGCCCAGTGGTCTATCCACTGCGTTATTGTTCTTCAGTCATATCTAACTCTTTGTGACCTCATGGACCATATTTTTCATGGGATTTTCTTGGCAAAGATACTGGCATGGTTTGCCAGTGGATAAAGGCAAATAGAAGTTAAGTGACTTGCCTAGGCTGATATTGCTAATAAGTGTCTCAGGCTAGATTTGAACTCAGGTCTTCTTATTCCCAACCCAGCACTCTATCCCCTGAGCCATCTAGTTACCTACTGAGTCACCTAGTTGCTACCAGGTATAGGAGACCATATAATAGTCTGGAGTTTGAATCAACTAACACAATGACATACAAACTAAAACGTCTGGAAGATATTATCATCTATAGGGAATCCCACTACCTTTTGGACCTGGAACAATACATTCTCCATAACAGTTTAAAAATTCTGGGCAAGAATATTTCTCCCTGTTTTATTTATTGCTTATTAATATTAATTAATAGTTAATTAATAATCAGTGGGTCAAAATTATCTCTGTGGTTGCATATCAAAGAATCTTGTCAAATCTTAACATACACAAGAGACTTCTTAGTGGAAGAAAGCATTTAAGGCTTTGTTTTGTTTTACAGAGTCAAATACCTTCTGGTAATCACTAATTGAGAAGCATAATAAAATATTGTATTCAATGTTCTTTTCAATCAATATTGTGGCTATAAAAATACATGTGATACAGGAAATCATTTGCAAAAGCTTGCCTAGTCTCCTCTCATATTTTTTCAGGATACCCTGAATAATTGGCACATTTTTAAATTTCAGAGAAACTTTCTCTTGAGATTTTCTCTATTGAAAGGAAACCATGTGAAATAGATTAGGCAATTATCTGTTGAACAATGTGCCAATCCTTCAAATCTCCCCGCAAATTTATTTTTTTATTGACTCATTGGATTTCTATTCTGTAAAATCACTTGTTTTTGTAACTATGTTTACCCCAGACTTCTCCTGGATTTCAGTACCAATCGCTTTAACACATAAAACTTCTCAAAAATACCTCAAGTTCATTTGAAGGAAAATGTGAGCTATTTAGCCTTTTTATTAGATATATAAAAGACTTTTATTTTTAAGGCTACTTTTAAAAAGCTTCTAGTTAAGAAAAGACTTGTGCATTTACAGCCATTAATATTTTATGTTTATATAATGTTAACCTACTGTTCAGTGCAATGTTTTTATTTTCCATATATATTCAAAACGATTTCTGTTTCTGTATCTACATACATAGACACTCTAAGGCAGAATAAGCAATACTAGTGATAACAATATGGAACTTTGGTGTCCAAAATTATTTGTCTACAAGAATCCTGTGAGACAAACAGTACAATCATTACCTGCACTATAAAATGATGAGGGCTTGTATGACTTGTCAATAGTCACATAACTAGTGAAAATGGAAACTGGGATTCACATTCACCTTTCCCATTTCCAATTCCAGAGCTGTTCTATTAGGTTCCACCCCTACAAATTGTGGTTTCATTAGAATCTTTCATTTAAAAGATTAAATTTTTTTATTCTGAAATATTGCCTCATCAAGATGTGTTCTGGTAAATGAGTCTTTAAACAGCCATAAAGTGTAGCTAGGTGGTGTAGTGGATAGATCACTGACCCTGGAATCAGGAGAACCTGGGTTCAAATATGGCCTTAAACACTTGACATTTACTACCTGTGTGATCCTTGGCAAGTCACTTAACCTTGATTGCCTCACAACAAGAACAGCAACAACAAAACCCAATAATAATTAGCTGCCATGGAAGTTTTTGTTTATTTGGCAAGTAGAGCAGAATAGACTGACATGATGGAAAAAATAAAAATAATTCATTATTCATTCAATTAACTTTTGTGTAGGACCCAAGTGTAGGACAGTATGGGGGATACAAAGATAAATAAGACATGATCTCCGGCTGTTCTTAAGCTTACAAATTAATTTATAACACAAGTGGCTGGTTTTTACTCCTTTCTATTTCTTCCTCTCCTCCAGAAGAGATGAAGCTGAATCTCTCACCTAAGTCTCACCTATTTTCACCTTGCCCTTTTCTCTCCTCATATTACAGACTAGAGATGTAATTAACCACACTGTTGAAAGAGCTGTCATACTTTTGGCCATAGGCCAATAAAATCTCCCTTAGATCCACATGGCTTCTTTCTCTGCTCTTTGATGGACTTTGTTGGAGGAGACAAAAAAGTCATTAGGACTTTCTATCCTAATTGAAAGTCTTCTGTATATCTAGCTAATCCCTTACCTATTTAAGTTTGATGAAGCACCATCAGGATACAGGAAATACTTAGGTAAAAGAAATGAACAGAATATATTACAGTGCTGTTATTGGACAAGATGGGGTGGGAAATAATGAGAAAAACAAACCTTTGGGAGGAACTTTGCATAGTAGTACTCAAAGAGATGAGTACAACTGAAACCTTCAGTCTGAATCTTCTGTTCCAAGAGAAGCCTTTCTCTAATGGCTAACGTCAGCCCTCCTCCACTTTTCCTTTTGGTTGCTCACCCCTCGTTGCAGTTCTTTTTAGCTCAGTTTAAGTCCAGGCAGACTTAGGGACCCACTCTCCCTACGGGTGCCACTAACATGCTCCTATTAATTTCTCTCTGACTATTCTCCCATAGATTGTGAATGTCTCTTTTAAAACTTCAGGGTGTCACTCAAGTCTTTCTTCCAGTTCAAAGATTTTAATATCCAAATCAATCTGAAAACTAATCCTTCTGAATTATAAATCCTAGACTTCAAGTCATTTTTCAAATGCCCATTACACTTTTTTTAAGTTGATTTTTTTTTAATATGATGATGCCAGATCAGGGAACAAGGGAGAATAAAAGGAGAAGGAAGGACTGAAGGCAGGCAGGAGAGACCAAAAGATAAAGAGAGGCAAGAGGAGCAGAGTTAGCAAATCAACTACATGTCTCCAATTAGTGTTTCTTTTTAAGGGAATTTTAAAGAAATTTTTGAAGTTTCCTTTTTAAAGGAAAACCATGGCATTTGAAATTAATCCAGGAGAGTGAGTAGGATTTTGATAAGTGAATATGATATTTACAGTAGAGATTATTCCAATCAGAAGGAACAGTATAACCAAAGGCAAGAACATATGGAACACTTCTGGGGAATAACCAATAGTAATTTAGCTGGCGGATTAGGTACTTGTTGACCATGAGGTATTGAGAAAAAAAAGATAAATTGGGGACAGGTTATGGAGGATCTTTGATACCATTAATTTGGGCTTTGCTAGACAATGTGGAGCTAATGCAAGAGAAGCTTGTTAGAATATGCAGTAAACTAAGGCAGCCAGAAATGAATGACATTCAAGTTAACATGTCATTTTAAAATGATGGCTATAGATTTTTAACTGTCACTTCTTATCAGAGATGATAACATCATATATTTAGAGCTGAAAGAAACCTTAGAGGTCATTATTTTGCAAATAAGGAATTCTGGCCTAAAATGGTTAAATGACTAGCCCTAGGTCACACAGATAGTCAGTGGCAGACTCTGAATTTTAATACAATTCTTCTGACTCCAAATCCGGTGCTTCTCTATATTAATATTCTGCCTCAATTGGACAAGATTTGTGTGCTTCCGTGTTGAAATTTGGATCAAGTATCAAGTATTGGAACAATTATCATTCTTCGACATCAATGGTTGTGATCTCACTAACGTACCTACAATATAAATTGTAACTTTTTCCATACCTTCTCATCCTATCCATCTTTTTTTTCCATGTCTTTACATAAGTCCTCCTCAGGAGGTTCGTGTAACGTGGTGGGAAATCTTTCTCTAGGTCTCTTACCATTCTATGACTACCAATGAATACCTAGGTTTCCATTTGTTCTTGCCACATGACTGTACTGCATTCTTTCCCAGTCATACACCTCACTGATTGTATCCTTTATACCTGTTCACTTGGGCACTTCTTTGTTGGTAAAGCATAGCCTATTTAAACTTCAGTTCTTTGGCACCTTTAGCATCCCTTCGCTTACATCCATATAATATCAGCAAGAACAACCAAAATTTCAGTGTTAAAAAGATAGGCCTCTATTTTAGGAGGAAACCTGGCTTATTAAATGCAATCGCAGTTTCTCAAAGGTAGTTCAACCTACTCTCCTACCCCTTTTCAATTCTATGCCTAGTTCATTGTTCATATTCACTGTTTACCAAAGATATATGTCCTAATGGACAGGTTGTCTATCCACCTGTATATCTTGTTCTGGAGAATAAGCATTCTTCTTCCATTTGGATTTTCCTGGGTTGATAATTAGGCCTAAATTTTTTTTTAGTAAAATTAATCTCATTAAGGAGGTTATCCAACATTTCAGGGACTCCTGCAATTAGCACAATGGTACCTAGAGTATCTAGAGGATTTTATTCAACAATAAATATTTACAGAGTACCTACTATGTGCAAGGCCTCTGCTGGTTCCTATGGGGTATTTAAAGATGATTCCTACAAAGTTCCTACTTTCAAGGAACTCATAAGCTAACAATAACTCATGTAGCAACGCATAGTACACAGAATACTTCATGTATATTATCTCATTGATTCTGTTCAAATAAGCCTATAATTAGTGAAAGTATTACTATTTTCCTATTGGAGATGAGTAATTACAGTTAAATAACTTAACACTTCCCAGGTAGTAAGTGAATGGAAATGCAAATCCAAAAACTTTTCCAGTTATGTCTCAGTAGAGGTACTATATGTACAAATAACTATAATAGATAAACAAGATAGTATATGATACCTACTATAAGAGAGGGGAGTTAGAGGAATTCAGAGATGTGGGGAATTGTTTGCAATTGGGGTGACCAGGGATGGTTTCATGGAACTGTCATGTGATTGAGGCAGGTCTTAAGTTACGGTTTTATTTTGTGGTCAGATAACTGCTTAGTTCATATGGTGATGAAATTTGGAAACTATGATTGCGCTTGCTCTAACAAATGGCAAGGTTCACCTGAGCATATGAAACTTTTCTAATAACTGGGATTATGCGTTTATCGTTTTTAGCATTTAGGTGTCTGTTCAAAGAAGGGTGTTTTTAAATACCGTACAGCTTCTCATTTCTGTTTGAATAAGATTGTAAGTAGCCTTCTGTTTATCTTGATAGATGATCAGGCTTATAGCAGAACATGTTCTGGGGTTGGCATGGTAGCTAGTGAAACTGACTCCTTGCTGAAAATGTGACAACTATGAATGCTCATAATCCATAAAACATGAGCCCTTCAGTGCTCTATGCGTGTGTGCGTTGGTGTGTTTTGCTTCATTTTGCTTCAGATGGATGATAGAAAACTGCTCTCTCATTGAGTTTCTAAAGTGAGTATTTGAAACAGATCTTGAAACCCACTATCAAAAAAGAGGTGGGGGGAAGTCTACAGTAGCTGCTGATGTTGACCTTGTTACTATGGAAACACGTTTTTAGCAGCAGTGTTTTAAAAATAAAGCACACAATTCAAGTTCTTCTTCCATAGTGCAATAAATTTTACTTTTTGACATAATTTCAAATATTTATAGTGCAGGGGCTTTGGGGCTGTCTGAGATATAACGTTAGCTTTGTTTTATACTTTTAACCATTTATGTGCTAAAATTTTTAAGTGGTAGGACAGTTTAATTGTTATTCAGAAACTCAGCTAGCACACGAAAGCAGAGCAAAGAAATCTTTTTTCTGATGTTTTGCTTGCAAAAATCAAAGGCATCTTTAACCAAAAGTACTTTCACCATAAAAACCTTCATTTTACCTCTTATCAAAACCCTTTCTTTTGTTTGTTCTCTCACTTTTTGTAAATGAAGATCAATTGAGGTACTACTGTGTCATTTTCACTCAGGATAGAAATTATGTTACAGTCAAAACATTCAGTTGTATACCCATTTATGTCTCCTTTATTACAATACTATGACCACATTATATTTCTAAGCATGACTTGTGATGCTTACATCCCACTTCCTCAGATGTGCATGGTTTAGATTTCCATACCATTAATTTGAACTTTATTTGGTAGACAACATGGAACCATGATAAGAGGAGTAACAATTCTTGAAAAAAATGGCCAAATTTCTGTAATTATGAAATGCTCTTTTCTACAATGTATAAAATACAAATTTTATACAATTCTACACAATCACAGTGATATAACAAAGAATACTAATTTTTCCTGAGGCAGTTTTCATTGTGGCAAAATTCAGTGATAGATCCGGTGAAGTGATGCTCTTATTAGATCCTTTGAGTAAGGTTAGCCTGAGACTTTGCAGCACAGACTGTGCCTAAAATAGAGCCATCAAGTAAAATCATTTTTTCATCATTCACATGATGGCAATCAAAATATAGACAACATGATCACCACCTCAAGCTTAAAAAAATGCTTAAAAGAAATTCTATAGAGAACGTGAAAAGTGTTAAGTGCTTTTGGTGGACTAATGATCATACTTGCAACGACCATGAAGGAAATAATGTTTTTCAAGGCTTTTTATTCAACTTTGTATGCGAATGAATGAGTATAACTGATGCTGGGAGTCCTTCAGTTGACTATAGTCATCTGTGGTTGCTTTTCTGGAAAGGTCCATAGTTTAGAAAATGAAGGCAAAATAGATGAGAATTCAAGTAGAGAGATCAATTCAGTTTTTTTTCAATGGAAGTAAAAACAGAAAACCAATTTTCACATTGGAAATAGTATTAGTTGTCTATCCCTTTGGGTTCAAGGGGATGTTGTGGAATAGCAAAGGAATAAAGATTAAGTATTCTCTACAAAGTCATAACTTCTATTTACAAAGAAATCCCATTTCTTTTGGTTTGCTGAATCTGTGAATTTACATTTGGATATTAGCTACTTGTGGAGGATCTTCTGTAAAGCATGTGAGAAGAAGGAAATGTTTTTGTTTTTATTTTTTTAATATCAACTAATTTGACTGAAAGCATGATTTTGAAAAGGAGAACTCGATGGGCTTTGTCATGTCTGACCTTGAATATTTTTGTCACCTTAAAAATATCCTTTCCCCCTACTTCTCATATTAAGGCAGTATATTGCATAAGCAAAGCCTCAAATACCTTTGTATCACAAAATCACAGTCTCAGAGTCTGAAGGTCATCCAAGATATTTCATATCTCATTAAAAATCACCTTTAAGTGATCAAGTGCTTAAGGACCTCCATCAAAGAGGAACCTACAATCCCCTGAGGTAGTCTTGCAGTCTTGCAGTTTTGTTCTTTGGGTCCAAGTGAAACAAGTCAAATCTCTTGTCCACATGACAGCCCTTCTATTTTCCCCAGGAATTTTTCCTCAGGACAATCCAGTCCCTTAGATAGAGCTTCACATGGCATAACGTTAAGATCCTTTCCCATGTTCTTGGTTATCCTCTCCTAGACATTTCAGCTTTTCTATATCCTTCCTTGAATATGGAGCCCAGAAGTAAACACAACATTAAAAAAATGGGTTCTATCCAGGTCAAGGTACAATGCAACTATCGTGTGGAACTTGCATCCATGTTCAATGGTATCCTGTGCTGGGTAGAGTTTTGACTTGTGTTGTAGTAGACTGGTTCCGTTGCTGGTCATCACTGACCTAGGTGCTACTCATTCCCCTGTTTCAGAGATTCCAATGATGTGATGGCAATGGCTTTTTTTGATGGATTTTCTCATCATGTGCCTATATTCAAAAAACCCAAGAAAATCTTCACATAATATCTCCCCACAATACAGAGACTAACTCCTCATGAAACAAGATGCTTACAATATTACAAAAGGAAGTTTTATTTAACAGGAGCACGGAGTAGAAGCTCCTAATGAACCCTAATATAAATCCTTCAGAATCACTTTTAGTCTCAAATACAAAGAGTCCTCAAACCTTAGTGAGTCTTGTCTTCACTTCTATATTTCCTCTCTTCAGGTAGCTCTTAGTCCTGTGGTGGAATTCCCCACAACTCTCATTGCTCTAAGCAGGTGGCTCAAGGTAGTGCTCTTAATAGGGGGACCCTTGGGTATTGTTTTCTCCCCCCAAAGGGAGCACAGATGTCTCCCAGCAAAACAATGAAAATCTCTGTCATTTTGTGCAATTTCCACCGAAAAGGCTGTGTGTGGAGGGAAATGAAGGAGTAGGGGGTAAGGATCTTCAAGAGTTCTTCTTCTTATCCACTCTATAGTTCTCTCTATAGTTTATCACTCACTCTAGTGAGACTTGACTAGACCTGGAACGTGCTCTTATTAAAGTTATTCCCTTAGTCATGGTTTCTGTCAGATTCTGTTCACATAGACATTCATCCCAGAACACAGTCTGCTGCTGAATTCCAGTCTCTTGAAAGTCTTGGATTTCCTAATTAATTTATGGAGTTACAAAATGGAGACAGCTACTCTCAATTCATTGAATGGTCTTTAGGAAAGACCATGATAGCAGGCAGGGAGTAATGCTTCAATCACACTTTAACAAAGCAAAGATGGTAGAGGGGCAAACAGCACAGAAATTACAGACATAAATGTTGTGAAAGAGGGTATAGAGGCAGACAGTGTGGTGGAGGAAGGCAGATAGTTTTGGGGAAGTGGATGTGGCACAGAGAGTCACTAACATAACCTTGGACTAGAGGTGGAAGCATTTGACTAATATGGACCTAGCTGAAGATGAAAGCATGCTCGGGATGGGGGGAGAGCAAGACTCTGGGATCTCATTTTTATAGGGCCTCACTTTTATAGACTAACCATGCTACCTTGAGGTTAGTTCATTCACATTATCTCAAAGTTGTCAGCAACATTTGGAGTTCTGCTGGTCTAAGTGAGGAAGTATGGAAATCATAGGACTGAAAGGCCCTGATTTAGCACATGGTCTAGGATGTGATTTTTCATTAACATAAGATAATACAGTTTGCAAACTATGCTCCTTTGGTATTTGGGACATTTTGTGATTTCCAGGTTCCCCTTGGCAATATTGTTACTGCTGCTGTTGAGTTGTTTCAGTCATGTCTAACTCTCACGTTGGCAAAGATGCTGGAGTGCTTTGTCATTTCCTCTTCAGGTCATTTTATAGATAAGAAAACTGAGGCAAACAGGACTAAGTGACTTGCCCAGGGTCGCATTGCTAATAAGCATGTGGGGCCAAGTTTGAACACGAGAAGATGGGCCTTTCTGGCTCCACTCTTTGCATTACTTCCTGCTATTCTTACTTTATACTGGCTACTTAAAAACTTAATGATAAACACTAAAAAGAAGTTGGGTGGTCAGGGGAACTGCAATAAGATATAAATTTACAGTCTCCATCACAAACTCCCACGTTCATGTTCAGTGATCAGTCATTCTAACGTCTTTTCCCCTTTTGTCCTTCAGCCAAAGGAACTGGGAGGAATATTGTAGAAAGAATATTGGAAGAAGATCTAAATTCAGATCCAAGTTCTGCTACTATTATCTGTGTGATGCTGACCAATTTACTTTACCTCTCTGAGTATCAGTTTCCTCACATATAAAATGCGGGAATTGGATGAGATAATTTCTAAATTAACTGTTAGCTCCTTTAAAAAAATTGTTCATTTCAGGAAACAAAACAATTAGCTCCTAATCCTATGATTTTTTAAACCTGTTAAGGAGTTATGAAGCGCTCCAATCATTACCCCTCTGAATTATACAAATCAATAAGACTGCATTACCAGTAGAACCCCAACTTGGGGCAGTGCCCTCATCATTTTTTTGCCTTTCAATGCCTTTATTTTTTTAATGTATTTAGTATTTTACTTTTCCCCAGTTACATGTCAAAACAAGCATTATTTTTTAAAACTTTGAATTCCAAATTCTCTCCCTTCCTCTTTGATATACATTATATATGTGTAAGTCATTGCAAAATATTTCCATATTAGTTCTGTGAAAGAAAACATAGACAAAACCTCAAGAAAAATAAAGTTGAAAAGAATATTTCTATCTGTATTCAGACACCATTTCCTATAGGGTAAGATAGATTTCCATATCCAATTGAGTGTGTATGTTATTCCTTCTTTGAGCCAATTTTGATGAGTTCACTCACTCCCCTTCACCTACCTCCTCTTTCCCACCACTGTAAAAGCTTTTTCTCACCTCTTTTATATAAGATAAAATGTGCCACTGATTCAGTGGCTCCTCAGGCCTGCTTCTGTTTTGCTGGGGTTGGGTGTGTACTGCTGTGGCCTCCACTGGATTGTGCTCAACTCTTAGCCAGGTGCTGAACTTTTCTGTGGAACTTCTAAGTCTTTGGCTGGAAAATTATTCCACCCCTTCCTCTTGTGGATTTTGCTGTACTCGCAGTTGTTTTATGGCATTATTTTAAAGTTTTTGGAGGGTTTTAAGGGAGAGCTCAGGTGAATTGATGCCTTTTCTTCTCCATCATAGCTTCACCTCCCCACTGTTAGCATTTCTTAAGAAAAGAGAATGGATATGAGAGATGGAGGCAGAATCAATAAAATCTGAAAACTTATTGGATAGAGAAGGATAGATAAGAGTGAAGAATTGAGGATGATTCCTCAGTTTCAAATCTGAGCGACTGAAAAAACAGTGGTGCCCCAAAATAAAGGAGGGAAGTTAGGAGGAAGAGGGGATTTTGGGGAGGGATGATGAATTCTGTGTTTGACAGCATTGAGTCAGAGATGTCTGGTAGACAGTTGAGCATGTCACCACCTATTCATTTCCACCAATATGTTTCTCCAGTGCCCTGTGGGTGGATTGTCCTACCAAATGATTTCTCTTCTTTGTTTGGCACGCCCCCCGCCCCATTTGTGAGCTGATATGTGTTATTTGAATGCTCATTTAAATGAATTCATTCTTCAAGTATATTTTTATGATAAATAATTATCAAGGAATGTAAATGGTCTAGGTTTATCAAGAGTCATGAAAAATGCTTCATTTTAAACATAAATAAAGAAAATGTCTCATCCCAAGGAGAAGTCTGGACATTAGTAGTGGTAAAAGTCTCAACGTTCAATTCTTTCCTTTTCTTTAAAAGAGCTCTTGCCTTATTGTTATCTGACAATCTTTGCTTTTAACATGATTTAGAGGAAAATAAAAATGATGTGTCAGTAAAAGATCAGGATTAAATAGGGCAAGCCTTGCTCTGTTCTCCTATAAATTTTATAGTCATTTTCCCCTTTGGTTCTTGAGTTTAAAAAAAACAGGGTGAAGTTGAAGTGGAGAGGATGAAGCATAGAAACTGTGAGGTAGGTGTAAGGCTGATAGTAGAAATAAACTGTACAGAAGAGCTCCTCTCTGAACAATTTTGTGTATGCTCATCAAAAGACTGGCTGCCCAGGACAGATTAAGCAAGAAGTATGGGGGAGGTGGGAAGTTGTCAACTGATGCAAATGGTGATTGGAAAACCACATAAGAGAAGGGGTTCAGAAAGTGGGGAGAGGACTGTCTGTATCATTAATGGCTTGTAAAGTGACAGGAAATGGAAAGCTCTATTTACACACCAGTCAAAGCACTTAACTCCAGGGATATGTCTAGTTAAAGAGGTTAATGCGTGATGTCCTCTTGCCAATAATAGAGTCCCTGTAGAGATTGTGTGCTTTGGAAGGTGTCTGTGTTTAGCAGAAAACATTTGGAACAATGCCATGGAGAGATGTAATGTTTGATCTTCTAATGTGGAGGCAAAATGTTCTGATGATAAGGAACAGCCCTGCAGCATGTTTTTATAGACTTGTGATCACCATAGCTATCGTAGGATGCTAGATCTAGAGCTGGAAGAAACCTCAGAGGCCTCATGGTCCAACCCTCTCTTATTTATTTCCTGTCATTTTATCTTATCACTGCTCAACTGCTCAGAAATAAGAAAGTTCTCTTTCAGAATTGGATGCATCATGTGCAAAGTGGGTAATTTTAGTCAGAGTTGCCATGAATTTAGTCCAAGCACTTTCTCCTTGCCCCTAAAACATTCCTTTTAAATTGAAACTGAAAATGTGTGTGTGTGTGTGTTTCTGTCCATCTATCTCTCTTAGTTTTAGGAGATAAGATGTTATTAATGTTGTATGTGTATGTGCATCTATCTGGCTAGCTAGCTGTTTTTCTTGATTTTAGAGGAAAAATTGTTCCTGCGTGCGTGTGTGTGTGTGTGTTTCTGTTCGTGCTGGTCTTGGGGGGTGAGATGCTATTTCTGTCTTTCCTCTCTATCCCCTTTTAGCACAGCCACTATGCCTTGAACTGAATAGACTCTGAAGCATTTGAAGTACCCTGAATGTAAACCCAGGCCAGTATGATCTCTATGCCAAATATGTAAGACTTCCTCTATTCCCTCTAATATTATTTTGTTTATATTTGTGAAATTACACTTTTTGATAATAAATTATAAACTGCATAGACTTTGAAGTAATTGGAGTGCCCATATGTCTGTATGGCCTCTAGGCCAAATCCTAAAAGCCTCTCAGCATCATCAAAATTGCTTTTATTTATTTACATTTATAAAATTTCATCTTCTGATAATATATTTACTTCAGAGCTCAAGCACTGGCATAAGATTTTTAAAGAGCAGAACTTAAATACAAAATTGTAAAACTTGGATTTCTTCAGGGAAATCAACTTCATGTTTTAAGTGAGTGTTGCCTCATACCCTAAAAGGAAGAAGGAATCTGGGCAACATTTTCTAGGCTGGAGTCCTTCAGAAGAGCACAAACTAATCAATCTAATTCTTTGTAGCTAAGACTTAAAAATCTTCAGGAAAATAACACTAACTTTTGTAAATATTCCTGATGGTACAAAGAAAGAGCAGAGACCCCCAAGACCAGAGCTCAAGCTACTTAGATCTTTACTTTTTATGGTCAGTCTGTTAAATTGCAGTTAGGGATGCTAGCACCTAACTAGATTTCTGATATGTAAAACATTTGTCTAAAATCTGTAATTTTCTAAGATAATAAATGGAGGTCATCTATGATTTCCCTAAGCATGTCATCAATGGCAACATTAAATAGGAAACTGATTCAACAGTTAGCAATATTCAGGCATAAAGGAGCTTAGAACGTAAGAGCAAGACATAGATATCCATTGGGATTGCCAAACATATGTCAAATAAATATTTTAAGAGTCTCACATAAAAGAAGCCAAGAAAACTGGGTAGCCTATGACTTTTTTCAGGAAAGAAACAGTGTTCAAAAGCTGAATGTTGAAAGAAAAATATTGTTAACAATTTGATCAATGATGAAATGTAAGGATTGTCTTTCATTACCGTGCCCTAAGGTGAAATCTAAGGGAATTAAAGTAAACTCTACTATTGCTCTGTTAGTAGTACCATCTTTGTTTCATGCCAAAAGGATGGAAAGGCAAAACATCAATAACTGACACAACTAAATAGTACTTGAATTAGACTTTTTGTTTTGGTCTAAAGGTTAACAGAGTGACCATATATTAAAGATGATTTTTTTCATAATTTTATCATTTGAATTATTGGGCTAAAATGGAGTGTAGCTAGTAGGATTTCCTAAGATTCAGCTGTCTCCTTCTTTTGTGGATTTATTCAGAGAGCTATTTGAATGGTCTTTTCACAGCAACATCCTGCATTTATCATACCAAACTTACCATTCCACATGTACTTACTGCAAAGCTACATTATGGAAGGATAACGACTCTCAGTTTTCTAAGACTGTGCAAGGAAAGTCCAAGTTCTGGTAGGTTTTAGCATTCTGAAAAGACTTTGAGTGTTGACCTAGCCACAAAAAGAGAGAATCTGCCTACCAATACTAAGTATAGAGAGACTCTCAGTTTTCTAAGACTGTGCAAGGAAAGTCCAAGTTCTGGTAGGTTTTAGCATTCTGAAAAGACTTTGAGTGTTGACCTAGCCACAAAAAGAGAGAATCTGCCTACCAAGACTAAGTATAGAGAGGCTCATCATCAGTAGGCTACCCAGTGATGAATTCTTTGTCCATGGCAGCCCCTAAAGCAAAATATACATTTTAAATGGGCCTCAGCCTTGTGCATTAGTGACAATGGCAGAGTGGCATAAGATGTAATGGGAGATAAGAATATGAGCTTTTAGACCATCTTGGGATGCTAACTGTGTAATCCTTGTCCACATATTACAAAAGAAACTGAACCATATCAATCTTGACATTTTTAACAAGAAGGAAATTGTATCTACATGGAAGGATATCTTAGTGGCTCCCTGGGAGATGCAGGTAAAGAAATAGGAAGAATTTGACCTAACCATCCACATAGTAAAAGTCAAATGGATGAAGAATGCCTGTTGTCCAAATTATGGCATGCCAGTATTGAGCTTCCAATGAGGGGGGAGGGTTATGTACTTACACACATGAATTACAAATACTGTAAATGAAGTGGACCCAGAATTAAACAGGAGGAACACCAGGTAGATTCACTTTGGGAAACTGTGAAACTCCTTTAATGACCCCAGCTTCTCCAAGAAACAAAGATTCATCCTTTTAATAGCAGTAGTCCGCTGATGATATTACTGTAGGGTTGCAAATCATAGAATACTATAGTCTATAAAGAATTAAAAACCACACAGTGAAATGTGGAGAAATGATAGGTGTGAGCAACCTACAACACATAATGAAGAGAGCATTTTGAAGAACTAGAGTAATGAATATTATTAGGGAAATGTATACTTGAAAAATAACATGGTAGAATGAAGGATAACAGTTGGACAGCCCAGTACCTGATTAGTATCCTAATGAAATCTAAAGAAAAAGCAGTCCTCCAAGAGGGTAGGTGAATCTCCTATAATGAGCTCATGGGAAAACATGGGCAAGAAACACTTGAACAGGTATGAAAGGATTGTGATCTGTGGTATTGAAGGGAACACCCAAATAGATAACAGGTCCAATTGAGTTGAATCTTACAACAAAGTATGATTACCACAAATTTGGGGATGTAAGCAGTTAAATAGACATGGGGCGGGGAGTGCAGATTTCAAGGTATGGGATATTTTAGCTTCAGACTGTCAAAGAAGGACCAGGCTGCTTTCTGCTAGTTGGGATTGCTATAAAACTGAGTTGACAGATTCAACAGTAGTTAGTGACCACATAAATGTTACCCTTCTGAATTGATGGTTTTATTCATGTTGGTGGCACAGTGGATAGAGCATTGGGCCTCAAGTGAGGAAGATTCATCTTCCTGAGTTCAAATCTGGCCTCAAATACCTATTATCTGTGTGACCCTGGACAAGTCACTTAACCCTTTTGTCTCACTTTCTCATCTGTAAAATATGTGGATAAGGAAATGACAAACCAATTCAAGTCTCCTCTCTGACACATACTGGTCATGTGAACCTAGACAAGTCACTTATAACCTTTCAGTGTCCCAGGAAATTCTTTAAGATTACACATTTCAGAGAAGGTGCTAATCTGAATGGGTGAAAGAGTTTCCTTGCTGAGAGTTCTGTATCTAATGAAAACCCACATCTGCTGCCCTCCCAAATTTCTCCCATCAACAGTTGGAAAACTGGTAACTGTCACTCAAAGACATTTGGAAAAACTAGCTTCATCTTAAGTAAAAAAGAAGGGAGATTGCTATGATAATGCATGCTCAGAAGCCCCCAAAAGACAAATGGATGTTTTCAACAGGTAGTTTGCCCTCACAAGTCAGCACAAGAATTATCAACAACAGAGGACTAGGAATTACACTTTTAGTAAGTGATGTCTGTCCTTCTGCTACTTCCAATTAATTGATATTTATGTTTAAAATCTAAAAATGTAGGTTGGATTCCTTTCTCATAGGGAAAATAAAAGGTTTAGAGAATCAATTCTCCAAACTCCAGACTACCAGGAACAATGAAATATTCCTTTTTTAAAAAATTCAAAGAAAAACTTCCAGGTAAAAACAAATAAGAAAAAAATCTGAAGAAGCACAATGATATTTTGAGTTGCTTGTAATAGAGAAGGAAGGTGGAACAGTGTGACACAGAAGAAGAGACTGGTTATTCTTCTAGTTCTTCTAGTAAGGGGCAAAGTTGGTTTTTCTGAAGAGGAAGCACGTGTTTTGCTTAAAGAAATAATTGTGTGGATGCACAGGTGTTTAGAGAAGAGCAATCATCCAGTAAGGGACACCTCCTGCTGAGTTCTACCAAGGCATCTATTTGTCAAGTTGATATTAACAGAGAGGATAGCTGCCTTCCTGAGGCATGTGTGTGAGATACCAAGGAAAGTCTCCTGTGACTTGGCAAGCTTCATAGTCACTACTCACTTTAAATGATTCACACAAAGTCAAACGATAAAATCAAAAGGAACTGAGAAAGTCATAGTGGATGCTAAGGTACAAAAGGAACCTTTGCTAAATATTTACTCAGAAGACTCTAAAGTGATCCTCATTATAGGAACAAAGTATTATGTAAGCAAAAAAGGATAAAAGTCCATCCAACAGAAAAGCATCCAAAGAAAAGATCATCTGTTCTATTATTGAGGACATTCTCATCTCTTCTTTAAAAGCAATAACTTCTACCAGTCAGGCAGCCAGGTGATATAGTGGATAGAGCTCTGGTCCTGACATCAGGAAGACCTGCCATCAAGTTCAGCCTCAGATACTTACTAGTGGTAGGATCCTTGTCATTTAACCTCTGTTTGCCTCAGTTTCCTAATTTATAAAAATGAGAATGTCAGCTTCTCTTTCCCAGGGTGGTTGTATCAATTGAGATAATATTTATAAAACCCTTTGAAAACCTTAAAATACTCCGCAAATTCTAGCTAATGTTGTTGTTGTTATCTGATGCTATCTGCACATCCTTAGCTATCCAGAGAAGACGCTAGGGATGCGAACTAGCCACCAGTTACTGAGTGAGGAAACTCCCTGTTCCAAGGTGGGTCAATGAATTCTCTATGACACGTCGTCTTAGCTGCCTCTGAGATATTAAATAAATTACTTTTTTACGGTCATATGGCCTGTACATGTCAAAGGAGGGACTTGCCTCAGGTTTTCCTTGCTTCAAGGATTGCTCTCCATCCACTTTACCATCTTTTATAAAAGAGCAGTGAGTAAAAAGAAGGTTCATAATATTTCTAACTTAGAAGGAATCTTGAAATCCAACTAGTCTAAGCCCCAGTTGATTAAATCTATCTAGAAGAATTTTAATGACTTTCCAATACCTTCCTCCCCAAGCCCCACTTTCCAGTGTATAGTACAGTGTACACAGAGCAACCACTAGATGAACAACTTGTAGCTGATAGTTGCCCAAAGTATAATAGGTAAGGTTTTTTAAACTGGCTATTAAGTTTGTTGCATTAGAAAAAAAAATACCCAACACTTCTTTCTCCTTCTTTGGGCTTGGCCACATGGATTTTACTTAACTTTATCTGTGCCTCCCTCCTTCTCTTTCCCTACTTTTGCCCAGATTGGGTAGAAACAGAATAGAAAGCTTCATTATTTTTGGATAATATAAAAGTCAAACAGAATGGAAAGCTTCCTCCCAATTTTTAAGTCCAAAGCTTTGAAAGACGGATTATTGTCAGAATTTTTCCCTTGGAAAAGCAGAGATTTCAAATGCAGGCAGCTAATAGGGATTTTCATATTTCAAAGGCATTGGAAAGCCTGGCAATCTTTAAGTTTCAACAGTTGTCAGCTGGTTCTGGCAGAGCTGAGTCATGATTAGGAATAAAGACGAAGTGTGTGTGTGTGTGTGTGTGTGTGTGTGTGTGTGTGTTTGTGTGTATGTTTGCGTTTGCGCACGTGTGCGTGAAAGGGTGCGTATTTCTTGCATTCTGTCCCATCAATAGGGAAAGTTGACAGGTATGGCTGTTTGTTCATTCTTAGTTCAGTAAAGGAGGCAGCAGGTGGCAGCATCTCCCTCCCAAAAAACTGTGGAAATTGAAGCAGGCTAATTTTTAACAGAGAGCTGACATGCAGGCTTCCTTCTCTTTAACGTTCTTGTGTGTCTGCACTGACCATCTCACTTTTCTGGAATAGTGGCCTATTAAGGTGGAAAAAAGCATAGTTTCCACCAATTCAGACTGAAGAATGTGCTTTCTAACTCTACTCCAGCCTCATTATGAAGACCAAACATTAAATAGAATCCCTGCTTCCTCATCTGTGAAAAGAATGGATTGGACTAGAATAGGGAATTTTAACCTCAGGACTATGAACCTCTTATAGATAGATAGATAGATAGATAGATAGATAGATAGATAGATAGATAGATAGAAAATCAATATAATTGAGTTCCTTTGAAATTCTATATATTTTATTGTATGTGTTTTAAAACATTATTAAAAAGCATTTAAATGCAAGTGAAGTCCATAGATTGACTTTACAAGACATACGTACATATATTAACAACCTCTAAATTAAATCATTTCTAAGGTACCATCCAAGTCTAACATTTTATGATTCTGTAAATCTATGTTATACAAAAATGTATGGTCAAAAAACAAGATGCACTGATAACATAGTGAAAGAGGAAGGGATAGCATGGACACCCCATGTGCTCCACAGATGTCTTAGAGATTCTAAGAGAAATTAAGGAAGGTACTCAGTGTTTTGGGTTGACCTACTGTAATGAAATTATGGGAGGACATGGAGAATTTTTGCATAGGATGGGCAGACATGGATCACTATCACTGAGATCACAGAACCATTTGAGTTGAAACATAAAATCACTAAAATGCAAGCTACTTGAGGCCAGGAACTGTCTCATTTTTGTCATACACAGTATGTGGGATATGGGAGGCATTTAGTAAATGCTTATTGAGTGATTTGAATTGAATGACTATACACAGAGAAATTCTGTCTTTGAAACTAATCTCTCTAGGGGGTTTTAATTCTTTGTTTGTGTATCATAGATCCCTTACACAGTCTGGTGAAGCCTACGAACCTCTTTTCAGAAAGTTTTTAAATGCATAAACTAAAATACGTGGAATTACAAAGGAATATATAACAAAAAAACAAGTTTGTGGACCCCAAGTGAAGAAACTCTAAGTCTAAATTAGCTTTCCTAGCACCCTTCTGTTGTCCAAGGCCCTAATAATTGTGGCACTTCATTCAAGGCTGCCTTTTCAAAGCATCAATTTAGGGTCTAGACTGTTTGCTACTTTCTCCCCTCCAGCAAAATTTACCCATCCTGTGACCCATTCCTGGAGAGTTTGTCTATCTCCATAAAGGAGAGTTTGAATTATAATGGCTTAATCAGATAAAGTAATCTATTCAAGGTGTTAACTAGTAACTACTATTTGCTCCTTCGACTCTGTGCCCTGCCAAACAAACATAATGCCTTAACCCATTTAGAATCTGTAGTACCCTTAATGGGTAAGTCCAGGGATAGAGACTTCAGGGACCACAGACATTTTGTGATATGGCTAGAACAGCACTAGACTCAAAGTCAGAGCATCTGGGTTCGAATCATCTCTCTGTCTCTGTCTCTCTCTCCCCTCTCTCTTTTTCCTTTCCCTCTCCTCCCTTTTGCCCCGTCCTTACTTATTAGCATTATGACTGGCAAAAAAGCATTTTGCCTTTCTGGTCCCTGTTTTCTTCATCAATAAAATGAGACAGTTGAACTAGATAACTTTTAAAGGCCCCTCCAGTTCTAAATCTATAGTCTTGTATTTAAGAATAGAGACAAGGTCTTTTGGAATCCATGCAGGGCCAGCTTGCCAGTGTGACCTGGGGACAAGCACATAAAGAATTTTGGAGGAGGGAAAAGAATCATGTTTTCTATTGACTATCCATCCATGACACTAATATCAGATGTGATCATATTTGTAAAGTGCTTAGCACAGTACCTAGCATATAGTAGGCACTTAATAAATGCTCATTCTCTTCCTTTCCTCCTCTCCCATAAGCCTGCACAGGTACAATTGCCCTGCAGCAGAAGATGGAGGGTGGAGAGGAGAAAATAAACAGAATTTCCTGTTGTCTCACCTTTGTATTTTGTTTATTTTTGCAGCTTGTTGGGGATAAGGGAATTGTTTCTTACATATTGGCTTTGAAATACAGAATTTAAATTTATGAGATTTCGAATCTCTGATAATCTTATTCTTTTATCACTTTTAATCATGCAATGCTCTTTAAAAGTTGTAATATTAGAATTCTTTTCTTCTAGATCAAGAACAGAAGATGCCTGGGTTTTTGCAAAGCCCAATGCCGTCCAAGCTGTTGGCATCATGTCATTTGGTAAGTATTCAGTCCATGGGCATCTGTACAGTGTAAAAGTACATTTTTAGATGGCGAGTACTTTATTTTTCCCATTAGCAGCATGTGAGCCAAAGTAAAATCATCTATAAACTCTTCCAATTCATCGCCAAAGTCTCTGTTTATGTGTAGATAAATCTCTTCCAAGTCCAATAATTCAATTATGACAAATCTATTTCTTAGCTCGGCAATTTAACAGGTCTCATGATATCTTTCAAAGCTTTGGATGATATCTATTAAAGTTGCTCTATTATTTGGACCTAATACTATCCAGGGAGACTGATAGGAAAAGGTATGAATTTTCAACTTCGCATCAAAGAGAATGGTTTTTGTTAGAGATGGCATGAGACTACCACACAGATCTGGTGTGAATAGGGGGCTCTTTGTTCCTAGGACTGTAAAACAGTCTCATTGGCCTATTTATAATTAGTTGATCTAGACTGTAACTCTTTAGGCTTCTCCAGAGACAAGTATTTCTCAACCTTTTCTGGAATAAAGAGAACCTGGGTCAAATACGGAATGTGTTTTAATAATGTTTTCATTATTTTCTTATAGCATTCATCTGCCACCATAACAGCTTCTTAGTTTATGGATCCCTGGAGGAGCCCACAGTGGCTAAGTGGTCTCGGGTCATTCATGTATCAGTTGTGATTTCTGTATTTATCAGCCTGCTCTTTGCTATCTCTGGTTATCTGACATTTACGGGTCACACACAAGGTACTGCAAGATTCAAGTTTATATTTCATTGTTTGGCGATATTTAACATTTTTAAATTTTTAATCTAACTTTTCTCACATATATCTGTGTCCGTCCTCTTCTTCCCTCATCTCAGAGAAAGAAGTGTTAACTCCTCCATGCTGGTTGCCTTTGCCACGCTGCCTAAACTCAACCTAACACTAAACTCTTTCTATTCCCTCATAAATCTACCTCTCCTTTCTTCTTTGCACATTTTTCTCTGTGGTTTCACTGAGTAATTTTCCAGTAATGAATTACTCTTTGAAACTTCCCACATAACCCCTTTAGTCACCAAGGCCTGTTGCTCGTTCCGTCCCCAGCATCTCTCTGTCTACTCTTTGCCATCACCCTAGTTAAGACCACACTTACCTCATGGTTAGTCTCTTATCTGTCTTCTCTATCCCTGGTGTGACCTCACCTCCAATTCATGCTACACACTGTAGTATTAATCTTTCTAAAATCCAATAGTCTTCATGTCAGTTCCCTGCTCAGAAACCTTAGGTGGCTTTCATTGCCCCCTGGATAAAAATTAGTTCCTCAGCTTTGCATGCAATTCCCAAACTACCCTTCTAAACTTATTCCCCATTATCCTCCTTCATGAACCACCCAGTACAGCCAGATAGGTCTATTTACTATTCACCAAACACACCGTTACTCAGTCTTATTCTTGTACCATTACTCATGTCCATCACCTGCAAAAATAATTTTCACCTTTTCACTAGCAATAAAAATGATGGGAACTGGACTAGACCTGTAATTTCATTGGTAGTAGGGAACTCCTAGCTGAGAAAACTCCCTCTTTCAGTGTAAGCCAGTATTTTTGCTGCAACTTAAAATTTTAGAGTTTCCTAGAGAACTAAAGGGTTAAGTGACTTGGCTGTAGTTACACAATCAACATGTATCAGAGGTGGGATTTGAACTCAGGTCCTCCTCACTTTGAGGTCACTATCCACTATATCCACTATGCCACACTAATTTCATAAGAATAAAAGTTAAATAGAAGAACGAATGTACAACACCTTAAAAATACACAAACTAGTTTTATTTGTAATTCAAACATGATTATCTCATCTGGAATCGGAGCCATCAACTCAACATTTAAACTGCAGCTCCCCTGGCATCCACTAAGAATGTTGCTAAAAGGATGTTTAAGAACTCAGATTCACTAAATTTCAGAATAGGAAGGGAACACATAGGCTATCTAGTCCCATCCATACCCCAGAAAAGAATTCCCTCTCTCAGGAGCCCATCAAATTAATAGCCAGTCTCAGTTTGAAGGCGTTGAGAGGAAGCCCATTCCGCTTTTCAGAATTCCTCCTAATTGTGAAGACCTGACCTGGAATCTAAATGGGGCTCTTTGCAACTTGCGTCCATGGGTCGTGGTTCGGCCCTCTGGGGCCAAATGGAACAAATCTAATCCCTCTGCCCCATGAAAGCTTTTCAATATCTGAAGGAAGCTATCCTGACAGGAATCATACAGTATATTCATAAGCAGGTTTGGCATTTGAAAGAAAAAATCAGAGGTTGTTTTCCCTTCTTTTCCTTTTGGAATAACTGAATAGAATATGGGATTTTAATCTAGTTTTCCATCTGGGTTGATTGAAACAAGGTGGCCAAGTAATTTAAAAGCAGGAAAAACACTTTATGCTAAAAAGAACAGGCCCTAAATAACTATTCTTTTATCATTTCCCTCCCCTTTCCTGCCTTTTCTTCTGCATCCTCTTCTCTAAATTGTTCAGAGGTGATAATGCTGTCTCTCGAAAATGCCTATTTTGATGGAGATATGAAGTCACTAACACAGTTTTTTAAAGATATAACTACTCTGTCATTTCTCTTTGCATTCCATATAATGTTGTCTATGGAAGCTTGTATCTATTTTTTTTTCTGTTAACAATAAATATGTTAAGAGCTCCCAAATGCCAAGAAGGATAATGTCTGAAATTCCTCCCCATAGTACAGAGACTGTGCTTAGATCTTGTAATGTGGTATTCAGGAAATGCAGGTCTCCAGATGTCCGTCTCCCCACTTCCTTTGGGAACTGTTCTTGTTCTGAGAATAACACTTCAAAAGAAAACTTGTTTATTTTAAGCAGAAATTTTTCTTTCTATTACTAATTGAATAATCAGAAGCAAAGAGCATAAGGACATTTTGTTAAGCTAATTCCAGAGTTCTCCAAAATAATTTTTCCTTCTTTTTAAATTAAATTTTATTTTCAATTAACAAAAAATATATTTTCTTTCCTCCCTCCAGGGGAAAAAAATAAGTCAACCCTTCTAGCAAATTTGCCTAGTTAAACAAAACAGATTCTCACATTGACCGTAAATGTTTCTCATGCTGCAAGTTTGTTTAATCTGTCATCTCTCTGTTAAGAAATAGGTAGTATTCTTTATCACTGGACTTCTGGAGTCACAGTGGGTCATCACACTGATCAGGGAACCCACCAATCACCTCCTGAAATAAAACCCAAAAAGAAAACTTCAAGGAATGTCATAGCCAAAATCCAGAGCTCCCCAAATCCAGAGCTCCTAAGTCAAAGGAAAAATATTGCAAGCAGCCAGAAATGCTTCCAAGACAACTTTCAAAAGTGATTTGTAGTTAGGCCACCAAAAATAAGTGGTGAGACCAGGAAAGACTATTTCCCAATAACTGATTATCACTAATTAATGATAAATCAGTTCAGAGGTAGTGTACTAACTCATTGTGTCTCAGTAAGCATCTTGGCAATCTTTTTCTCAGACCTTTGAAACTGGACAAGAAGTTTGTTCAAGATGATTTTAAAAAAAAATGATTGAAACTTGAAGTTTTAGGTAATACCCTACTCATTTAAAAAAAGCAATTATATATTTTTTTTCAATTATCAGGCATTTTCCCACGTTCTATCTGCCCTACCTCACTGGGGAAATAAGTAAAACCTTTATATCACAAGAAGCATAGTTAAACAAAACAAATTCCCATATTGGCCGTGTCCAGAAATGTATGTCTCATCCTTAACATTTCTCTATCATGAGGTAGGCCTTATTACTATTAGTCATCAGTCCTCTAGAGTCATGTTGATCATTGCATCAGAATTTTAAGTCTTCCAAAATTGTACATTTATTACAATATTGATGTTTTAGTATAAATTGTTCAGATTTGCTCATTTTGTTCTGTATCAGTTCATAAAAATCTTCTCAGGTTTGTTGAGTTATCAAATACTTCAATTTTATGTTATTCCCCAGGAGATTTATTTGAAAATTATTGCAGAAATGATGACCTAGCTAACTTTGGACGATTTTGTTATGGAATCACTGTCATTTTGACTTATCCAATTGAATGTTTTGTGACCAGAGAGGTGAGCATTTATTTACACTTCATTTTCCAGGTATATTCTTTGCACATGTAGTTTCTTTGTTGACTTGATGTTAGAATCATTTTTGTAAATATATGAATTCAAGACAGGTTCTACCATTCATTGTATTTTCTTTTACCTAATTAGCAGCAGAATTTAAAGAAAAGTTTTCATTTTTGAAATTCTAGAACCAAAAGAGACCTTAAAAATCATCTGATCCCCCTCCATCATTTCATAGATGAAGCCCTGAAACTGAAAGATTAAATAGCTTTTTCCTGGCTAATTAGTGACAGGATTGGAATTAGACTTAACACTGCTCCCTGATTCCCAGAGCAGTGCTCACTCCACTACCCATCCAGTACTGCCGCCCATTCAGAGATTTATGACAAACTTTCACAAGCAGAATTAGTAAACCATGGTTAGGCTTGAGTTTATATCAACATAAGGTCAAATATTTATATAAGTGCATTCCATGGTTTTTCCTGGCACTTGGCACAGCCAAACTGAATTTTAAAAAAGAAAACCCATATCCAAACTTTTTCATGACTTTTGCTACTTAGATTTTTCTTTCCCCACACTCAACTCTATTTAAGCACAGAAGTAGCATGGGACAGAATACCCTCAGTAGAATTAGTTTAATTCATATTATACATAGATACACACACATATGTACTTACGTACATATGGGGTGTATATGTATATGTGTATGTGTCTCAAAATATTTTGTTCTTCCTTGAATCCCCAAATTTCAAACTTAAACCTTTAGCTTTGCCCCATAAGAATGCATATACTTTTACATTTCATTAATATCTCCTTAGTTAATCTCTGATAACAACCACTATGAAATCCCACTTCACTGGATTTGATAACTTAAGAGATATCTATATTAAGATGGAGGGGGATGTGGAGAGTAAAGGAAGTGTTTTGATTCTTGACATACTGAAATGAGAAAATGTGACTTTCGGTAAAAGTCCTATTGCATCCATTGTAGTTTAATATGACTAATTCACAGTGAGCTTTTCAGAAGTCACATTAAGAAGGTCCCTGGATTTAGGAATTTATTCCTAGAGATTATTTACACAGTCTGGAGTGAATAGGCTTAATATATTAAGTGAACAGCCTGAAACTTAAACTGAATGTCCAACTTTACATGCTCTAAAAGGCAAAAAGATATTTTGTGGGGGAGGTGGAAAGATTTGATCCAGACCTATGACTTCCTTGGAAGAGGAGATTCTAGGTATGAAAACTCTCCCCAAACTGTGTAGATTGGCCACTTGCCCAGCCTTCTGTTCACTATATCATCCTGCTTCTCAGAGAAGTACCTACCTAGTGCCAGTCATGGGCCAGGGGCATCTTGAGTATGTAATTCAAAACAATATTTATACTCTTTTGCTTAATTTTATTTTCCAATTAAGCATTCTCTTCTTCTTACTCTTCACACCTATCTTAAAAGAAAAAGAAAACCTTTCTAACAAAAAGACATAGTCAAGCAAAGCAAATATCTCCATTGTCCATGTCCAAAATGGTTGCCTCGTTCTTTATCCCAAGTCTATCTCATCTCCGTCAGGCAGTGGGTACCATAAATCTTTCAGAACTGTGGTTGTCATTGCATTGATCAGATAGATATCCTCTTTCAAAGTTGTTTGTCTTTATAATACTATTGTTATTATATATTTGGTCTCCTGGTTATTCTTACTTCACTTTTCATCAGATTCATACCAGTTTTTTCCGGTTTCTCTGAGCTTATCATTTCCATCATTTTTATGGCACAATAATATTATTTTATATTCATACACTCTAATTTGTTGAACCATTTCCCAGATGATGGACACTATCTTACTTAGTTTTCAGATCTTTGCCTTTATAAAAAGAGCTACCCTAAACATTTTTTGGGTCCTTTTCCTCTTTCTTTGATCTCTTTGGAATTTAGGTTTGAGAGATACATCACTGGATCAGTGGGTGTGCACATTTTAGGGACTTTTCGTATGTCATGCTGAGTTGACTTTCAAAATAACTGGACCAATTTGCAAATTTCATTTTTTATAAATACTAATTAGTGGTATTTTTGTGAGGTGGTGAATACCCCCATTCATAGGCTTAAGTATGAGTTCTTCTTGGTAGACGAAGAAAAGGAACTAAGGCTTGATTTCTAGGTCAGCAGTGCAGGTATAGGTATCTTCTATTTTATTTTTTTCTCCAGCTCTATCTCAAATCCAAATCTGGTTTTCAGATCAGAACTGATGCACTTTGTACACCTTGTTTAACTGGGAGTCAGGCATTAATTGTTCAAATTATTCCACCTTCAAGTTTACGTCTTGCGGGACTTAGAACTGAGTATTTGGCTTGTTTGCTTGTTTTTTCTGTTTCTAATTACCATGAACTGGAAGAATAGATTAAAAACCCTGCTATGAGAATAGAAATTAGATTTTCCTCTTTCTTTTTATTCTTGCTTCTATGCATACACAAGCAAATACAGATACACACATACACGTGCACGCACACACACACACACCCTTATCATGTGGCATGAGATCAACCCAGGTTATTCAGAGGAAGAGTAGAGAGCATACAGAGTGTTATGTGAGTGTTGCCAAAATGTCCGTCAGCCTTAAAATAACTCCTTTACCACTGTTAGAATTTTGAACTTTCAGTATAATTATTTCTTAAAGGCCTTCCTGGGATTTGTATTTTAATTGGGTTAAGGCATTATGTAGGTTTTTTGTTTGGTTTTGTTCAGAATAGGCCTATGACTTGATCTAGTTGGGAAACTCATGATGTGGAAACTGCCTACTTACACAATTTGGAAATCCATATGTAACTTAGAGTCCTAAGCAACTGTCTAGATCACTGACAGATTGCAATTTTCCTGGAATCACTTAGTCAGTATGCATCAGAGACAAGACTTGAACTTGATTCCAAGGCCTGTTGTTCATGAGACCATGCTATATTTTATCACTTGGGAGAAATGACCTATCTAGATAACACAGGAAAAATTATGAACGCCTTTCAAGCATTCTATAATCTCATATTAGTCAACTGTTCCACCGTTGTCATTTTTATGTATTCAATTCAGCAAAAATTATTATATACCTCCCATGAAACACTGTGTTAGGTTCTGGACATACAAATTAAAAATGAAACAGTCCCAATCCTCTAGAACTTTACATGCTATTGGGTTGTATTCAAGAGGTTAAAAAAAAAAGTAACTACAAGCCAATTTGAGGAGGAAAAGTATACTAACAAAGCACCAATGAAAGCTCGATGGATAGATCACACTTTACCTGAGCCCTGAACAAAGCTAAGAATTCTAAGAGGTACAAGTAAAGAGGGGGAACATTTGAAGAATAACCTTACCAAATAGGTAAGATTAGAGGAATAATTAGTAGGGCAGTGTAGCTGAAGCACTGACTACATGAAGGGGAGTAATAGGAAATATGGCTCAGATTGGGATGGACATTAAAGGAAAGCCTAGAATTTAAAAAATGTGTCTGTATCTATAAAGTAAGGAGCTTGGACTATTTGATCTATAACAATCTAGATTAATAACAATTAGATCAAGATCCCTAATGATGTTTAGATAGTGAATCTAAATGGTCATCTAACTAGATGATGCCTCCCAGCCTTAGGAATTAACAAGTTTTAGTATTCAGCTTTCTATATGCCCTCCACTACATTCACCAACATTTTTTTGTCTCTTTATGTTTCATGTATATAGCATGGTCATTCATGCTCTTCTTACCTTCCTGGAATGTCGTCCAACAACACACAAGTCCATTCATTTCAAACTCAAACTCAAGTTGAACCTTCTTCATGAAGGTTTTTGTGACTACTCTGGTCCATACAGTATTACTAGATAATAAGCTCTCTGTCACTTGAAATATTCAAGAAGAGACCTTATCAGCATTGGCTGATAGAGGGTATTTCAAAAAGGGACTAAATTACTTCAGCAGTTTCCTTCAATTGTAAATTCTGTTATTCTGTAAATTCTATTCATGAACTGCTGATATGCTGAGTCAGTACCAGAGAGTCAAACAGTCAGTCAAATAGCATTTATTAAGTGCCTCCTGTAGACAGGCACTATACTAATCATATTAGCACTTTAATGTTGGTTTCATACTGTTCATTTTATTTTTCAAGATTGATTGCAAACTCTTAAGAGCAGAGATTTCATATTTGGTATGTATTTTAAATGCTTGTTGATTGAGTTTGTTATTCTCTAAAGAATGATGATTGGTTCCTCTCTATCCTCACTGAGAAAAGGACAAGAGAAAACAGCCTTCAACTGCAAGAGGGGATTTAGATGAAAACAAAGAAGCAATGAATCACTGCACAAAGTTGTAAAATCTCTTTTCTTAGAAACCTTTCAAATAAACAGCCATCTGTCTAGTTTATTTTAGTTGAAGACCTGTATGTATCCAGGGAAAAAGAATAACATGGGTCCTCAAGGCCTTTTCCATCACAAGGATAGATTAAATCTTGTTGTGTGTGTTCGTTCCTCGTTGCCAAAGAAGACGATGCCATCAGAGAAATGATGACATGACTTGCACTTGACTTTGTTTTGAGCGAGGGAGGACTGTGCAGGTCAATAGCCTCACTTCTCCTCCAGAGCCATCTGAATCCAGAGATCAGATATTCATCAGGATGACTGGACATGACCCAGGAGGAGGAAACTGGGGTTAAGTGACTTGCCCAAGGTCACACAGCTAGTGAGTGTCAAGTGTCTGAGGTGAGATTTGAACTCATGTCCTCTTGACTCCTACACTGGTGCTCTATCCACTGCACCACCTAGCTGCTCCAGATTATATCCTAATGCTGATATTCCATTGTCTGTATGTCTGTAATGTTTTATTTCTTGAGCACAAAATGTGGTAATTAGCATTACTGGTCATGTCAAAGATGTTTTGGAAAGAATAGACACTTTATTAAATTTTGATTTGGGGCTTAAAGGTTTCAAATATGGATGAGTACATTCATATACATATATACATGCATATATATGTATATAATATTCAAATATTTTGTCTAGTAGAGTAATACTACACATATCCTATCCAACAGTTGCCTACAATTAACTTTTTCTGGGAAGGTATTACAGGAAAGCATAGTTTATTAAGAAGTGACTGATGCATCAAAAAGCTGTGTATAAAGAAAAATACATAAATATGAAACAGACACTCAGTTTTCTAAATCTTATCTTTTTTGACAGGTAATTGCCAATGTTTTCTTTGGTGGAAACCTCTCAAAAATTTCCCATGTTATGGTGACAACAGTCACCATTGCTATTGCCACACTAGTGTCAATGATGGTTGATTGCCTCGGGATCGTGCTGGAATTCAATGTAAGTGTAACTAAATTATTTCCTTCTTCCATTCCGAAGAACAGAACAGGTTTACATTCAGTAAAAGATGTGTTATACTTAACAAGATATGTTTTCAAATTGCAATAAAGAACATTCTGAAATATATATATTTATTCCATGATTAATGATGTATAGTATTTGTAGTGCTTCCCATATGCTATTAAAGTATAATCTTACAGATTTTGAATTTTCTTTATAAGCAAAAACATAAGCAGATAAACTCACTTATCCTTCATCTCCAATCAGTTGCAAAAATTGTGTCTTTCTACCTCTATAACATCTTTCTACTCACATAGATACCACCCTAGTTCAGGTCCTCATTCCCTCTAACCTGAACTTTTTCAAGAGCCTCTGCCTTTATCTCCTTGCTTCATGTCTCTCCTCTCTCATATGCTTCCTCCACAAAGTTACCAAAATGATTTTTCTAAAGTTACACATCTAATCATGTCTTTCCTTTACTCAGTAGATTTCAGTGTCTCTTTCTTTTCTAGGACCAAAGATAACCATCTCTGTTTACAACTTTTAAAGGCAAATAACTTGATTCCAACATACTTTTCCATACTAGTACTTTTTATGTACATATTGTAGAATGAAAGCTTCTTGAAGGCAGGAACTATTTCATTTTTTTCCCCTCTGTATCCCCAGTTCCTGGCACATCAAGAGTTCTTAATATAGTACTTGTTGATAGATTGGTGGCCATGTGTATAAAAGATAATTATCTATCCATATCATGGCTACGATCTGTCATCAAGTTGTGACCACTCTTCTGCAAACTTCTCTTTTCTTTGTAAACCTAGAAGCAGTACATAAATTTGATTTATTGTTGAAATCAATTTCTTTCTCTTCAGTCCAGGTGCTACCACCTTAATTCTAGATCCTCACTACCATGTGTCTGGATTGCTTTAGCAAGAACCATCTAGACTTGCTATTCTCTTTGATTCCAGGTTATTCTCCTCTAATCTATTCAACACACTACTACTGTTCTTTCTTAATCACTATTTTCATCATGTCACTCTACTACTCAAAAACCTTATTTTCTAATCCATTAAAACTAAATCCCTCAATTACAATCCGTCTCAACCCACATCATAAGCCCAGTGTCTAAAACAAAGACAAAAAAGAACATTCCCTTCCCTGAAGTTGTTCACATATTCTGAAGATACCACAAGCACACGGATAAGTATGAAGCAGGCAGAGGAGAGATCAGAGTGTTCTAGGAAAATTTGATGAGGAAAAAGAATGCAAACAGCAGGGGAACATCATAGGATACGGTACCTTAACTGAGAATTGAATGATGATTTGGAATCTGGAAAACAGCATTTCATTCATTCATTTCATATTTACAAGTGTCTACTATGTGCCGGGCACTGGGTTAGGCACTAAGAATACAAAGAAAAAATAAAAGAAACACTTCCTCCCCTCATGATGCTTAAATTCTAATTGGGCAAAGCACAGATACAAATAAGTAAATAGAAAATATATACAAAGTAAATACAAAGTAATTTTGAAAGGAGGGCATTAGCAATTGAGAGGACCAGAAGAGGACCTGAATAGAAGGTGGTATGTATCTGCACCATGAAAAAAGCTAGGAATTCCAAGAGACAAAAGTGGCAAGAGTGGGCATTCTAGGCATGAGGATCAGCCTATGGAATGGTACAGAGAGAGGAGATAGAATGTCTTGTATAGAGAACAATAAGTTGATGAGTGAGGCCAGAAAGTAGAGATACTGGTACCATCTTTTCTCACAGCAACTGTTGTGGGAAACTTGAAACTGTACAACACTATAGAAGTGTGAGCTCTTAGGGCACCTAGGTAGCATGTATAGAGAGTTGACCTTGGAATCAGCAGGACCTGAGTTCAAATCTGAGCTCAGCATCCTTGGCACTTACTAGCTGTGTGACCTGGGGAAGTCACTTAGATCCCTTGCCTTGGAGAAAGTAAGAAATCTGAGATACTCTTCACAGATGATAGTGTACTACATGCTAGGTACTAGGATTCATGGGGATGCTTCTTCCCTTTGTGTCCCCTCTGGAGTTAAAAATCACAGAAAATTCATTGCAGTCAGATTGCTAGGCATGAAAGATTATTCTATGAAAATTCATGGTGGCAGAAAATGAAAAGCAGAGTTGGGGGGCTAGCTAATAGTCCAGTCTGACCAGGACTTATAGAGTCTGTAAAGAGGAATAACATGGAAAGGCTAAAAATCTAGACTAGATTCAATTTGTGTAGGTCCCTAAATGCCAAGCCTAATGGGTTTGCTCTTTATCCTACAGGCAATAGTGATCTGATGAAAATTTCTTATCAGGGTAAGGGCATAATCCAACCCATGCTTTAGAAAATATCTTTTGGCAGCCATGAAAGATAGATTAGACTGAGGAGATCCTGGAGGTAAGGAGAACATTTTTAAGAGATATTACACTAATCCAGGTATTATGATGATGAAGTAACAAGAAAGTGAACTTGGGTGTTGGTAGCATGACTAAAGAGAAGAGATTATGGTGGAAGATGTTATAGAGGTTGAATCCAAAAGACTCGACAGTGACTTCGACATTGGACACTATTGATTCAAATCAAAATTCTGCTTCAACGCTCACTTCAGGTACTGTCTTCTTCTATGAAGAAAGACTGGCTAACATAGTCCTTGTGAATATACCTCCCCCCGCCACTCCCGTTTTTCTACGATTTCATATTGCCCTTTTAATCTTTACTGCGCACAATTTAACTTGTACTGAAGTTCAGGACCTTTTAGAGGTAGTATAGAATCACAGACTCAGAATTGGAATGACCTCAGAAGTTTATCTCATCTACTCACATTAAAACAGGAATCTCCTCTGTGGTACCCTAGACAAGTGGTTCTCCAGCCTCTGCTTGAAAATAAGTAATGAGGGAATCCACTGCCTCCCCAAAGAGCCCATGTCATTTTTGGATAGTGCTATTTCTTTGTAATCATTTTACCTGCCTTTTGGTATAATGGAAAGTGCATTGATTCTGTGGTCAGAGGGCCTGGTTTCAAACTCTACCTCTGACATTTCTTATCTACATAATCCTGGACAAGAAATCACTTAGACTTCAATTTCCTCATAAAATGAAGGAATTGGATTTGGTCTCTGAAGGCCCTTCCTATGATGGTAGTGGTGTTGTTTAAGGATATAATGTAATGTAGTCATTAGGGCACTGGACTAGGTAATAATAAGTTACATAGCCTCACTGTGACTCACTGTGTAAAATGAGAAGATTGGATTTGATGACCTCTGTGTTCCTTCCTCACTTTAAATATATGATCCTATGATCCCTCCATGAAAACTGAAATCTGCCTCTGCAACTTCCACCCACTACTCCCAGTCCTACCATCTGGAAACAAACAGCATAAATCTAATCTCTCTTATATAGGACAGCCCTTTAAATATTTGAAGACAGCAATTAGGGTTCCACCCCATCCCAAGAAGGGGTAACTAAACAGCCCCAGTTCCTTTAGCAGATCCTCTTCTGTCTTAAGCTCTCTTGATGCAGCCTAAGATTACATGTGCCACGTTCCATGCCGTCTCACACTGAGCTTGTAGTAGGACAAATCCCATTTATCTTTGTCACACAAACTGCTATCAAGCCAAACCATTCCTATCTTGTATTTATGAAGCCAATTTCTGGACCTAAATATCAGAATTTCCATACTCTTATTAAATTTCAGTATTTTGACAAAGATGAGTTGGCTCTTAGTAATCACCCTTTCCCATTGCAAATGCTTGCAAACCATTCCTTAATAATATGTTCTAGAAGTTTGCCAAGGATTAACATCAGGCTTACTAGTCTGGAGTTTACAAAACCCATTATCTTCCCCTTTTTAGAAAATCAGTACAGCATTTGCCTTTCGTAAGTCCTAAGGCAATGATCTCATTCTCTGTAGTTTTTCAAAGGTCATTGATAGTAACACACACTGTCCCATTTACCAGTTCTTTGGAAATACTAGATTCTGTTTTATGAGGGCCACTTGATTTACTAGATAGACATTAACTTACCTTCTCCAGTCCCCAGAGATAGAGGAGAAGAAAGCATACAGGCCACATGCCACATCCCCAAGCAGTGGAATGAGGGCAACTGGACAGACTGACACATGAATGGTGGGGGTTGAGATAGGATAGCATGCCCAAAGAACAGTGTTCAGGGCAATAGAGCCACCTTACAGACTGGAGAAGAACAAACTATTCCCATCCATTAGCTACCCTTTCTTCATAAATTCAGTAAGAACCTATAGGAGCCAAGAGAATAAGACAAGGTGCCATGCTGAAGAAAAGGGTACTGGTGGAAGAGGACAAGTGCTGAAGACACTCCTCTGCCTGCTCCAAAATTTTGTGTCTCCTTCATGCTTACTGTGTCACTACAAATCATTTTATATGCCAACCTTGCTTATCTCTGATAGCGTGTCTTGTATTTTGCTTGACACATAGTAAATGCTTAATGAATCCATGTTGACTCTGTGTTCTGTTAGTTGTGGCTGTGCAACTCAATTGCAAACTCCTTGAGAGGAGAGTCTGATGTATGTTATACTAACTCTGTGTCCCTCACACAAACTGGTGGAGAAATTAGCACATAGTGTGGGTAATTCCCTACTACTCTACTTCTCTACATAGTTCAGAAATTATTTTTACATATTTTCAAGAATGAGAATTAGATGTCTGGCACAGAAAAGTATAAATTACTTTAAAGCGATTGGGAACATCATCTGTACAGTAAATGATCAACATGGCCATTTCTGGCTCGATTATTTACTATTTTATGGAATGTCTCATTTGAACTCATCTATTTTTTATTAAACAGTCAGAATATTACTACAAGAAGAATGAATATCTAATTTCTTCACTGCTCTGCACTATATAGCATCCTGCTACATGTTCAAATCTGGCCTCAAACACTTAACTAAGTCACTTAACCCTGTCTGCCTCAGTTTCTTCATCTGTAAAACAAACTGGAAAAAGAAATGGCAAACCACTCCAGTATCCTTACCAAGAAAACCCCAAATAAGATCATGAAAGTTGGAGGTGACTGAAATGACTAAACAACATTCAAACAGCTTACTGTTCCTCCTTCAGGACAGACATACAGACATTCCTAATGCCACAAGATTGGTGCATTCCAGTCCTTTTGACCTTAAAGCAAGTTCCTTACTTCCCTGAACTGCCTTCTATAAAAAATCAGAAACAGATTTCCACATATAAAGTCTTCCAATCAACTGACATTTTTGTGTATTAAAATAGTATACTGGTATTGTAGTGTGACCAGCAAGCCAGTCAGTATTTGGTGTGTGAGTGGCAGAAATGAGGTGAGTGATAAGGAGTAGGGATAAAGTCAAAAGATGTCTATCTAAGACATGTACTCCAGCCAAAGCAAGACTGTATGATATGATTAGTGATAATAAGTCTCATGCCTTAAAACACACACACACACACACACACACACACACACACACATTTGGCAGTTGATAATTAAATTAGGTAGGACAGACTAAAAGGGCTAGTGACCCGTGTTTCCTTTTAGGTGACAATGGACAGAAAGCTGAGCCTGGAGTCATTAAGATCTGCATTCAAATCTGTTCTCAGATACTAACCAGCTATATGACCTTGGGCAAGTCACTTAACCTCTGTTTGCCTCCGTTTCTTCAACTGTCAATGGCTATAATAATTCTGCCTACTTTCCAGGGTCATTGTGAGGACTGAATGAGATGATGGTAAATTCTTTAGCATAGTACCTGGCATGTATGTTATGTAAATGTTAGCTATTGTTATTGTGGTGGTGGTTGTTGTAACATTTGATAAGACTGTCCTGAAACTAGGTTCTCCCCTTCAACTTGAGCTCCAAGGTATGCAAAGAACTCAGTTCCCTTCTCTGTAAATTCTCTAAGTCAAAAAACTCCACCCCTTCAGTTTATTGAAATGTGATACCTGTGGATAGGCTAGGACAGTGGAGTAGTGTTTAAACGTCTGGAAACGAAACAAAAATAGAAGCTTAAGGGGAAAATATTATCTCTGTTAACAAGCTTTAGTACTTGGGCAATCCTGTTTGATTGTGACTGCTGAGCAACCGTGCGAACCTCACAAATGAGACGTGCAGATAGCATCACTGTCTTCATTTTACAAAACCACAGTAACATTTCCCAGGATTTTTTTTTGAATTCCTTCACAAATACTCAGTTTATAATTGCTTCTGAATGCTCCTTCAAACTGCCACACTTTTTTAAACCTCTTGCTTAAAATAATGCTATAACCCTAAAGAAATTACATTCCACAGGGCATTTTGCATCCTGACCATCCTTGGCCTGAAGAAGTGGTAAAGGTGCTCTGAGTTGGGTTAGACTCTGACTGTGGTGGAGGGGAGGAAGTGGATAATACCATCATTGATGTGAGGCTTCCAATAGCCACCTCATATTGGTGCTATGATGACGTCCTCTCCCTGATTCCCCAGGGGAGGAAGGCAATCACTTAAATGTTCCCACTCCTTATCCCATGGGACAGTGAGACAGTGAAACTGGCTTTTTTCTTCTTCTTGTGATTATAACTCAGTTTCCAATCTCAACCAGAAAATGAATGGTCAAACAGAAGGCATTAGGTTAATTAGGAATAAGAAAACCTATTCTCAAATGTATAAGAATGAAGTCAGGGGCAGCTAGGTGGCACAGTGAATAGAGAACTGGTCCTGGAGTCAAGAGGACCTGAATTCAAATATGACTCAGAAACTTGCTAACTGTGTGACCCAGGGCAAGTAACTTAATCCTGATTGCCTCCCAAAAAAGGAGGGGGTGCAGAACTAAGTCATTATATCTTTCCTGCTTGTATTTTTGGAACTCAGATTGTTGGGGGATAGGGACAAAATATATCTAGATAGCTAGATACATACATATATACATACATACATACATACATATACAATGGCCAACAGGTAATAAAGTAGTAGTCTTCTCTTAAGCATTCTTTTTCTACCATTTAAAGTTACTCCAGATGCTGAGCGAAAGGAGCAGAACCAGGAGAACTTTGTGCACAGCAACGACCACAGTGTGTGAGAGTTTTTTCTGGTAGACTTGGAACTTTGTAATAACACAAGAACTTACTGAAAAAAAAAATCCCAATGATGATTTTCTAAGGCAA
>CM053771.1:187720466-187742966 GCA_028658325.1 Potorous gilbertii | reverse complement strand
ACTTGCCCAGGGTCACACAGGTAGTAAGTGTCGAAGGCCAGATTTGAACACAGAAAGATGAGTCTTCCTGACTCGAGGTGTGACGCTCTATCCACTAACCACCTAACTGCCCTAAACTGAAAATTTAATTGATTAGTAAAATAGTCTTATCCAAATAGTCTTTTATCCAAAAAGTCTGAGTAAGACTCAGGCAAGATAATATAGCTCCAAGTAAATCTGAAATACTTATTTTGGACACATACCATTAAATTGAAGAGAAATGAATATGATTAAGGAATTAAGGAGACTGAACTTTCTGTGAGATTAAAGTCATTACATTACTTAACTCTCTAATTACCAAAATTGGATTAATAACAAGAAAAGAATGATGTGGCCCAGTGAGAGAGGAATTAAAGGATAAAATTAGGAAAAAATATAATTTGAGCTTGAGGAGTAGCTGAGGAAAATGACTCACATAGATATTAGTTGTAGCCAATATGAAGTGGTGGAAAATTTACTTGCCATATATAAAAGATCACATCATACTTGTAAGTGTGTTAGCAGTTGAATTGATGGATGTTCCATTTACAGGATGGTAAAATATTAGACCTTTACAGATCTTGCCTTATTTCTTTATTGTACAACATATAATGACATGCTTCCAAAAGCAGACACAGTGTCCTCAATTTGAAAGAGTGCAATTTTTCAAAGCAAGTAAAATGATAATGGGCATGCTGTCAATGTTGACATCTATTATCAGACTTGCCATCATTTTGGTGAAATTCTCAGGGCTAACTCCTGATGACTAAAGCCTTTTGATCCTGAGACAGGAACCTTGTGTTCCGACCCAACATCTGACCAAACTTCCTCCACTCCAAACATTAGCTTTATTTCTAATAATTAGATTTCTTCCTAGTAACTTCTTTCTCAATTGTGAGAAGCATAAAATAAACATAATGGTCATTGGTTTGCCCTGTCCAGTACATTGTCATTGGAAGAGTTCCAAGAGCCTAAAGAGCCATTATCCCCTTAAGAGGAACTGTTGGCAACATTATGCTTTAGTATTGCTTCCATACCTCTGTGGTTCTAGATGAATAAGCATCATATATGTTTATTCCTGCCTAGAAGTAGATTTTTGAAGAGTACAGTATAATCTTTCTATATTTGCATTTGATATGTTTAGGAGCCTGTATTTCAAAGCAATAGAGCAGTAACATTTATTTCAATAGAAAATGGGGTTGAGCCACTTCAGGATCCTCTATAATACACCCAATACACCTTAATCAGTTCCTCTTTATGTGGTCAAAGTCTGAGCAGTTCATTGATGCATTCAAACCTGGCTCAATTGGAAAGAAAGCTTTTTTGCTCTCCACATCAGGTACCAGTCATCCATTTTACAGTTAGGTTTCCTAAATGGAAAATATAAAGCAACTGAGTTTTTTTTTTAATTGGAAGGCATTTTTATAGTCGTATAGTGTTATTTCATTCCCACAGAGGGTTATTAAATCCTATTCAGTGCCTTTTTCTGGTCTGTGGATTTCTTCCCCAAACTACAGGGGAAAGTCAGGTGTGGATAGAGCACTGGATCCAATGCGAGTTCAAATCCAACCTCAGACACTGAACCTCTGTCTCCCTCAGACTAAGATGAGGTTAATAATAAGACTTACTTGGTGCAGTGGAGAGAGTTCTGGCCCTGAAATTAGGAAGACTCCTCTTCCCAAGTTCAAATCTGACCTCAGATATTTACTAGCTGTGTGACCCTGGGCAAATCACTTAACTCTGCTTGCTTCAGTTTTCTCATCTGTAAAATGAGTTGGAGAAGGAAATGGTAAATCACTCCAGTATCTTTGCCAAGAAAACTGAATCACAGAGAGTCAGACATGACTGAACGACAACAATCTCAAAGTGGTTGTATGGATCAAATGAAAAAAAATTTGTAAATGCTTAGCACGGTGCCTGGTGGCTGGTACATAGCAGGCATTATATGAATGATTGTTTTCCTTTCCTCGTTAATCCTGCTTCAACTCAGCGTCTCCAAGTACCCGGGATTCAAAGACAAAATGAAACTGTTTCTGCCTTCAGGGAGTTTGAATTCTAAAAATGTTTTTCCATCTGGCTTAAGCCTATCCAAAACCTTGGGAGATAATGACTGCAGGTATTATCTCTGTTCTGCACAAGAGACTCAGTGAAGCTGAGTAACTCATTGCTACTCAGCATCTAGGAAGGTGTGCCCAACTCCAACAGCAGCATAATACTGGGGTGCCTTTCTTATTCATCATCTCCCAAATCCTGAAACCTATAGTGCCACTGTAGTTCCTATTCCCTTTTGCCATTTTTTAATCAGCGTTATTGCTCATTATCTAATTTTGTAAACCTTAATTTGTCCATGTTCTTTTTATCAAAGTATTTCCAAAGTTATCAAGGTTTTATCAAGGTTACCAAGTTGTTATCAAGGTTTTCTAAATCGATAAAAACTAGAGATTGTGCTTCCATTAAAGTTACTCTGTAGATGTCATCTGTTCTTTCTTTTTCACATGCAGAAGATTTGCCTTTACAAATGTTATGGAAGGCAAAGTGTGGCAGTACCAGAAAATAAAACAAACCCTCTAAAAATTAAAAATACTGCTTTTATGAAAAAAATTTAAGTATGAATCCAGTTAAATCTGACAACCTTCTATATGTGCATTAGTCATGTGGTCTAAAAGGTGAAATTTTTTGTTGTCAAGCCTTTAAATTAAAAGCTTCTATCCTGTTTTTTAATAAACTACAAAGGATGATCAATAACACCCGTAGCAGGAGAGGGGAGAAGAGAATGTTGACAACATATAGAATGACTAAGTCTCTCTTTCTTAATTACATATTTTCTCTCCTAACCTCTGTTTTAAATCTGACATTTTCCCCTTTGGTTGAATTTATCCACATTCTAATCTAGTCTGGTGAATTAGGCAGGCTACTTAGACCCCCATGTCTATTTGCAAAGGTAATGAGTGTGTTTGGTTTTACTCAGAGGAGGGTTTAGACATGCTATTTATTGCTAAGTGCATTTAGAGTGCTATTTTTCCTGTTTTTATTTACATGATTATACACTTAAATTTACACTGAGGAGGCTTCCCGGATGAAAGAGGGAGATGTGCTTCCCAAAATAACTAATCTCATACTAACAAAGGTTTAGGCACTTTATATTTGACAGTCTGCCAAGTTGTATAGAAAAATAAAGAACTAATATAACTAAAAATAAAAGAAATTTCTAGAATTTGTCTAAAGTAAATCTTTACACCTTATTTCATTGACTACGTGAATTATAAGTTTTAGTTTGATAAATAGGATATTTGAACAAAATTGTGGTATCGATAAGGCCATTTCTTAAAATGATTCAAACATGCATTTGCACAAAAAGTGTTTGTCATGGTATTCATGAGAAATATCCTTATTCTTAATCTATGTTGAAGTCATAATAGCTTAAGAAAGTTGTTTGTTTACCTTCACTATTGTGATTGGATGTTCACATTTTTAAGTGGAAATAACACAGGATTTAGCAGGCAGGAAGCCTGAGTTCTAGATCTGACTCTGCCTATCTCTCTGATCTTGGGTGGGCTACCTTGCGCCCCTCTGCATTTCAGTCCAAAGAAGGGATTGAACATGATTAGCTCTGAGGTCCTTTCCAGTTCTAATATTCTCTGGGTCTGTGGTGGCAAAATCCTGTGTACTCTGACAAGAGTAAAACAATTCTTAAATCCTTTGACATTTTCTCCTCCTTTCTGATTCAGTTGCAAGTCATTAAATAAATTTTAAAGAACCATGACCAAGACTCTTTTGTTTGGTAATTGAGAAAAAAAAGTGTTTGTTCTGCCAAATGACCTTGTTTCTTCTCATTTCCAACTCGCAGGGTGTCTTCTGTGCAGCTCCGCTTATTTTTGTCATCCCTGCGGCTTGTTATCTGAAGCTCTCCGAAGAAAGATGGATCCACCCAGACAAGATTATGGCCAGCGTGATGCTTCTTAATGGGGTGGTTGTGATGGTAGTTGGATTCATCATGGCAGTTCTGCATCCCCAAGATTGCAGCCATGGGCAGGAAATGGCCTATTGCTTTTCTACAAATGCGTCTTTCTTCAATATCTCATCTTCTCTGGAATCAACAACACAACCTCCTGTTTTGAATATTAGTACATTCTAGTGATTTAGTTGCTAATAAAAATATGACAATATCATATTTTTATGTGATTTATAAATTTTGAACTGTGTAAATGTATTCCTCTCTGTTCCTTCTCACTCTTGGTTCAGGAGATATCCTTGATACCCTAGTTTTTATTCCAGTTTCATTTTCTTTTCCATTGTGAGGCCATGCCTGTGATTTGAAGAAGGAAATAAATTTGGTTGGATTTTTTGTTTTGCAGCAGGACACACGTCTTTGAGCAATTGTAAAGATAGACTGAGAAGTGTAGTCTTTAAAATTTACTAGCTTCTCCCAAATTATAATATTATAATGAATATTATAATATTTTCAAGATCTCTTCTTTAAAAGGAAAAAAAAGAAAAAGAAAAGAAAAAGGCCAACAAAGATATCTACATTGAAATTAGGTAAGATGTAACTACCCAGTGATAAAACTCTTTTTGAGTAAAGTGATATAATAAACCACCTGTTCTATTTTGTGTTTTTCTAGAGCATGAGTATCTTTTCTGCCAAACCTAATTTCTTTTCTTCCTAACTTCCCTATTACTGTCAAGGTTACTATTATCCCCCAAATTTGAAACCTAGGGGTCATCCTCCTTGATTCCTCACCTTCACCCTGCATCTGATCTATTGCCAAGTACTGTCAACTTTACCTTTGTAGAGGCAGCTAGGTGGTACAATGGATAGAGCACCAGTGCAGGACACCTCAGACACTTGACACTCATTAGCTGTGGGACCTTGGGCAAGTCACTTGACCCCAGTTGCCTCCTCCTGGGTCATCTCCAGTCATCCTGATGAATATCTGGTCACTGGATTCAGATGGCTCTGGAGGAGGAGTGAGGCTGGTGAACTGCACAGCCCTGCCTCACTCAAAACAAAGTCAAGTGCAAGTCATGTCATTATTTCTCTGATGGCATGACCCTCTTTGGCAATGAAGGACGAACACACACAGCTTTACCTTTGTAATATCTCTCACCCTTCTCTTCTTCTCTGGCGTTGGCACTCTCCTGATACAGGCCCTCATCACCTTATGCACAGCTTTTCAACATTCTCTAATTAGCCTTCTTAACTCTAGTTTTTCTTCCTTTTAATATGTCTTTAAATACTACTTTGCCATGGCTCTGTCCAAAAAAAGAAAATCTACAGTGGTTTGGTATTCCTCATCACAACAAATTTAAATGTTTCTACTTGATTATTGAGGCTCCCTGTAACATGGCTCTACCCTCCTTAACCAATACCATTTCCCTGAACATAAACAAACCCTTGACTTCAATCAGATGTGTTGCTTCTTTTCCCTCAAACATGATAACTTGTCCCACCCAAAGGACTTCATTTATATTCTCCTTACCAGAAATTCTGTCTCTGTCCGTCTGTCTGTGTCTCTGTCTCACAAACATACATTCACACACACAAACACCTCCTCCTGTTATTTCCATTCTTTTCCTTTAAACTACATCTAATCATTCCAGCCCTCTCCTCCAGACTTCTGAAATTGGTCAGTCTGTACAACATGTTAGAGTGTTTAATTATGCTTTCTGTCATATCAATCAGCAAGCATTTATTAGGCCCCTGACATCTGCAAAAGATGCTGGGGATACAAACACAAGGAATAATTCAATCTCTACTCTTAAGGAATTGACATCTCTTATTTTTCTTTTTGCTGTTAATTCATGTCCATTTGTCTCATCTCTCCAATGAAACTATAGAAGTTACTTGAAGTCAGGTACTATTCCTCATAAAACCATATATACTGTTAGGAACATTATTTGTTTTACTCACACCCTGTTTTCCTAGGCCTATTTGGGCCCCTAGGATATCTCTCTTCTGAAACCAGAATTATGCCATTCAAATATATCATATCTGACAGCTGTGATATGACCCCAAAAGACAGTAATCATTTTGCAGCAAGAATACGGCATACACAATCCCATGGGCTAACTACATAGACTGGAAGCACATACCTCCACATACTGCCCTAATTCTTAGTCTCACTACACTCCCTAAAGTAATGATATCAAATAAATTCATCATCTATACCTTGATATAAACCACTCATATTCTGAGATTCTTCCATTCAGTCACATTAGTCTCCCAAATGCACTCTCCTTATAGACATAATTAATTTCTCCACTTACAACCACATCACTGATTTCTACATCTACCAAGAGTTCTCGATATATTCCATCACCCACAGAAGCTGCTTTCCAAGCTGCCTTTTCTACCAGTTATCAACATCAAGATAACTCCTTTAAAATGTAAAGGCAAATAAGAGTTACAGGAAGATGCAGAGCCTCTTTAATTTAGATACACAGCTTTGCCACTATTCTGTCAGCCTGGAGTGATAGTGAGTGACAGTGCTCCACCATTTATAGCGTCTTAGCAATATAGGGACTTATTTGATGGAATTACAGCGTTTTAAAAGAACCATACCCTGATGGATTTCTCCACATACTTTCAATAACGATGCCGGTGTTGTTTATAAAACTATTCCAAGAGATTCACAAGAATGTATAAAAGTACATCACTATAATGGTGCCCTCATTCTGCCATTTTGAAAACTTGCAAGAGCTCCTTCTCAAAGAAGGGGATCATCTTCTTCCCGCATTGTTTTTTTTTCTTTTTTTTAAAATTATTATTTGTTTTCAGTGTTTGAATATCACTTCCATATATCTCAGATTTTTCCCCTCCCTTCCCCTCATTTCCCCCTCCCTCCTCACTCCCTCCCTGAAGCTGCATATCTTATATAGGTGTCCCCCCTGCATTGTCTTTTTTACATCAAGTTCTTTTGAGGGGTGAGATGCCTACTGCATCTTGCCATTTATAAATATACTTAAAGATTTGAAATTGTTCTAAACTTTGTAAAGCACTTTTATAATCTAAAATCCTTGATTGGTACCACTTTTCATGACTGCAGAAAATAGTAACTGATTTTCTCGTAGATTTTTGTAGAACATAGGTATCTCCTTGTAGAGATTTTGAACTAAGATTTGTTTAGACAAGTCACGATTTATACTAGTAAAACTGAACTATCTCTCCAAGGTAGGCCAGGGATGCTTAGGCACTTGGCTGAATTACCAGTACTGGCAAGGTGGTGCCTCTTCCCTTCCCTTTAAAAGCATAGAAAGTACAAGTTATGATAGTGGGCAAATCTCTTATCATTGTCAGGTTAATAATATTGATTAAAAAAGGGACCATTCATTAATGCCCTGACTGTCGGCAGTGTTCTACCTTCTCTTCCTCTAGAAGTATATGAATTTGTTGTTCTTAAGAGTGTAAAACACATTTTTTTCTTTCCATTTTGTTTTTTCTTTTTTATGCTTCATTCTCTCAGGATTGCCTTGAAACAATATTTGTAAGACTCTGGTGAATTCTGATATTAGTATATATAGCTATACACTCACATATATATATATAATGCATATACATATGCATATGTGTATATATACATATACAAATACATTTTAGAATAGAATAGACTAAGTAAGACTACATGTATAGAATATATATGCTATACTGTATCAACAATATTATTAATATCACATGTACACACATCAAACCACTATTTTGGAGCACCTTCATTCAAGAATTCACTGTACATCTACTGTGACAAAAGTAGGTATATCACAAATTAAACTGTATCTTCCTTTTGTAACCAATCTATGAGCTGCTAAGTGATAGGAGACTTGCTGATCATTGCTATACCATTTTATTTTATTTTTTGAAAAAAGAACTTTATCTCCGTTCTTTGTTTTCTCTGTCATGTATGGTCATTGAATTTGATACTAACATGTAAAAGAACTATTGTTATTATTTAATTTTGTCACTTGAATTAGCAAATGTAAAAGTGCCAATATTTACTGGCAAAAAATTAATCTAGAAAATACACAAATGAGCTTCATTGTGACTTCCATTTATAATTTCAACTCATGTTTATAAAAATAATACTATTTACTGTGGTTTATTAAGAGCTTAGAGGGCCAGTGTACCATAGTCAATAAAGAGGTGGCCTCTAAATCAAGAAGACCTGACACATAGTGGTGGTTTGACCCTGTTTCAGTCACTTAGCCTCTTGATGGCCTAGGTAACAACTCACTAAGATGATGCAGAGAAGTTGCTGATTTGCATTGGTAGAAGCAGTTTCTATACCTAAGAATTCCCTATACCAGTAAAATCTCAAGTCTAATTCCTATCACTTAAGAAAAGTCTTATGGGCAAATGGATAAAACTTTCATAGGATTGTATTGATATCCTTATCACAGTCAGCCACTTCCTGTTCTTGGGATAGATGGTGGTGGAAAGATGTGTATCACAAGGATCACAATATTTAGCTAAAAGGAACTTCAGATACTATCTAGTCTAGATCTTTCATTTTACACTTGGAGAAACTGAAGTTCAGAGAGTTTGTGATATGTGTCTCAGGTGATATATGTAAAAAATAGCGAAGTTAGGACTCAAACTCAGGTCTTATGATTCCAAACCTAGTGGCCTTTCCATTCCACCCTCTCACTCATAGTCCATGACTAATGAGTGGTAGATGTAGGAATCAAACCCAGACTTCTAACTACAAGACAAGCCCTCTTTTTTGTTATAGCATGCTGCATATCTCTCATTCCATTTTGTTTTGTTTTTATTTCAAAGATGGTAGTAGTCAAGAATCTGGGACAACAGTGTGCATGCACAGCAAAGGACAAAGTGAATTCAGGTACAGGAGCCTGAAATCACCTGACAAATGACTGTTTATGTGAGTTTCTGCAAATTATATTTGAACTCCACATCAATCTGCATTCTCATCTCTTCTAGTACTTTCCATTGTTTTCTTCACTTGAATAAGCCCTTGGTAACAGTTTAGTCAAAAAATAATTGTTATAAAATCATACAACACCAAAACTCAAACTTCCTGGGATCATCTTCAATCATTCTGATCCACACTAACCTCTCCTTTGAGCTCCTGTAGCATGCATTGTCTGCTTTTTCACTAAGCTTTCCCTGATTCATCTTCCCCTGACCTGGCAGTCCTTCACTCTATCCATTAATGACCTTTCTCCACTTTGGTCTCTCAAAGCACTTTGCACCATTGTTGCACACTCTTTGTGTGATATTGTATACCATAGTTTCTAGGTTTGTGTCTTGTCCCACTGATAGACTGTGAGCTCCATAAGAACAAGGATGTGGGAGAGAATTCTGGGAAGATGGTGGAGTAGGTCAGAAAATTTCAAGCTCTCAAGATTTTCTCCCACAAAAGAGATAAAATAGAGCCTCAGAGTGAACATAAGAGTGGTAAAAATAAATAGGAATAAGGGAGAACAGGGGTCCTTCTGGGACAATGGCGAAGATCTGCAGAAAATGTGTATATTCATATATATATATATATATATGAATATATATATACACACACACACCCTCCTACTATCCTAATACTGAGAAAGATCTCATGAGTTACAAATATCATCTTTCCATGTAGGAATATAAACAAATCAACTTTAGTAAGTACCTTATGGTTTTTCTTTCCTGTTTACCTTTTCATACTTCTCTTGATTCTTATATTTGAAAGTCAAATTTTCTATTCAGTTCTGATCCTTTCAACAAGAAAGCTTGGAAGCCCTCTTTTTCATTGAAGTTCCATTTTTCCCCCTGAAGTATAACACTCAGTTTTGCTGGGTAGGTGATTCTTGGTTTTAATCCTATCTCCTTTGACCTCTAGAATATCATATTCCAAGCGCTCTGATCCCTTTGTGTAGTCACTGCTAAATCCTATGTTATCCTGATTGTGTTTCCACAGTACTTAAATTGTTTCTTTCTGGCTGTTAAGTAATATTTTCTCCTTGATCTGGGAATTCTGGAATTTGGCTGTAATGTTCCTAGGATTTTCTTTTAAGGATCTGTTTCAGGAGGAGTTGGTTGGATTCTTTCCATTTCTATTTTATCCTCTGGTTGTAGAATATCAGGGCAGTTTTTCTGGATAATTGCTTGAAAGATAATGTCTAGGCTCTTTTTTTGATCATGGTTTTCAGACCAATAATTTTTAAACTGTCTCTTCTAGATCTATTTTCCAGGTCAGTTGTTTTTCCAGTGAGATACTTTACATTGTCTTCAATTTTTTGGTTTTGTTTTATAATTTCTTATTTTCTCCTAAAATCATTGGTTTCTATTTGCTCCATTCTAATTTTTAAAGAATTATTTTCTTCAGTGAGTTTTTGGCCCATTCTGCTTTTTAAGGCATTTATAATTTAAAATAGACCTACCTTTTGGATCTTAACTGATATATAACTGATATAACTGATCCTTTTGGATCTTGAATGATATATAACATGTATGTAATATATATACATATGTGCATATAATATATGTGTATATACATATGTAAGTATTGTGGGAAAGTCCTACATCTGATAGGTGTTGTACTGAGAGAGAGAAAGAGAGAGAGAGAGAGAGTGAGAGATGGAGACAGGGAAAGAGAGACAGAGAAACAGAGAGATAGGTGACAGGTAGGATGAGGAAAGAGACAAAGAGATAGGTGATAGGTATGGAGGGTAAGAAAGGGAGGGAGAGAGAAAGAAAGATCAGATGTAAGACTCTCAAAAGTATGGGTGCCTAATTTTATAATGGCAACACACTGTTCATCTATAAGTATCTGATTTCCTATACACCTGGGGTTGGATCTTTACTTGTAAAGCCACTCTTTGACCTCCTGGTCACTCTCTGAACACCTTCCTTGGTCTATTGTCCATGAGAGAAAAAGCCCCTTGGTTCTCAGAAAGTATTCATCATTCAGCATCCTAACACTTCTGGTATACTTTGACTAGCTCCTTTGACTTACCTGGTGCCCTCACTAGTGACCACCACACACATTCCACCTTAGACATGCAGTTTGCAAAGCAATATCTTTATTACTTTAAGTAACTTGATAACATAAAAAGCATTAATACAATACAATTAACAGACAGATCCTCTAGGTAGTATGAATAGGCACTATGTTACTAAGACCGTAGACAGAGTGACCATAGTAGAAAAAACAGCTCAAAGCTTAGGAGAAATAATGGTTAGTACCAAAGAAGCAAAAGTACATCTAGCACACCTTGCAGAACATTATCATATGTCATTGCATCAGTCTCTCTGTAGCAACTTTCTTCCACTGGGAGCTTGCCTACAATGAGTTTTCATTCCCAAAGGTTCTGTTTTTACTCTCCGCATCCCCAGTGGAAATACTTGGTGAGATGCAAGGAATGGATGATTTCCCTCAATTCTCCACTTTATCAAATAACCTTTTCACTATTCTCTCTAGGTGTTGCCAAAACAAATTATTCCATTAAAGTTTTTCTTTGTTCACTAGGTCCCCCTAAGCCTAGTCTCCCTATACCACTTTTCTGACTTTTGCACTCACTATAATATTACTTAATAATTTCAGATATAGCCAAACTTGTGAACCCTTTGTCCCTCAAATACACCTTGTACTGTCCTAGTTCAGCATCTTTGCTCATACAAGTTTCTTCCCATCTCCTATGTTCTTCCTCCCTCCCCCTATTAAAATCTTTCAATACCCAGTTCAAATTCCACTTACAAGATCATAGATTTAGAGCCGGAAAGGACCTAAGAAATTATCAAGTCTGACTCCCTCATTTTATAGATAGGGAAAGTGAAACCCAAGGAAGTGGTTTGGCCAAGGGCAAATAACTAACTAGTTGTCTGAGAGGAGATTTAAGCCCAAGTCTCCTGGACTGTAAGTCTCCTGCTACATCCACTATACCATATGATCTCTCCTTGGCTGCTACTTCTCAAAACATCACTAGCTGTATGTACTCTCCCTCCCTCCTCTGAGTGATTGTGGCACTCATTATCAAAACACTCATTTGTCACTGTATTGATAATGTATTTTTGCTTATTGTTAATGTAGTTTTGCTTCTTAATGGGAAGATCTTTTCCATCCATTAATAGACCCATGTGACCTGCTTAAATCACATGGAAACCTGAGTCACATGGATCTAGGTCACATGGAAAGGAAGGAGTACAGCAGGAAGGGTGGAATAAGAAGAGGCAGAGCTAGAGAAGAACTGAGAGGAAATTATAGAACAATCAGAGTTGGGAAAGGCAGCAACTAGCGTGAGACAACTTGTGTGTGATTTGTTTAATGGAGCTGATTTGTGGGAAGCCTAACAGAGGGAAGGCTTGGGACTGGTGGTGCTCTCTGCATTATTACTGTGTATAGATTTCTTTGTTACTATGGTGGATTTGACTTTCTGGTATCTGAATAAATGTTTTGGTTCTGTCTTCATATGGAAAATCTGTTGCATTTCCCTATTCAGAATTGTGTTGGGATATTCATGACTGCCATAGGTGCTGTGAATATCATGTTGGCGCTACTATCACTTGCTACATTTGCCTTGAATCTTTGTTATTTTTTCATGTACGTAAGACTTGTCCTTTCAACTTTGAGGATAGAAATAATATCTCTCTTGGTTGCCACCACAGTCCTGGGTACACTATCTTTCATAGAAGAGGTACTCAGTAAATGGTTGATAGACAGTAAAGGTATCCATTGATTCAATTGTTAATTATATACAGTTCAATCTGTTTCACTACCGTATAACAAGCCATACAATCCAGGGTGATGAGAGTAATCCTTAGCTCATCAGGGAATATTCCTTGGATTGCATCATAGGTTAGTCTTTGAAGGAATTATTCTAGAGAGCTTTAATAAGTTCTTAAAATCCATACTCCCTCACCCCAAACTTTTCCCTTTGCTGTTGAACTTACTACACAATGGAAACTGACTCAACACATGTGACTCAAATATATTTATGATCTCTAACTTCATACTGCTTCATGCAACTTTCCCAAGGACCCTTTATATGAGATTGCTGCTTCGTCCTCATTCAGTATTACCTTGAGTCATTACATGAAGAAATGAGCTAATAATTTGTTTACAGAGCAGAAACAATTGTCACCAGGCTTAACCTCAGAAAACCCCTTAGTAATCTGATACCCTCCTGAACAAAGAGGTGACATTACAGGAACAAACAGACAATTTTAGGAAAATCCCTCCAGGCAAAAGTAGAAGGTTACAATTTAGAATTTCAAAGGCTTTAGAAAATGTTATTTTCAAAGCACTGTGGCACAAATTTATTTATCTTTGCTTTACTCTTTTTGGCCTAAGGATAGCACAATGCCAGTTCCAGAAAACAAATTCAACACAGGCTTCTTGCAAACCAGTCACAGTTGTAGCAACAAAACACTTTAAAAAATTTGTAGGTCCTAGGATTAAAATTAAAACACGTTGTGAAAAATAAGTTTAAAGTTTCTTGTACCTCCAAATTCATTTTTTTTTGTGGTTTTTGTAACAATCCTTCAGCAAGATATTCTAGTCTATACAAAATTGAAAATGCTAGGACTGACCTAAAAAGGAGAGATTTGGTGGGGTAGATTCACTTTTTAACTGTGATAATTAAAAAGTTCAAGAGACATAGTTTCCGGGTAATTTAATCATTTTATTAATAGGGCCAGTAGGTTATTAATAAAAGGATGATCATTTGGCCATATCTCTTAGACCAAAGATTCCTAATGGTAGTGGAGTTATGGTTTATATGCTCCTATTCAAAGAGGAGATGTTCCCAAGGGATGCCTACTCAACTTTGATTGGCTAATCAAATGGGAGGTGGGCTATCTGGGGGTATGTAACTTAGGTCACTGAAATCTTCATCAAAGAGACATCAATTTCCATATCACCTGTCTTGATAACAGGGAGAATCAATATTTTCCCAGGATCTATTTTAGCAAACATAATAAGCAGTAATACACCCATTAGCCCAAACCTAGAATTTCTTTGTATGATTAGATGTTGGCCTGGGTAAATCTTTAAGAGAGATTTCCTACACTGGTTGATTTCTGGATGAGGAAGTAGAAAAGGGGGAAAACTTTGGTCCTAATATAATAATTAGCTATTAAATATAAGAAAGAAGTTTTCTTTTCTTACACAGCTATAGGGTCATATGGGAAAGATATGCTCTATCTACAATCCATTTTGAAGCTTTCTGCTGGCCCAAGAAGTATGGTCTTTCAGCTGCACTATTTTAAACTCATTTAGGTAAGGTAGGAGGAGGACTAGTCCTAAACTAAGCTAAGGAAGAGAGAAATGAAAACTCTTTGAAGAGGGCAAGAGACAACCCTACATAAGTACTCAGTAAAAGAGTCTGTGGGTTATAAAAAGATACATGTAAGGAGAATGTCTCAAAAGAATAGATTTTTAAATTTGCAAGAGACCCTAAGAATCATCTGATAAAATCTCATTTAATCATCTTATCCAATCTCATTTACAGATAAGGAAACTGAGGTCCTAAGAAGGAGAAATGGTCTGCCCAATGTTCCATGGTTAGGAAGTAGTAAAGAAACAGACTTTGAAACCTGGTTTTTAGCCATTTCTACCACATCAAGCTTCCTTATCCTGCAAAACAATTAGACTTTTCCCTGGAAAGACATTTTGTGGTAGTGCTTTTTTTTTAAAGGAGAAAATAAATTTTAGCTAAAATTTTGTTTTTTAAAGATTGAGAGCTTCCTGAGTAGAAATAGTTTACATTTATATCCCCGTTCCTTATAGGTTGTGACATCTATGAAGGCAAAGATCAAAATGTCTCATATATATATATATATATATAGTGGGATGAGGGAGGGAGGAGAGGAAAATCTGGATTTATGCTTCCATCAGTATGAGAACTCTTCCCTGATACAGATCCTAGATACTGAGAGTTTAGGGACTTTCTTACCATTATGTAACTATATGACGAAACTGCTTTTTAACATTGTATGTATTAGGTGATTATTAAATGCTTATTAGGTAAGTTAAGAAATGAATGACTCTACTGCTGCTCTCCATGTGTTTGAATGTTCTCTGAGTTGATAGCCCTGATTCTCTCCACCTATCAGAATGTTATGTATTCTTGGAGAATAAAGTCAAAATCCTCTCCCTTCCAATATCCTATCCAAGACATTCTAACTTGTGAAGTTTTCTCGTTTAATCACCTACAGCTCTTCTGGCCAGAGAACACAGATTTTTTTTGTTTTAATTCTGACACATGGTATATGTTTTATTTGGAAGCACAGTTTGGGAGAATGTTTTTCCCAGTTTCCATTTCCTGATGTGATCTTTAATAGGAGTTCTGTCTGGGTAGTATGTACCACTACTGATCCACGCTAAGATTTTCCAAAGGAAAGTTACAGTAGACCCAGCTAACTTCAAAAAGGGTTCCTCACTATGGATAGATTTCAAAAGATCCATGAACTTGGGTATGAAAAAGAATTACGTCTTTATTTTCACTAACTTCTAATGAAAACTTAGCATTTCCTTCATATAAAGGAAATTTTTTAAAATCCCTGTGATCAAAAAAAAAAAAGACATTCAGGGAAGAAAAGGGAAAGGAATAAGCATTTCTACAGTGCCTAGGCGTCATGCTTAGCACTTTTTACAAATATTATCTCTTTTGCCCCCCACAAAAACTCTGCTAAGTATGCGTCATTATTCTCTCTCATAGTTGAGGAAACAGCTAGGGTTAAGTGACTTGCTCAAGGTCCCTTAGCTAATAAGTGTCAGAAGCTTGATTTGAACTTGGGTCTTCCTGACTCCAGGTCCAGCTCTCTATCCTCTGCACCATCTGAGGGCCATGACATAAAAAAAAGGTTAAGACACTTCCCCACAAGCTCACGTAATGGATATGGATGTAAATCATTCCAGGGGCAATATGATATTCTAAAGATACTTTCCAGGAGGGCACAAGTCAACTAGGTTGCACAGTGGATAGAGCATTGGACCTGGAGTCACAAAGAACTAAGTTTAAATCCAACATCAGGGGTAACTAAGTAGTACAGTGGATAGAGTGCCAACCCTGGAGTCAGGAGGACCTAAGTTCAAATCTAACCTCAAGCATTTACAGCTGTGTGACCCTGGGCAAATTATGTAACCCTGATTGCCTCCAAATTAAAAAACAAAAATCCAACATCATCCACTAGCTGTGTGGCCCTGGCTTAGTCACAAGTGCTGTCTACCTCAGTTTCCTCTGCAAAATGGAGCTAATAATAGGTTGTGTGAAATAAATGAGAAGGTTTTTGTGAAATGCTTTGAAAATTGTGAAGCTCTCTATGCAGGCTAGCTGCTACTATTAGTTACTAAATTCTAGATTTGTCTGCCATTTTCTGTCTGTCACAGGAAGTAAACTATTGAACTAATAGAGAGTCATCATTTTAGAATAAATTTTACAGGCAAGGCTCTGGACATGAAGTATTCTGTAAGGATTCGCCCCACCAACCCCTCAAATGCAGAATAGACTTAGGATCTGCTGAAGAAGCTTCAGAGTTCAGCTCAAGATGAAGATGCATTTTTGGATGTATTCTGAACTTTGGCCTTTTTAAGCTAAGGTCTTTCCCAGGTCTCAGTTGGTCTGAGACAACCCCCATTCAGTAATTAAAGGGTAAGATAGATAAGATTAATTAAAGGGTAAGATAATTAATTAATTAAAGGGTAAGATAGATAAGAATTGAGGGAAAAGATGGCTTAGTTTGCCTTCACAAAAGAATCAATCTTGGGAGGGAAAGACCCTCAGAGTTTCTGGCCAGAACAGAAAACAATTGCTACTTGCAATCTGACAAAGGAATAATCTTTCTTGTAAGATAGCAAGATAGTGAGTTCCTTGTCAATGCAAGCAGAGGTCAGTCAGAAATTTCAGAGAGGAACTCCATGAAGTGGTACTGGTTTATAATCCTCTCTACTAGGGGAGGCTCAGACTGGTGAGTTGCATGAATTGGGGAGTTCTGAGCTATGGTAGGGCTAAAACCTTCCAGTCATTCACATCAAGTCCAGCACCAATATGATGACCCCTAGGAGCAAGGAAGCCACCATATTGCCTAAAGAGAGGTGAATCCATCCAGTTTAGGAATGGTCAGCTTCTGTGCTGAGCCCCAGTAGGGTCAGCCTGTAGGTAGACTTTCAGCCTGGACAAGATAGAGAGACAGTCTCAAAGTAAAAGATTTTTAGACAAGTTGTTCCTACTTTATCAAGAGTCTGGACTAGATAAGAAGATATTAAGTTCCCTCACAATTCTAAGATTCTGTGAGTGATTTCCTACACAATTTGGCAATTATTTCTTCTGGTTCAACTTTTTCACATATATGTCTGTTTTTTCTCAATTAGACTCTGAGCTCCTTAACAATAAGGACAATTTTTTTTAAAATATATCTATTTTTAACATTGAAATTTTTAAGTTCCAAATTCTCTCCCCTTACTCCATCCATTAAGAAGGCAAGCAATATATCAATTATACTTGTGAAGTCATACAAAACATATTTACATATTGGTTATAATAGTAAGAAGCAAAAAACATTTTAAAAAGTATGCTTTAATCTGCACTCAGAGTTCATCAGATCCCTCTCTTGGAAGTAGATAACATTTTTTTTATCATGGGTCCTTTGGAATTGTCTTGCATCATTATACTGATCAGAGCAGGTAAGTCTTTCACAGTTGAACATCCGTAAAATATTGTTGTTTCTATATACAATACTCTCCTTGCTCTGCCACCGCAAAAGCGTTGCTATAAATATTCTTGTCCATACAGGTCTTTCCCCCCTTTTCTTGGTTCTCTTTGGGATACAGACCTAGTATCTTGTCACTGTTATTGGACTTTATACTGTCTTCTATTTTATCAATAAACACATAACAGACCCAACTTTAAACAAATACACATATTTATCAGTTCAATTGGAAAATTAGATTAAGAAATTGAGCAGTTTCTTTGCTTCACTGTTAAAGGACCAGAAAGGCAATGCCATAGAGGAAAAAGGAAAAGATACTGCTTTGAATTCTAAAGACTCTCCAATTTCAATTGTGATAAGTGGATGAGAGAGGGTCTATCTCATAATGAAGTATTCCTAATTTATGCTCTATGTGTGTTATTTACAAAGGAATAATAGAAGAAAAACTGTGCTGAATGTAAATGTCTAATGTAAATGTATGTGCAAATGCATACAAAAAACTTCTTAGATAAATATATGAATGTACTCCATTATTTAAGAATGCAAATATTCAAATAGATCTGTAACATCATCCCTTTAGATTCTTCCTCCACCAACACCAAGCATGACCCATCCTTGAATGTCCATTCTGTATCACTCTGGCCTATGTCCTACCATCAGTTTGCCCCCCTGACATACTACAGGGTCTTCATCCGCTTTCTGCTGACCTTGAGTGGAGCATTCAGGCTGTCCGTGTGTTATCCCTTGCTCTCATCATATGAAGAGCCCATAATCTTTTTCATTCATTCATTTCCTTGATGGTATTCTCAATGCCAGTTTTTTCCAAGTCCCTTATTCATTCAGCGGATTCACACTAAAGTATACGTCTCTCTCTCTCTCTCGCTCTCTAAGCATTTTTAATTCTTTAGGGACTATCATTTTTTTTCATTTGTGGCCATCATGAAAGAGAGTCAATGCAGAGTGCATGCTGAAGAAGCATCGACTATATATTGTGACTTAATCCTCCTGGCTGGAGATGACATCATACCATCTATATGAAGTTCAAAAACAATGCAGACTTTCTTAGAAGATATCTATATCTGCTCAAAAGAGTTTGATTTACCTATCCACAGAAAAAGCCAAATGGATGAAGAGCATCTAACACCCAACTTATGACATGTTATTAGGTGGACAAGCTATAATAACTTGTGTATGAATATGTGTATGTGTGTGTATCCTTGTATGTGTGTGTATCCTTGTGTGTGTGTGTCCTTGTGTGTGTGTCTGTGTGCACAACAGACAATAAGTATAAATGGAAAAGGATTTAGAGTCACAATTACACCAGAAGAGAAAGGTAGGATAGGTTACCTTAGGAAAATTTAAACTTCTGTAACATCCCTAAACTTTATTTTTTTAAAAAAATTAAATATTTTAAAGTTCATTTTAAAATATATCAATAATCTATAAAAGGATTTGTTGTTGTTCAGTTGTTTCAGTCAGTCATGTCTGAGTTCATGACCCCATTTGGGGTTTTCTTGGCGAAGATACTGGAATGATTTGCCATTTCCTTCTCCAGCTCATTTGACAGATGAGGAAACTGATGCAAACAGGGTTAGGTGACTTGTCCAGGGTCACACAGCTAGTAAGCATTTAAGTCCAGATTTGAACTTAGGAAGATGACCTTTCCTGACTTTAGATCCAGCACTCTAACAGTACCACCTACCTGTCCTGTGAAGGGAAAGAGGTTTTCAAATTAGTGACTGGCAATATGTGCTGCTTCTAGAGTGGTAAATTGAAAAAGAGAGGTCTGAATTGTTACAAAAGCACATTGTAATTATATTCTCCCATCATACAGCAGAACAGCTACATAAAATTTGAAAATCTTTAGAATGATAGCACCTATTACATTTTCAGGATACTCTACCCACAGGTAGTGTGCTCTATTTTTAAATAATAGGTAATATTTAATATATTTTTAATAACAACCTTCAAGCTAAAAAGAACATTTATAAAGAAGGGAAATCATACAAAGAAAGAAAAAAAATTAGACAAATAAAAAGGAAAGCATGAAAAATATAACTTTAGGAAGCAAAAGTAAAATAGGCCCATTGTTTTTCCATCTTTTCAGACTCTTCATTACCCCATTTGGAGTTTTCCTGACAAATATACTGGGGGAGTTTGCCATTTCCTTCTCCAGCTCATTTTACAGATGAAGAAACTGAGGCAGGCAGGGTTAAGTGATATAGCTAGTATTTGAAGCCAGATATGAACTCAGGTCTTTCTGACTCTAGGGCTGGCACACAATCCACTGTACCACCTAGCTGCCTGTTTGGGTCTACTTCTAAAGTCCTTCTCCCACAATAATGAAGATTCTAGAACAGCTATTCCAATATCTTTTTTTATTATTTTGATTTGTTTGAGTTTGATTATTCTAACACTTTTAACCACCACCACCCCCCAAATCATCCTTTTTTCTTGATAATGTCAATCTTTGGATCTTTATACCTTAGAAATTTTACGGCAGAGCCAAGATGATGGAGTAGAAAGATGAAGGTGTACTAGTTCTACCTCCACAGCCCATAAAATACCTGCAAAGAAAGACTCTTGACAAATTCTAGAGCAGCAGAAGCCACAGGATAACAGAGTGGAGGAAATTTCCAGGCCAGGGTGAACTGGAAGGCTGACAGGAAATGTCTGTCACACCAGACACGGAGCGGAGCCCAGCCCAGTTTTGGCTGCGCTGTGCGGCTCTGGGAGGAGGACACAAGCAGGCCTTGGGGGTGGATTTCCCAGTTGCAGGAGCAGCAGTTTGCAGATCCCTCAACCCACAGGCGCCAAAGGTCAGTGACAGGGTTTTTTGAGCTGGCTGAGAAGGGAGAAGGGCCTTCCCATAGTTCTGGCCTCAGGGGGCAGTAGCAGCCAGCAGGTGGCAGCAGCTTCCACAGCAGCCCCTACAGCAGCCTACATCCATTGTTAGATCATAAAACCCCTGGGGGCACTGAGCAGCTGATTCTTACATCAGCCCTGTGAAGAGGCCCTGCCCCCACCTAACACTCCTGAGGGATTTGAGCAGCTGATCTTTATCTCACACTGAATGGTGGCCCTGCCCCTGCAGTTTATCTGAATCTCAGCCTCCAGTGCTGCCTTGGTGGAACTTAAAAGGTGAGGTGGTTGTGAAGAGGAAACTCTATTACTCAGATTCTGGGCTCAAAAATTTCTTCTTGCCCCCAGACCAGTGTACATGCCTTATTGTACCACCTGGGAGGGACTGAGATATTATAGGCCCCCAGGGTATACCCTACTCTTGACAAAGGAGCCAAAAGTCAAGTACTGGTTGGAAAAATGCCAGAAAAAATGGGGGAAAAGTAAGACTATAGAAAGTTACTTTCTTGGTGAACAGACATCTTCTCCCATCCTTTTAGATGAGGAAGAACAATGCTTACCATCAGGGAAAGACATAAAGTCAAGGCTTCTGTATCCCAAACATCCAAAATAAATATTCAATGGGTTCAAGTCATGGAAGAGCTCAAAAAGGATTTTGAAAATCAAGTTAGACAGGTGGAGGAAAAACTGGGAAGAGAGATGCAAGAAAAGCATGAAAAATGAGTCAACACCTTCCTAAAGGAGACCCAAAAAAATGCTGAAGAAAATAACACCTTTAAAAATCAGCTAACTCAATTGGCAAAAGAGCTCCAAAAAGTCAATGAGGAGAAGAATGCTTTCAAAAGCAGAATTAGTCAAGTGGAAAAGGAGGTTCAAAAGCTCACTGAAGAAAATAGTTCTTTAAAAATTAGAATGGAACAGTTGGAGGCTAATGACTTTCTGAGAAACCAAGAAATCACAAAACAAAACCAAAAGAATGAAAAAATGGAATATAATGTGAAATATCTCATTGGAAAAACTGACCTGGAAAATAGATCCAGGAGAGACAATTTAAAAATTATGGAACTACCTGAAAGCCATGATCAAAAAAAGAGCCTAGACATCATCTTTCATGAAATTATCAAGGAAAACTTCCCTGATATTCTAGAACCAGGGGCAAAATAAATATTGAAAGAATCCACAGATCATCTCCTGAAAGAGATTGAAAAAGGGATACTCCTAGGAACATTGTGGCCAAATTCCAGAGTTCCCAGGTCAAGGAGAAAATATAGAAAACAGCTAGAGAGAAACAATTTGAGTATTGTGGTAATACAATCAGGATAACACAAGATCTAGCAGCTTCTACGTTAAGAGATCAAAGGGCACGGAATATGATATTCCAGAAGTCAAAGGAACTAGGTCTAAAAGCAAGAATCACCTACCCAGCAAAACTGAGTATAATACTTAAGGGGAAAAAATGGTCATTCAATGAAATAGAGGACTTTCAAGCATTCTTGTTGAAAAGACCAGAACTGAAAAGAAAATTTGACTTTCAAACACAAGAATCAAGAGAAACATGAAAATGTAAACAGGAAAGAGAAATCATAAGGAGCTTACTAAAGTTGAACTGTTTACTTTCCTACATGGAAAGACAATATGTGTAACTCTTTTTTCAGTATCTGGGTAGTCACAGGGTGAGTTGAATAGGATGGGATCTTATCTAAAAAAATGAAATTAAGAGGTGAGAGAGGAATATATTGAGAGGAGAAAGGGAGAAATGGAATGGGGCAAATTATCTCTCATAAAAGAGGCAAGTAAAAGATCTTTCAGTGGAGGGAAAAAGGGGGGAGGTGAGAGAGAAAATGTGAAGCTTATTCTCATCACATTCGACTAAAGGAAGGAATAAAATGCACACTCATTTTAGTATGAAAACCTATCTTACAATACAGGAAAGTGGGAGAGAAGGGGATAAGCAGGGTAGGGGGGATGATGGAAGGGAG
>CM053771.1:187690903-187718828 GCA_028658325.1 Potorous gilbertii | reverse complement strand
AAAACTACACAGATATGGCCTATATTGAATTGCCTGCCTTCCCAAAGGGAATGGGTGGGGAGGGAGGGATGGGGAGAAGTTGGAAGTCAAAGTTTTAGGAACAACTGTCAAGTATTGTTCTTGCTACTAGGAAATAAAAAATACAGGTAATGGGGAATAGAAAGTTATCTGACCCTACAGGACAAAAGAGAAGATGGGGACAAGGGAAGGGAGGGATGATAGAAGAGAGGTCAGATTGGTGATAGGGGAAATAAGAATGCTCAGAGTATTGGGGTGGGGGGAGGGGACAAATGGGGAGAAAATTTGGAACCCAAAATTTTGTAAAAATGAATGTAAAAAGCTAAATAAATAAATTTAAAAATAAAACAAAACAAAAAACAAAAACAAACAAACAAAAAACATAGACTAATTCAAATGACAAAAAAGATCCAAAAAGCCAATGAGGAGAAGAATGCTTTAAAAAGAATTGGCCAAATGGAAAAGGAGGTTCAAAAGCTCATTGAAGAAAATAGTTCTTTAAAAATTAGAATGGAGCAGATAGAAGCTAATGACTTTATGAGAAGCCAAGAAATTATAAAACAAAAACAAAAGAATGAAACAATAGAAGAGTATAAAATATCTCATTGGAAAAACAATTGACCTGGAAAATAGATCCAGGAGAGATAATTTTTAAATTATTGGTCTACCTGAAAACCATGACCAAAATAAGAGCCTAGACATCATTTCCCAAGAAATTATCAAGGAAAACTGCACTGATATTCAAGAACCAGAGGGTCAAATAGAAATGGAAAGAATCCATCTATCTCCTCCTGAAAGACATCTCAAAAGGAAAACTCCTAGGAATATTGTAGTCAAATTCCAGAGCTCCCAGGTCAAGGAGAAAAATATTACAAGCAACCAGAAAGAAACAATTCAAGTATTGTGGAAATAAAATCAGGATAACACAAGATTTAGCATCTTCTACACTAAAGGATCAGAGGACTTGGTATATGATATTCCAGAAGTCAAAGGAGCTAGAATTACAACCAAGAGTCACCTACCCAGCAAAACTGAATATAATACCTCAGGGGGAAAAATGGAATTTCAATTAAATAAAGACTTCCAAGCATTCTTTTTGAAAAGACAAGTTCTGAATAGAAAATTTAACTTTCAAATACAAGAATCAAGAGAAATATGAAAAAGTAAACAGGAAAGAGAAGCCATAAGGGACTCACTGAAGTTGTACATTCCTACATGGAAAAATTATTTGTAATTCATGAGATCTTTTTCAGTATTAGGGTAGTTAGAGGGAATATATTTAAATATATGTGTACATATGTATGTATGTATATATATGTAGGTGCATGTATATGTACATGGGTGTATACTCACACACACACATGGCACAGGGTAAGCCAAATATGAAGGGAGAAAACATAAAAAATAAAATAGAATTTGCTGTTGAATGGAATGTACTAGGACTAAGAGAAAAAGAGAGGTAGAATGGTAGAATGTAGCCAATCAACTCACTTAAAAGAGGGAAGAAAGAGCTTTTACAATGGAGGGGAAGAGGGGGGAGGTGAAAGGAAATAAGTGAGAGATTTGGCTTAAGGAGGGAATAATACACACTCACTTGGATATGGAAATCTATTTTACCCTGCAGAAAGGCAAAGGGGAAGGCGATAGGGACAAGAATATGATAGAAGGGACAGCAAATTGGGGAAAAGGATAACCAGAAGCAAACACTATTTTGGGTCAAGGGAGAAAATGGGATAAATGGAGGGCAGAATAGGACAGAGGGAAATTTGGTTAGTCTTTTACAACATAACTATTATGAAAGTGCTTTGCATTGTTACACATGTATGACCTACATTGAATTGCTAGTTTTCTCAATAAGGGTGAGGAGGGAGGGAGAGAATATAGAACTCGAAGCTTTAATAATAAATGTTAAAAATTGTTTTAACATGCAACTGGAGATTAAGATATAAAGGCTATAGAGCATAGAAATCTATTTTGCCCTATAGGATAATAGAGGAGAAGGGGGATGGAAGAAAGATTGGTAATAGAAGGGAGGACAGACCAGAGGAAAGGGTGCATGGATTGCATGCCATCCTGGAGTGGGGGTGGGGAGAGATGGGGAGAAAATTTTGAATTCAAATTCTTGTGGAAGTGAATGTTGAGAACTGAACAAATAAATAAATTATATATTTAGATAGACAGACAGATAGATAGATAGATAAAAACCATCATAGAATTAAAATTTAAACAAAGAAATCCCCAATTTGGAGATTTCTTTAATTCTATTACCACTCCCCTGTCTAACCAGGCTGATGGCTCCAGGTCTACCAAGACTTCAGTCTGAGAAAGGGATGCTTACTCCCTGCTTCCCCCTACTCTGCTCAGAGAAACTTTTAACATGACAAATTTACACTGGTATTTATTTTTCATTTCTTTTACCTTTCTTTGATGATAGATTTTTAATAACATTTTCAGTTTTCACTTCCTTCCATCACAAAAATCTGTTAAGGATTTTTTTCCTAATTTAATTTTAGAAGGCTAAAATAAGCTTTTAGTTTATTCACAGAGCAGCTTGAATGCACAAATTATCATTTGTTGACCCACATCCTAATGTGGTAGGAAGAATGGGGTCCAGAATCAGAAGAGAGTACAGTTATTGCCTTTTATAGTATACAAAAGATTCTTTTAAGGTGCTTCCATAATGTGGAGGCTGGCTTGGCACTTCTACCAGGATATTTAGTAGAATTAGATAGTGAAGGAAATGGGAATGGTGAGTTCTTGGTCATGGCAGCCTCTATATAGTCTTAAGTTGAGCATGTAGGGAGAGTGATATCTGAGTACTTATAGAAACCCGTTGAAGTGGGAAGAAAATGAGAAATGGAACCCAGAGCCTAGATTCCTTGTATTTTCACTGTGTTGAGCAAGGAAGAAGTTATGTATGGGTACCATTGTGGATCTGCTCCAGAGACCAGACAAAGCAAATATCAGAGATAGAGAGCTAGGGAATGGTGACTCTCCAGGCAGATTCAATGTGTATAGAGAGATTTTATTCTTGCTCTTTCATTCCTAGAGAAAGGGCCTAGTCATAAGAGAGGAGAATAGCATGTAGCTTCCAAACAATCTGAATCATTTTTATTTACCACTGATGTTGTGAGAAATGTGGCCAATCGTGGATTCCTAGAGTTTCCAATTCAATTATGAGACTACATATACCACATTTTTCAAAGTAATTTCATGGCACATACACAAGACAATATTATGAACAAACTATGTGAAAGAAAATTAAAATTATTAATCATTTCCTCAGGTAAACATACACATTTTTGGTTAACTTTCCTAAGACATCCCCTATATTAACAATAAAAATTACATTCAGATTCTATATGTGTAAATATACTATGTGCAATGAGGGAAGAATAATCAACTTTCTGTTAACTTACTGATTAAAAAAGATCTTTTGTGTAGACTAGGTAAATTAGCATATGAAAGGTGGGGAAATGTTTCCCTTGAGTTTAGTTCCTTGATGTGAAATGCAAGATTCTTGTTCTATGCAAAAAGCTGTAGTAAGTAAAGAAGATCTTACTTATATAAGGAGATAATTAGTCAGCTTGGAGAACAAAAAGGTAAGAAAAAATCTGCTCATTATTCTTCCTGAACTTCAGACATTGGAGTTTAGAATATATGTTCAGTATACATAGTATATATAAACTGACCATAAAAAGTAAGTCATTTATGGCTTTCGATCTATCTTCAATTTATATTAGCTGACTTAGAACAATTCAGTGGTTCAGGAGAGACCCTCATTAATCCATAATAGTTCTTTTGAGTTCAAATGTGTTCAAATTCAATTTATTCCCAGAATGTCTGAGAACTTGACTCAAGATTAATAAACCAGTTTTATCTCATACCTAAAGTTTTGAAATTTACACTGAAATAAAAAGAGTAACCTCTCATATTAATGCTATAGGATAAAAGAAAAAAAAAAAGAAGGAACTAATATTGAAATAATAACATATTCTCAGAGTGACATGCCAATTACTTTCTCCCTGTTTAAATAAAATTTTCAATTAACCTCAATGCCTACCTTCCTGGTACCAGAAGGTACAAGGCTAAAACAACAAAGTCTCATTGAGTACATCTAAACAATTCATTTTTCGTTTGGTAAGTATTAATTCATTAATGACAACAGTGGATATGAATATGCTAACCACTTTGGTCTTTCTGAATTCGATTCTGGCCTGTGTGACTGTGAGCAAGTTATTTAACCCTGTTTACCTCAGTTTCCTCATCTATAAAATGAGCTAGAGAAAGAATTGACAATCTACTCCAGTATCTTTGCCAACAAAACCCCAAATGATTCACAAAGAGTCAACACAACTGAAATGATTGAACCACAATGACAAATCATTAAAGCAATAGCAGGTATCTAGAAAAGAGGTTGTTTGTTCTTTGTTCTCAAAGGAAACCAATGACATCAGGTGAGTGATTTCTTAGCTTGCAAGTGAATTGGATTTAAGTGAGACAGAGCTGTGTGAAGGCAGTCTCACTCTTCGTCAGTGTCATCTTGAGTCCGGTGTCAAGGCACAAGTCAAGACCATTGTTGATGGTCCAAGATGCAGTGGGAGACCTTGAACTTTTTAAACTAAGGTCTTTTCCCAGGTCTCAGTTTGTCTGAGGCAACATCCATTCAGCAATGAGAGGTTAGGTAATAATTGAGGCAAAAATTGGTCTACCTTGCCTTCGTAAAAGAATCAGTCTGGGAGGGGAAGACCCTCAGAGGTTCTGGCCAGAACAGAATAATTTCTTAAGATTAAAGCCAAACAGAGGTGGCTAGGTAACACAGTAGATAGAGCACTGGCCCTGGAGTGAGGAGGACCAGGGTTCAAATCTGGCCTCGGACACTTGATATTTCCTAACTGTGTGACACTGAGCAAGTCACTTAACCCCACTTGACTCACATAGATAGATAGATAGATAGATAGATGAAAGTCATACAAAAATGCACTAGGCAATGGACTTTCCCTCACTGGAGGTCTTCATACAAAAGCTGGGAGACTACCTCTTCAATGGGTTGAAGAAGGATTCTTTTTTAAGTAATTGTTGAACTAAATAAATGCTGAAATACTTTGGCACTCTAATTTGCAGTGTCTTTATGATAAACTTGTTTGTAAAATCTTACAAGAGGGGATGGTGAGTGATTAAGAAAAATATCGCCACATAAAACAATAATAAGCAATGGGATGAGAAACAAATATAGAGAAAATCTATCCAAAGACCTAAGTAAAATCATTTTGAAGTCATTAAGTGTGAACCAGTAAGATGAAGTTACAAACAGTCCTCAAAAAAAGCATTTTTAAAACAAAGTCTTCGGGGCAGAGACATGATGGGGTAATAGAAGCATGGATCTGCTCAAACTGTTCCCCTCTCCCAAAACTCTTTAAATACCTGTAAAAAATTACTCTAAACAAATTCTAGAGCAGCAGAAGCCCCCAAAAAATGGCACAGTGAAACAGATTTCAAGTCCAAGACAACTTGGAAGGCTAACAGGAAGGGTCTATTCCACTGGGCTCCAAAAGGAGGCTGTCTTGGATGGCACAGGCACAGACAAGACTGGAGCAGGCTTCAGGGCACTGAAGTTTTCAGATTTCTCAACCCACAAACACCAAAGAGAGCTTCAATGGTCAATGAGAAAGCTCTTCACCTGGGTGAGAAGGAAGCAGAGTCAGGCCCCAAGCCCAGACTCAGACCCAGAACAGCAGCAACCACTACTGCATTAGCAGCTGCTTCTGGACTTCTCTGCCTACAGACCCTGGGGGAATCGGGTGGCTGATCAGGGTCTCAGTCCTGAGTGGTGGTCAAGGGGTGAGGAGGAATACCGGCATGATGGAGCTGGTGGCAGCTGTGGAGAGGGAATCCTACTGTCAGTTTCATGGCCAAAAAGAGTGCTTTTGGTTGCTCATAGACCAGAGTGCAGGCCAGGAAAGGTGTAAGCACATCTCCCTTGACTATGCCACTTTTGAGGAACTGAGAATTTATAGGTCTCTAGAATATCTTGGAGAACAGCTGCACAAAACCTCTGAAGCCTGGGGAGTATGCCCTCCACTTGACAAAGGACTCAAAAGTCAAGTAATTGGATGGGAAAATACCCAAAAAAGGTGGAAAATAAGACTACATAAGGTTACTTTCTTGGTGAAAATCTATTTTCTTCCATCCTTTCAGATGAGGAAGAAAAAAAGTATACCATCAGAAGAAGACATCAAAGTCAAGTCTTCTACATCCAAAACCTTCCCAAAAAATGCAATGGTATCAGGCCATGGAAAAGCTCAAAAAGGATTTTGAAAGTCAAGTAAGAGAGGTAGAGGAAAAATTGGGAAGAGAAATGAGAGCAATGCAAGAAAATAATGAAAAATGAGTCAACAATTTGCTAGAAGAGACCTAAAAAAAATGCTGAAGAAAATAACACCTTTAAAAATAGACTAACACAAATGACAAAGGAGGTCCAAAAAGCCAATGAGGAGAAGAATGCCTTTAAAAGAAGAATTGGTCAAGTGGAAAAGGTGGTCCAAAAGCTCACTGAAGAAAACAGTTCTTTAACATTTGAATGGAGCAGATGGAAGCTAATGACTTTTTATGAGAAATCAAGAAATTATAAAACAAAACCAAAAGAATGAAAAAATAGAAGACTGTGAAATATTTCATTGGTAAAACAACTGACCCAGAAAACAGATACAGGATAGATCATTTAAAAACTATTGGTCTATCTGAAAACCATGATCAAAAAAAGATCCTAGACATCATCTCCCAAGAAATTATCAAGGAAGACTGCCCTGATATTCTAGAACCAGAGAGTAAAATAAAAATAGAAAGAATTCACTGATCATCTCATGAAAGAGACACAAAAAGGAAAACTCCTAGAAATATTGTAGCCAAATTCCAGAATTCCCAAGTCAAGCAGCCAGAAAAAAACAGTTCAAGTATTGTGGAAATATAATCAGGATCATACAGGATTTAGTAGCTTCTACACTAAGGGAGCAAAGGACTTAGAATATGATATTCCAGAAGTCAAGGGAGATAGAATTGCAACCAAGAATCATCTACCCAGCAAAACTGAGTATAATCCTTCAAGGGAAAAAAATGGAATTTCAATGAAATAAAGGACATCCAAGCATTCTTGTTGAAGAGACCAGAGCTGAGTAGAAAATTTAACTTTCAAATACAAGAATCAAAAGAAACATGAAAAGGTAAACAGGAAAGAGAAGCCATAAGTGACTTATTAAAGTTGAATTGTTTACATTCCTACCTGGAAAGATGTTATTTGTGGCTCATAAGACCTTTTTCAGTATTAGAGTAGTTAGAGGGGACATATATATATGTGTATATATATATATATATATATATATATATATATATATATATGTATGTAAGTATGTATGTATGTAGGTATGTATAGGTTGTATAGGTATGTATGTATATATTCTATATGAGTAGGTATGTATATGTACATGAGTGTGTGTGTGTGTGTGTGTGTGTGTGTGTGTGTGTGTGTGTGTATGCATAGACAGAGGGCACAAGGTAAGCTGATTATGAATGGAGAATACCTTAAAAATAAAATTTACTGTTGAATCAAATGTACTAGGGGTAAGAGAAAGGGAGAGGTAGAATGGTAGAATGTAGCAAATTATCTCACATAAAAGAGACAAGAAAGAGCTTTCACAATAGAGGGGAAGAGGAAGAAGATGAAAGGGAATAAGTGAGCCTTATTCTCATGGGATTTGACTTAAGGAAGGAATAACATACATTCAATTGGACATGGAAATCTATTTTACAGGCAGGAAGCAGGGGAAAGGGCATAGGAGAGGGAAGATAATAGAAGGAACAGAAAATTGGGGAAAGGGATAATCAGAAGCAAACACTGTTGTGGGAGGACAGGTCAAGGGAGAGAATGGAATAAATGGAGGGCAGGCTAGGACAGAGGGAAATATGATTAGTCTTTTGCAACATAACTATTATAGAAGTGTTTTGCATGGCTACACATGTATGACCTATATTGAATTGTTTGCTTTCTCAATGAGGGTAGGTGGGGAGGGAGGAAGAGAATATAGAACTCAAAGCTTTAATAATCAATGTTAAAAATTGTTTTTTCATGCAACTGGGAAATGAGATGTACAGGTAATGGGATATAGAAATCTATTTTACCCTAAAGGAAAATAGAGGGGAGGGTGATGGAAGAAGTGGAGAGTAACGGAAGGGAAGACAGAATGGAGGAAGGGGTGAATGGGGAGTGGGTTGTGGAGAGAAGGGGAGAAAATTTTGAATTCAAATTCTTGTGGAAGTGAATGTTGAAAACTGAAAAATAAATAAATTATATATTTAAAAATACTATTAAGTGGGGGGAAAATAAAATCCATTGCTCTTTACTGTACAAAATAATTAATAATAATAAGAGGAAATTCCATGTTTTGCTAGGAAAGAAAAAGTCTTGTCTCTATCAACCATAACATTTGGAAAAACATATCCTTATTTACATCCATGCTTAATTAAGAAGTAGAAAAAGAAAGAGAATAAAGATGGAAATAGCAATGTAACTAAACAATATATCTGAAGAGGAAGTCTAAGGAGGAAGAGATAATTTTGAAGCTTCTGATTCCAAAGGTATATGAAAGAGAGCAGATAGTTAAAAGCTTCAGGGAAAGGGGAAACTTGGATCTTATGGGTATTCTCCCAAAAGGGATTCTGAGAGGCTATTAACATTTACTAACCCTGATACCTACTTTCTCATCTCTACAAATAATTTCATGAGAATAATCTACACACCTGTTAAGGGCATCTTCTATAAAGGCACAAGAAGAGAAAAGGATTTTCACAAATAATGTGGTGCAGCAGATCACTCTCTATATAGTGACACAATTGACTGAAATGTGTAGAGAACCCAAGATCCCACTGTGCATGATATTGGCACCTTGTTGGTTCTGGCTTGATTTGAGAACCAAAAAAGCACTTATGACTTACTGAACAGTTAACAAAAAGAGGTTTACTTAGCCCTAACTTGGCAAGGATGTATATCAAGGATATAGTGGCACTTAGTTTCTATACCCTGTAACTTCCTTCATCTCCACATGGAAATAAATCTAGTCAGCAGAGCAGTATGTAAGCACTTAGGGAGTACTGAAACATCCAACGAGGTAGAGGTCACTCCCCCTTTTCCCCACCCCGCCAACCTAGGACATTTTAAATCTATCAGTACAGACAGAGGCCATTAGGAAACTGTGCCAAGGGAGGCATAATTTAAGTTGTATCCTGGTTTTATCAAAGTTTCCTAAACCATGATGTAGGGGAAGAGGTGAGGAAGGAACTCTGGTAGATATTAATCTTATATTCTATATCCTGTAAAATAAAGTACATGTATTCTATGTACATGATATAGTAAAGCAAAATGTTACCTTGTGGGGTCTTCTCCAACAAGTTGTCTTTCATGCCTATGTCAAAAGCATGGAACATTTCTCCTTGAAGGATAGATATGACAACATTTTGACAACCCTTTAATTATTGATATCAAGGAAATAAAAAAATAAGTAATCATATAATCACTAAAGGTTTGTTTCTACAGTAGAATATGTCCAAAGCAGGTGAGGTCTTCCAGATGCTTCAGTTTTGGAGTGATGGCCCTAGAATGTTGCAAACCTCCCTAAGAGAGATCATTCAAATATTTCACACTATCAACATAGAAAAAACAAAGTAGATGAAAAATGTCTATTTAAGAGACTAAAATATGAAACTATACATATAAATGTAGAGTGAGTTCATATGTACATATCATGTTTATGTGTGTACATATGTATGTGTGTTTATATGATGCTGTATAAACCTATAATATACATATATATACTATGTCTTTCTTTTTTAAATTATTTTATTTGTTTTCAGTGTTCTACAATCACTTCCATATATCTTAGATTTTTTTTCCCCTTCCTCCCCTTCTTCCCCGCTACCTCCCCACTCCCTCCCTGAGATGGCATACAATTTTATATAGATTCTACACATGCATTCCTATTAAATACATTTTCACCTTAGTCATGTTGCATAGAAGAATTAAAATGAATGGGAGAAATCATAAAACAAAACAAAGCATAGTACAAAAGAAAATGGTCTGCTTCATTCTGCAATTGAATTCTATAGTTCTTTCTCTGGATGTGGAAGGCATTTTACCTCAACAGACCACTGGGAATTTTCTAACTCCTTGCATTGCAGTGAAGTACTAAGTCTACCAGAAAAAATCCTCATACTGGTTGTTGCTGTGTACAAAATTCCCCTGGTTCTTCTCCATTCACTCAGTATCAGTTCATATAAATCTTTCCAGGACTCTCTTAAATCTTCCTGTTCATCATTGCTTATAGCACAACAGTATTTCATTACATTCATATACCACAATTTATTCAGCCATGCCCCAATTAATGGGCATCCCCTTAATTTCCAGTTTTTGGCCACCACAAAGAGAGCTGCTATAAATATTTTTGTATGTGTGGGGGACCCTTTCCCATTTTTATGATCTCTTAGGCATACAGTCCTAGAAGTGGTATTGCTAGGTCAAAGGGTATGCACATTTTTGTAGCCCTTTGGGCATAGTACAAAATTGCTCTCCAGAATGGTTGGATCAGCTCACAGCTCCACCAACAATGAATTAGTGTCCTAACTCTCCCACATCTCCTCCAACATCTATCATCTTCCTGTTTTGTCATGTTAGCCAATCTGATAGGTGTGATATGGTACCCCAGAGGTGTTTTGATTTGCATCTCTCTAATCAATAGTGATTTAGAGCATTTTTTCATATGACTATAAATAGTCATATATAATTTCTTCCTCTGAAAACTGTCTATTCACATCCTTTGACCCTTTATTCTTGGGGGATTACTTGTATTCTTGTACATTTGACTCAGTTCTTTATATATTTTAGAAATGAAGCCTTTATCACAGACACCAGTTGCAGTTTTCTGCTTCCCTCCTAATCTTGGTTGCATCAGGTTTGGTTGTACAAAAAACTTTTCAATTTAGTAATCAAAATTACCCATTTTTCACTTTATAATGTTTTCTATCTCTTGTTTAGTGAAAAATTTTTCCATTCTCCATACATCTGATAAATACATTATTTCTTGCTCCACTAATTTGTTTATGGTATCAGTCTTTATAGCTAGATCATGTACCCATTTGGACTTTATTCTTGTGTACAGTATCAGGCATTATCGTATCTTTCATAAACAATGAGCTACACCAAGATTTAAATAAGAGGAAGAGGGTAGAACAGATTGCTTTTAGGAAACTATTGGGCACCTTTAATGAGTTACAACTTTTCTCTGAAATAGTCTCATATTTTTTAAGAGTAACATTCTCTGGCTGAGACAAAGCCTGTCAACAAGACCTGAAATGCTGCCTCTGGCATACACTTGATGTATGATTCTGGGTAAGTCACTCAATTTCTCAGTGCCCCAGAAGTCACAACTCTACCTGGGTAGAAGAAATTTCCTCACCAGAGAGCTTCCCTTCATCAGTGAGATCATCCAAACCAAAAGTTCTCTGGTTGGAAGAAGCATGGGTTTGCCACTAGGTGGTGCCATAGGGCAAAGAGCACTGGCCCTGGTGTTGGGAATACTTAAATTCAAGTCCAGCCTCAGACACTAACTGTGTGATCCTAGACACGAGTGAGCTGTTTGCCTCAGTTTCCCCATCTGTAAAATTAGGGTAATAATAGCCCCCCCCCACCTCAGGGTTGTCATGAGGATCAAATGAAATATTTTTAAAGTGATTAGCACTCTGTCTGGCTCATAATAAGTGCTACATAAATGCTATCTATTATTACTGATCTTAGACTCCAGGAAGACATGGGTCCAAGGGCTCCATTTGAAATATACTTTTCACATCTGGAGTTTTTTATGCTAGTGAAATCACAGCTTTGAACCATCCATAATCACACACAACAGAAGATAAATTCTACCAGTGATGCTATGGCTATGTTATGAAATACCATGGTTTTTTTAAGAAGCTGAAGGGGAATGTCACTCAAAGGGAAAAAGAGAGGGATGGAAAGAGAGGAATAAATAGGCTGCAATACATTGTAAACTAAGAATTGTGTAAGAGAAGTTGAATAATGATGTCAGTAAGAGATGTGTGACCAGAAAAAATGAGCTCATCAGGAAGCAAGATCAAGGGGTAAAAAAATGAATGAATAGTCTGTGTACTTCTCCTAGGATGCTTACAAAATGGGAAGCAATCTAGAGGAAGGAAGATGCCTCACCCAACCCTGGCAAACCCCAAGCACAGGATTCACCAGAGACTATGGACAAGAATCATACAGAATGAGAAGACGTAAATAGTACATTTATGTTTAATGGTAGCCATGGAGGGAGAGGGGAGAGGAGAGGAAAGAAAAGAAAGGGGAAAAAAATCTGCATGATAACTTTATTATATATTTAAAAAGAATAGCAAGTTGGACATAATAGATTTGTAGTTTTATATGCAATAATCATCTTATACTGTTGTTAAAGTGCTTGTTTTATTCCGTAAATTAAAAATAAAATAAATGTGAAAAAATATGTAGATGGAATTCTGTTTGCATTGTTAATTGGACAGAATACTCACATAATTATATCATGAGTTTATTAAAGTATGGGAGACTCTAGAGAATTATAGTGGCATAAATCTAGTCTGAAGGAAACAGAATGACTTTTTTCAAGTTACTTTGCTCTATATCTTCCTGGCTGTAAGTATTTATTATATTCACACAGCAACTAACCACTCAGGAAACTTTTTGCATTCCTTCCTTCATGAGGAATTAAATAATCAAGTAGGTGGATCAAAGACACTGCTAGATTTTTTCACCTCTTTTCACATTTATTAGTGAGATCTACTTAATGGATATCATCAACTTGCCTAAAGCATGTGTATTAATTAACAACAGTATTTAAACTAAAATGTCTTCCAGATTGTCCGATTGACTCTCTGTCTTTGTTTCTATCTGTTTCTATGGGGGTATATAAAGAGATACGTGTACATATGTGTATTATATGATATAGGTAGTTAGGTACAGTGGATAGAGCACCAGGCCTGAAGTTAGTAAGACTTATCTTTCAGAGTTCAAATCTGGCTTCACACACATACTAACTGTGTGACCCTGGGCAAGTCACTTTACCCTGCTTGCATCTGTTTCCTCACCTGTAAAATGAGCTAGAAAAGGAAATGACTAACTACTCCAATACCTTTGCCAAGAAAACCCTAAATGAGGTCACAGAAAGTTACACTGAAAAATTATTGAACAATAAGATGATATAGCTATGGATATAGCTCCCCTGTCTCTGTTTATATGTATGTATCTATGACATATGTAGATATATGTATGTATGTATGTATATAGACCTATATATGTGTGATATGTGTGTGTGTGTGTGTGTGTGTGTGTGTGTGTGTGTGTATTTATATGTTTGGGGGCACTCCTAAGGACAAAACTTTTTTCTCCTCAGTGTAAGGTATATCTTGTCTGACTCAATTTGTGCTCAGGCTTTTAGGGGAGTGTTGCTTGTTCAAACCTAAATTGGTTTTGTTGACCTTATTTAGCCTTTGAAGCTATGTCCAGTAAAGCATTTTTTCTCTTTCTTTCCCAAGAGATCCACCCTGACTGCCTCACTCAACTGCACTTTGAGTACCGCCCTTTGTCCCGTTGGCTACCTACCAAACTTTCCCAAGGAGGGCCAAAACAAACACTGACTTCAATAGACGTTGCAAAATGATTGTCGCTTTGCCAGGAGTTCTTCCAGGCTCCTAATTTGTAGGGGTCTCCATGGCTGAACTGTGCCTAATAACATTAGTGCTACAGGGTCTTTATTGTCTTTTGGTGATTCTCCATCTAATGAACCTAGTCCCTGCTAATTTATTGTGGTATTTAGTCTCTGCAGGGTACCTTAGCATGATGTGTAGTCTCTGTTGACTATCATTCCCTGCTCATCATACTTGCTAATATGTGCTTCTCCACAGGTGTCTCATATGCCATCAGATATTACAATGGATACAAGGTTGTAAAGCTCCTCTGTGTTCTTGGCTTCTGGCTAGACCCCCTCAACTGAGGTGCTCCTTCTTCCTTATAAAAGGAAGCTCTGGCATCTCTCTTTTAGCAAGGCACCCTGGCATAAGCTTCAGCTCTTTTAGAAAGGCAAGGCACAGACAAACCCAGTCTTGGACTAAGGGAAAGAATCCAAGCCTTAGCAGCTTTCCCCATAAAGGAAGCCTCCCTGTTCCCAGAGCTTTCACTGTGTTGACTTTTCCTTCCCTAAAGGAGTTCCCTTCCCCAGGACTAACCTCTGATAAATAATAGCCAGAGGCAGTTTATTTTTAGCCTCAACTTCCTACTCAACAAGGACAGGGTTGCCATTTCAAACCTCTGTCTGACTTACGGTTAGAAAACTTTCTTACTCTCACTCCATGTATGATTGCCACTGTGTCTTTTCAGATACATTTTAGAGCCTTCTTTCCAACAATCTATCAAGGACTGTGTGGATGCCCATATCCTATTTCACCCCCACAATCCTAAAATTCTTTTTGATTTCTCATTCAAATAAATAATAGAGGTTAGAAAGGCAAACGATCAAAATCCCCTAAGAGAAGCGCCTGAAGATCTTTATCCTCTACTTCAAACACCTAGATGCTTGGCTCCAAATTTTTATCTTTATTGTATACATGGCTGGTAACAAGTTGTAGCACCAGGCTTTGAGCAGTGCCCTTCACTACAAAGTTAATAACAGAAGACAATCTCTGGTCTCTAAGAACATCTTTATAAAGAAGATTGCAGGGACATGAGTGTATATTTAAAAAGTCACAAGAAATGTTGCACTCATGTACAGGAAAGTATTACTATGTGTCCAAATAATGGATTTAAATATTTTTCTTCTTATTTTGTGTTGTTTCATATCTTAATATCTTCATATTGCATGGGATAAAGGAGGAGGAACTAGGGGAGTGGAAAGGAGTAGATATTAGCCATGAAAGAGAGATGTAGTAGATTTAGGAGAGGGTGAACTGGAGGTAGAAGATATGTAAGCTTTAGGAATAACCAGAAGGAGCCTCACGGAACTAGTTAGAATGATAAAGACATTGTTTCCTCTTCAAATGGCTTTTTCCTTAAATTCTCCACTTCTCTCCAGGAACTCCTCCCTGCTTTCTTTCTCCCCACCAGACACTAGAACACCGGTTCACCTCCCAACCCCAGGGCATTTTTCTCTGCCTATCTCCCCTGCTGGGAAGACTTTTGCTCCACTTCTCCACCTCTAGGCTTCCCTGGATTTCTTCAACATCAGCTGAAGTCCTACTTTGTACAAGAAGCCTTTCCTAATGCTTCTTAATTCTAGTGCCTTACTCTGTTGATGTCTCCAATTTATGCTGTATATTGATTGTTTGCATGTTGTCTTTTCCCCTTAGACTGCAAGTTCCTTGAGGGCAGGAACTAAATTTTGCCTTTCTTCCTATTCCCAATGCTTTTTTTTTTTTTTTAATTACAGCAAATTTATTAAGCTGCCCATACTGGAAGGCAATTTCCACAAATTGATGATCTCAAAGGAATAGGGAAAATACAGGGCAAGGGTTCTTGACCTGGGGACTGTGAATTCCAAAAGCGTCCAAGACTTACAAAAACAGGTCTAAAGACCCCTGGAATAAAGATTCCTTTTTGGGGAAGAAACTCCCACTACCAATGTGGTCAGCATGTCTTCTGGCTGCCAAGAGCACTTAGCAGCTTAATGGCTTGCCTGGAGACACAAAGTTAGTATGTATTAAGAGGAACCGAATCCAGGTCTCTCTGGCTCTGAGGTAAGGACCCAAAAGAAGTCATTTAGATATTTCCAGAATCCCTTTAAAGGCGAGAAGACTTCTGTAGAACCAACTCTATTTGACGCTCCATGATACACACCATGAGATCCTCCATTCATCTTGGGGGGAGGGGGAGGCTCAGAGAAGCTGGAGGCAAGAGGAGATGGGGTAGCTTCTCTTGATGCCTGCTCCTGGTCTTGAGGTCACTAGACCCGTTCAGGCAAGAAGAACTTGCCCCAGTAGCGGCCATTATAGGTCAGGTCATAGGGCTCACCACCTTCCTCATCCTGAGAATGTTGCCCTTGATGATGCGCCCAAAGGTCCAGGGGTTCTGGTTGTTGAGCTCCCTCTCCCTCTGTTCCTCATGCATCTTTTTCAGAGACTCTCAACTCACAGGCTTGGCTGGGAAAAGCAGTTTACACGCCACCTGCTTGAGGAAGGGTTCCACCTCACCAAACTCACATCGGCCATTCACCTCCACAATAAGGTGGCCAGCCTTGACTGCTGTCATATAGTGGTCAATGGCACCTTTGCCTCCTCCCATGCGCTGGCCTATACCCTTGTGGGTGATGGGCTTGTAACAGCCTGGGACACGCCAGATGACAAACATGTTCTTGATGTCCAGGGCACGGTTGATGGTCAGGTGCATCATTTCAAAAAGGCCCCAGTGGAGATAACCACCACCTAATGCCAGAATACCAAAGTTACCCTCCATGAAGTCGGTGGCTTCAGTGGATGGCCCTCGGATGTCACTCAGGTTCTTATGTTCCCGCCTCACCTTTGGCACAAGTTGCATCCGATCAACAAACTTGAGCTTAGGCTTATCAGGAATAGAAACACCTTCATAGGTTGGTACTGGGAGGAAGGTTTTCATGCCAGCACTCAGGGGTTGGGCAGCTCCAGGACCTGAAAGGAGCACGCTGAAGACCGAAGTGCTGGCTTGCGCCACCAGCTGCCACTTGATTTTGAACCGGAGTCCACCAGGGTCACCAAAAAGAGTCAAACATGCGCAGAGCCCCAGGACACAGGCGCCAGTCTTCAGCGAGTTCTCAGGATGCCGCCATGACAGACCCCTATTCCCAATGCTTAACAAAATTCCTGGCACCTAGTAGGCATTTAATCAATGTTTAGTGATTGACTGACATTACAAAAGCATTTAAATACCCTACTAGGGCTAGATCAGTTAAGGATTCTTTTTTAAATCTTAAATTAAATTAAATCTTATATTCTTTTCATAGCAGCTATTGTTGTCTGCTCTCAGTCTTCTTTGTTTCTTCTGAAAACTTTTCCAGTTTGCTTGAAAAAAAAAAGTGTTGCAATCTCAGAAAAGATGCAAAAATAGACATATCCTAGAGGCATCAATCTAGAAATCTTTTAAATTAAGTTAAATCTAGAAATCTTTTCAATTTAATTTTAATTTAACTTAATTTTAAACTATTTTATTATTTTATATATGTTTAATATAATTTAGTTTAATTTTAATTAATTAACTTAAAATTAAATCATAAAATTCTTTAAGAGGTCAATTATTCCATAAGGTGAGAAGTGAGGGATCATTAGGGATGTTTTTGAAAACAATGATAACAAAAATCTTCAGATATGTTTAGTCCCTACCCCCTTTCCATAGCTTGCTTCCTTCTTCATCAGGGCTGCTTAGCCCCAAAAATTCCAGTGTCCTGAAATCCTAGGGGGCAGAGTTTGGGGGGGGGGGGTGCGATTAATAGGAAGATTTTCCTCCTAGAAAAGGAAAGAAATGCCTCAAGCCTCTGTCCTGCCTTTGGTATTTGAAACTCAGAAGAATGAATTGTACTCATGCCCGGTTGTTAGGGAAGACTTGGCAGCTTGCTTCTAATTCCTGAATTCCAAGGCCAAACAGCTTTGCTATTTCCAATTGCATCAGCCTTAGTCGTGGTATGCACATTCTTAGCTTTGAGTTTTGAAAACCATCAAGATAGTGCTGTTGTACAGCTGTCTGTTGCCAGCTGTAAGACCACAGGAGGTTCTACAAGACTGTTATGTGCTTTCACAATTCAGTTGCATTAGCTGATGAAACATCATAGAAATATCCCAGTTAGCTAACAACAAATGAGAAAATGAAAACAAGGACCAAAAGGTCAAGGTCACAGATTAAAATAGATACATTTTAAGGATGGCTGCGGTTCAAGGGAAACATGGTGGATTGAACTGCTATATATTTCACTTCTGTAAAGTTCCTTTGGTCATTTGAAGAGGAATAGATTTGGGGGGCATAGTAGCTGCCTTCAAATATTTGAGCATTGTCCTATGTGGATTGGAACTCATTCTTTGGGACTCTAGAGAGTAAACCAGGATCAATGAGTGACAATTTCAGAGAGGGAAATTTCAGATCAATATTAAAAAAATTCCTCTCTGCTCGTCCCAGCTAGGTGGCACATTGGACAGAGTGCTAGGCTTGGAAACAGGAATTTGTTGTTATTGTTGAGTCTTTTCAGTTATGTTTAATTCTTCATGACCCATTTGGGGGTTCCTTGGCAAATATACTAGAGTAGTTTACAATTTCCTTCTCCAGTTCATGTTACAGATAAGGAAACTGAGGCAATCTGGGTGAAGTGACTTGCTCAGGGTCACACAGCTAGAAAGTATCTTTGACTAGATTTGAACTCATAAAGATGGGTCTTCCTGACTGCAGGACTAGCATTGTGCCACCTCGGTACCCCAAATTCAAATCCAATACTTCCTAGCTGTGTGACCCTGGACATGACATTTTATTTCTATATGCCTTCATTTTTCTCAGCTGTAAAATAAGGACATTAATAGCCAGTTCCTCATAATATTGTTGTGCAGATCGAATGAAATAATATTTTTAAAGCACTTAACCCAGTGCCTGGAATACAGTAGTCATTTAATAAAGGCTTGTTTCCTTCCTTTCTTCCTTCTTTCCTTCTTTCCTTCTTTCCTTTTCATCCATGTCAGCTCTCCTTCTAGTGTCCCTCTTAGTCTTCTCCACATTTCTTCCATTATCCTTCTATAGACCCTGGTCTGTTGTTAACTGTGCTTCATGTTAAACTTTTTTATTCCTCTAAGAAATTGCTTTGTATATATTTTGTATTTACTTATACATTTATGTGTTTTTCTCAAATTGAATGTAGGCTCCTTAAGGGCAGAAACTTTTCAGTTTTTCTTTGTATTGTCATCATCTAGCACATTGCCTGACACATAGTAAATGCTTGACAAAGGATTGTTAAATTAAATGAAATTGATTTTATCACTACTTTATCAATATCCTTCCTAAAATGGAGTGCTCAGAAACAGAACACATTACCACATATACGAACTGGCCCGGAAAGAGATGGCTCATCACCTCCTTAGTCCTCAGCACAATGTTTCTCTTAACAGACCCTAACGTCAATTAGCAATTTTGCCTGCCTCATCAGACTTTTGATTCAATTTGAGCTTATGGTTCACTAAAATCCCCCAGATCTTTTATTGTTTAGCCAGTTTTCCTGATCTAATGTTTTTGAAACAACTACTCTTTGGGTCTAGCTCTGTAAAATCTTGCACTGCCATACCACTTTAAAGTTTGCGAAGAACTTTGTGTACATTATCTCATTTGAGCCACACAACAACCCTGAAGATACTGTCATTCCTATTTTACATCGGACGACGTTGAAATTCAGCGACAGGTTAAGTAAGTTTCCCCATGGTCACACAAGTCGTTAGTATATAAAATAGTATTGGAACAATCTTCCTGACTTCAAGTTCAAGTTCTACCAAATCACAATGCCTTTCAGCCAGATCTGAATCCAGCTGTCTAGACCAAATCTCTCCACATTGCCCACAAGAAATAGCATGAGAGATGTTACCAAATGTTTCATTAAAATCTAGGCAAACAATAGCTACAGCATTCCCATTGCCTACCAGACTAGTACCACTGTCAGAAAGGGAAATGAGGTTAGTCCGGAATGACCTGTTCTTAATGAAGTCATCTTGGCTCTCTGTGACCACTACTTCCTTTTCTAGTTCATAATCCAGTCCAGGAAGTTAAGTCAAGCTCACTGTCTAAAAGTGACTGTTTGTTTTTTTAACTTGAGTTTTTTCCTCATCTTTCCTGACCTGTCTGCAGCCTTTGACATTGTCCAATACCCTCTTCTACTTTTATACTTTCTTTTCTCTAAAATTTTTGTGACACTGCTTTTTTTTATTTTTCTTTCTACCTGTCTTACTATTCCTTCTCAATATTCTTTTCTGGAACTTAATTAAGATCATGAATGCTAATCTTAATTATCTTCCAAGGTTCTATCCCAGCTCCCCTTCTCCTCTCCTTCTATATCAATGGTATCAAACTCAAATACAATTGGGAACCATTAAACTGTGCAGAAGGATCCCTGGGGCATGCATATTGTTTTATTTTTCAAATGTAATGTTACCTATGCTTTATTGTAGTTTTATTTATTTTGTTCAATGTTTCCCAATTACATTCTAATTTTCTTTAGGTTGCACTTGGCAATATTGGTCACATCTAGACGGGGTAGCAGGTAGACACCTTTCTTCATACCACTTCACTGATGATCTCATCATCTCCCATGGATTCACCTTTTGTCTTTATGATGACGGGCAGATGGTTCTATGCAGATTTATTTGTCCAGCCCTAACTCCTCTACTGATTTCTAGTCTCTTATTTTCAGCTGCTTATTTTATATCTCAAATTGCATGTCTTATAGACATCGTAAACTCAACAAGGATGAAAATGAACTCATTATCTGTCCCCAAAAAACTGTCCTTTCCTTCTGACTCCACTGTTACTGTCAAGGGTTCCACTATCCTCCCTCCCAGTCACCCAGTCATTCACAACCTAAGCATCATTTTTGATTTCTCACTCTATCTCACCACTGATATCCAATCATTTATCAAATCTTGTCATTTCTATAGTCAGACTACATCTGTCATATACACCCCTTTCTCTCTTCTGACACCACCAGTACCTGGTGCAGGCCCTCCTCATCTCATGCTTGGACTATTGCAATAGCACAATAGTTGGTCTCCCTTCCTCAATTCTCTCCCCCCTAACCCACCTTCAACTTCACTGTCAAGTTGACATTCTTAAATTGCCAATCTGATCTTGTCATCTCTCATTCAATCAATTCCAGTCACTCCCTATTGCCTCTATTTTATTGTTATTGTACAGTCATTTCAGTCATTCTTGACTCTCTGTGACCCCAAAATGGGGTTTTCTTGGCAAAGATACTGAGGTGATTGACCGTTTTCTTCTCTAGCTTATTACAGATAAGGAAACTGAAGCAAACAGGATTAAGTGATTTGCCCAGGGTCACTCAGCTAGTATCTGAGGCTAGATTTGAATTTACCAAAATGAGTCTTCCTGACTCCAGGCCTGGTGTTGTTTCCACTGTACCAGCTAGCTGCCCATTGCCTCTGTGATCAAATATAAAATCCTTTGTCTTCTAAGTCCTCCATAAGATGTCGCCTTGCTACCTTTCCAGTCTTCTCATATCTTATACTTCCCACCCCTTCTCCTATGTATGTGTAGTCTAGTGACATTGGCCTCCTTGCTATTCCAGAACTAGACACTATCTCCCACCTCTGAGCATTTTCACATATTCAATTGCCTGGAATGCTCTTCCTCCTCATCTCCGCCTCCTGGCTTTTCTGGCTTCCTTCAAGTTTCAACTATATTTCTGTCTTTTGCTGGAAGTTTTTCCTAGTCCTCCTGAATCTTAGTGTCTTCCCTTAGAAATCACCTCCAATTTACCTTGTACAGTATATATTCTATTTGAATGTAGCCATTTGCATTGTCTCCTACTCTTGGACTGGGCTACTTGAGAGTAGGAACTCTCTTTTGCCTTTCTATGGAACCAGAGTGCTTGGTGCATAGTTGATGCTTAATAGATTCCTATTGGCTGACCGACCAATATTCCAGAGTTCCCTGACTGTAATCCAGATACAATAACTATCTCTTTTCAGCAGCTTCACATGTAGTTCATCTCAACCTGGTAACTTGAACTCATCAAGGCAACTAGATCTTCTCTTACTAGGTCCTATCTCCTTATGTATCTTAGGTGTTAGCCCTGACCTTTTTTCTTTCCTGCCCTTTTTTCTCTAAATAATATTTTTCTTATTGGAGAAAAAAAAGATGAAATTAGAACTCAGTCATTCCCACTCTCTCTGTCATCAGTTATCATTTTCCCATTTACTTAAAGCAGAGGTGCTCTCCCGAATTTTGCCCTCCCCTCTAAAACCTTCCAAAACATTACTGTCCTTTACCTTTCCGATCATCTTTAACTGAGTGATAGCTCTCCTCATGCATGCTTCAATCCAGCGACACTCACCTCTTTGCTACTCCTCAAACAAGATATTCCATCTCCTGACTCAATATTTCCCTAGCTGTCGCCCATGCCTGGAAATCTCTCTCTTTTCATATCTGCCCCTCGATTTCCCTGAACTTCCTCAAATCCCAACTAAAATGCCACCTACTATAGGAAGCCTTTCCTAATCTTAATTCTAGTGCCTTTCCTCTGTTATTTCCAGTATATCCTGTGTACAGGTTGACTGTACATGGTTGTTTTTATGTTTTCTTGTGACTAGATTGTGAACTCCTCAAGAACAAGAATTGTTTTTTGCCTTTCTTCAGATCCTTAGTGCTTAATTCTGTGCCTGGCTGACAGCCTGGCACAAAGTTTATTGATCGATTGATTCCTGGCACTATTATAAAAGTACTGACTTACTTTTGCATTCTAATACCCTTGCTTTCATCTTCTACGTGGAAGTATATAGACCTTCAAAAGTCTAAGTTGGTTGATAAATTCTCTGTGTATCCTCATTAGTCTCTTTGGACAATTTCTTTTCTTCCTCTTCAGATTTGTTTTTCCTTGTCTCCAGAATTTCATGCTTAAAAGGTTCCTATCTCTGGCTTTCACTGTAGAATTTTAGTCTATACTATTCTGTTTATCATTTTGCTGAGTCCATTAAAATTTTCTCTATCTCAAAATCTAGGCTGCATGTCTGACTCTGGCTGACTTTCCTTTCTGTTATCAGGGGTGGTCACTTCCCTTAAAGTTTGTCATCAGTTCCAACTCAGCAAACTGCTCTTTCTTATTAGTGAGAGTTAGGTCCAGAATACAAGCTTCCTTGTTGGGTTCCTAAACCCTTTGAGTGACAAAACTATCATTAAGACACACAGAAAAAGTGTTAGCTACAACTCTGGTTTGTCAGAGAGAGAAGTGTAGATGTCAAGATAATTGAAGTCTCTCCTTGTAATCTGTTTCCCAAACTCATCTATTTCCTCTTTCAGTCCAAGTCATGTGTATTGCTCTCCAATGACAATGTCACTTCTCTTTCTGCCTCCGTTAATCTTGAAGCAAAAAATCTCTATCTTATTCCTTTTCACTAGTTCCTTAATTTCTTCCTAAGTACATTTTCTTATTTTCATAGGAAAATGTCCACTAGGATTCTCTGACCTCAGAGCATAAGTTTTCTTACCACTTAAACCCTGGGTTGTCTATGGAATTTGTATTTGTTTTACTCAGAGGAAAATGTGGATATGAATTTTTATTCCAGTTATCATAAATACTAGTAAATGGATAGACTTTGTGGTATAATAGATATGGTCATAGAATCCTATAGAGAGAAGAGGCCTTACAGATCATCTTTTTATAGACGAGGAAACTGCATCCAAGAGAGGTAAGACCTTAGACTAATCTAGGGTCCCAAAGAAAGTAAGTGACAAAGCTCAAAGATAGTATGGAATGGCCAGCAAAACCTGGAGGCTAGTCTCAGCCAGGTCTCACCTGAGACAGCTCTTTCAATTCCTCCAAGTTTTAATATAACTCAACAACAGAATATTCTAAAATGATTATTTATCCAATCTTGGTTTATTCAATGTTGGAGGGCAGGGAGGAGCCAAGATGGTGGAGTAGAAAGATTCACATATGCTAGCTCCGAACTCACAGTTCATAAATTACCTGTAAAGAGGAACTCCCAACAAATTCTGGAGCAGTGGAAGCCACACAACAACAAAGTGGAGGAGATTTCTGTTCCAGAGAGCCCTGAAAAACGAACACCAAAGGTCCGTCATACATTGGACCTGGAGCAGAGCCCAGCCCTGCCTTGGCCATGTGGCACTGAGAGGACCAGATCAGAGCAGGTTTCAGGGACAGAATCTCCAGCATTCACGCAGGTCCTTCCACCCACAGATGTCAAAGGTTAGTGAGAGAGCCTGTCTGGCTCGCCAAGAGGGGAGTGGGGTGTCCCCATAACTCAGACCCCTCAGGAGGCAGCAGCAGAGGCAGGAGTGGACAGGGACTCCCAAAGCAGACAGGAGCTCAGATCCATTGTTGAAATTCTCCACATAAACCCCCTGAGGGAACTGAGCCCTGTGAGGGGGCCTTACCCCAACCTGAGCACATGAATTTAATCTCACACTGAATAGCAGCCCTGCCCCCGCTGAAAGCCCTGAGGCTGGGGAGCAGCATTTGAATCTCAGACCCCAAGCACTAGCTGAGCAGATCTGGAGGCGAGGTGGGTGTGGATAGGAATCTCAGAAGTCAACTGTGCTGGGAAAATGCCCAGAAAAGGGAAAAAAAATAAGACCATAGAAGGTTACTTTCTTGGTGAACAGATATTTCCTCCTTTCCTTTCAGATGAGGAAGAACAATGCTTACTAGCAAGTAAAGACATAGAAGTCAAGGCCTCTGTATCCCAAACATCCAAAATAAATATTCAATGGGCTCAGGCCATGGAAGAGCTCAAAAAGGATTTTGAAAATCAAGTTAGACAGATGGAGGAAAAACTGGGAAGAGAAATGAGAGAGATGCAAGAAAAGCATGAAAAACAGGTCAATAGCTTGCTAAAGGAGACAAAAAAAAAATGCTGAAGAAAATAACACCTTGAGAAATAGGCTAACTCAATTGGCAAAAAGGCAGTAAGGAGAAGAATGCTTTCAAAAGCAGAATTAGCCAAGTGGAAAAGGAGGTTCAAAAGCTCACTGAAGAAAATAGTTCTTTCAAAATTAGAATGGAACAGATGGAGGCTAATGACTTGATGAGAAACCAAGAAATCACAAAACAAAACCAAAAGAATGAAAAAATGGAACATAATGTGAAATATCTCATCAGAAAAAAAACTGACCTTCAGTGTTGGATTAATTGGTCTCTTTTCTTGAAAAGAAAAGAAAAATCAGGTGAAACAATCTTGAAAAGGAAAGAACCAAATCTTAAGTGTATGATGCAGGGGGGGAAAGTGATGATTGTTCATGTTCCATTTAATTATCATATTGGATTAAATGATCTCTAATGTCCCTTCCAGCTGTACTAGTCTGTAATCTAATGACCCTGCAAGAAAGCTTTATTTGTCATTACTATTTTTATACTCTATCTAAAAGTAATATTAAACATCGATACAAACAACTAAATCTACTTAGTACCTATTTGCATTTAAATTCATTTCAGTATAAAAAGCAATAGTGTCGAAGTAAAAAAGGAATTGGTTGCCAAGCACTAAATTGTACTGTAAGGATCCCTGCAGGGGGCATATTGACTTAGAAAACTACATATCAACATTATCTATGTTTTATTGTGTTTTTCTTATTTTTTTTCAATATTTACCAATTACATTTTAATCTGGTTGCAGTACACAGGAGTGGAACTGCAATGAGCCCAAAGGCAGACAGTTTGAGACCCTTGGTATAAAATATCTGAAACTGTGTCACTCCTAAATTGCCAGCAGAATTCTTTGTCTCTTCACTCTCCTGTACTTTTTCTTTTGAGGTTATAATTAGTATATATTTCACCCTCCTGATTCTACTTTTTTTTTCCACTTTGCATAATTTCATAAGACTCTTTCAGGATTTCTTTGTATTTATTGAGTCAATCATCTAAGTATTTATTGATTGTTAACTCTGTGCCAGGCACTGTGCTAAACCTAAAGGTTCCAAAAGCAAAAGTCAAATTAGTTCTTGCCTTCAAGGATCTTAACATGCTAACAGAGGAGACTGTTTTATATGTATATATATATATATATATATATATATATATGTAATATGTATGTACACATAGAGTAGATATCTATATCTATCATCTATCTGTCTATCTATCTATCATCTATCTATCTATCCATCAACAGCTATGTGTTGTAATCTACTAGAAGGCTAGAGGAGGAAGCACTAACTTTCTTCCAAAGCTTTCCTTTATGGAAATCTGGGACCTGAATTTCTCATCTAACTCCACTTTCTGTCAGCAGCTTTTCTTGGTTTGGAATCCAAGAAACATAATCCCCTGGTACCCTTCTCAGCTTTCAGGCTTCCCTTTGTGTTGTTTTCCCCTATTAAATTGTTAATTTGAGGGGTATATGGGGTATTTCAGAGAGAATTAGTTCCTCTGATGTGAGATTTTGTCAAGTCCTTATCAAAGCTGCTCATCCACCTTTGGTGTCCACCTGTCCCCTAAGTTTCTCTTATCTGTGGCTCCAAGAAGCTGCAGCGTGTGTAGTGGCCACACCCTGGTAAAACTGTCTCAGCAGATGGGTCAAACTAGTTTGACAGGCCTCAAAGCCATTGGTGAATTAGTGGGATGTCTACCCCAAGCATGTGAAGACTTACCCTGGCAGAATGGTCAAATGAGAACAATCTGTTCCAACAGCCAGGAAGGCGGCTGCAGCAGGTACTGTGGAGTGCTCTCCTATCTATACAAAATCTTTATGACAGTCATCTACACATAAATTGAGGACATCCTTTATGAGGGTGTAGAAGAAAACAAGCAGGTTTTTGCAATTGATATTTTCCTATGGATCACATCTTTACTATTTCACAATTTTAACTGGAAGATGTAATGAATATCAGATTCCACCGAGTTTATTTTTTTTAATGATTTAAATAAAAAAGCAATTTGTTAGAGCATAAGTACCTTACCTGCAGTCTCTTCTACAACAAAATATCTTCCATTTATCTATACACTGATATTATCCAAAGTTCTTTGGAAGGTAAGAACAGAAATAATCCTTTTCCATGGTTCTCTGATCATAAATATTATAAATGGAGAGAGGGATGCTTCCCAAAGGTAGTGGAGGAGATGCAACGTAGAGTCCAGATCAAAGAGGGATTCCTTGTGACTAGTGGAGGTCCTCTAGATGCTCCTGTTTTGTGATGATTGTCTCAAAATATTATAGACACTTCTGCAAAAACTCTAAAATTTTAAAGCAATTGAGCTTGTTTTTGTCTATTGCCCAAATTTCAATATGAAATTGGATGGACACACTCTGTAGAGGTTTTCAGTAAGTCTATCTCATACAGAGTTGGTCAATCATTAAGTATTTATTTGCACTTATAAGAATTTATTGGGGGGGGCGGAGCCAAGATGGCAGAGTAGAAAGACTCACATTTGCTAGCTCCGAACCCACAGCCCATAGATTTCCTGTAAAAAGAACTCCTGACAAATTCTGGAACAGTGGAAGCCGTGCAGAAACACAGTTAAGGAGATTTCCATTGCAGAGAGCCCTGAAAAACCAACTGCAAAGGTACCCCGGACCCCGGACCGGAGCGGAGTCCTGTCCTGTGGAGTCCTGTCCTCCCCTCCCCCACTCCGGCCGCACCGCACTGAGAGGAGCGAGCAGAGCCCAGCAGGTGTCAGGGACCTGAACCTTTGGTGGCCGCGAAGGTCCCTCCACCCACGGACGCACAGGTCAGTGAGAGGGACGGGCTGAGAGGGGAGCGGGGGGATCTCCGGGACTCGGACCCCCTGGGAAGCGGCTGCTGCGGCAGAGGCTGAGGCAGCTCGGCCAGAGGCAGAGGCAGCTCAGCCAGAGACTCCCAGAGTGGGCTGGAGCTCCACCCCAGCTCCACTACAAAGGATCTCTGTATAAACCCCCTGAGGGAACTGAGCCTGAGAGGCGGCCCTGCCCCCACCTGAGAACCAGCAGATAAGCCCCCATTAAAGAGCAGTCAAGCCTGCCGTCAAAAGCCCTGAGGCTGGGGAGCAGCATTTGAATCTCAGACCCCAAGCACTAGCGGGCAGATCTTGGCCAGGGGGTGGAGAGGACTCTCAGAAATCAAGTAACTGACTGGGAAAATGCCCAGAAAAGGGAAAAAAACTAAGACCAT
>CM053771.1:187644452-187690403 GCA_028658325.1 Potorous gilbertii | reverse complement strand
GGGCAGATTGGTGATATGGGTAATTAAAATGTCCAGTGTATTGGGGAGGGGGGAGGGGACAAATAGGGAGAAAATTTTGGAACCCAAAATCTAGTGAAAATGAATGTAAAAAGTTAAATAAATTTATTAAAAAAAATAAAAATAAAAAAAGAATTTATAAGCACTTACTATGTGCTTAATAACCCCTGTGCTAAATATTGATGAGACAAATACAAGCAAAAAGACAATACCTACCCTCCAGTTGCTTATATTATAATGGGACACAGGGAAGACAACACATTGAGGGGAAGGGGGACAGTGCAGAGAGGTAAGGAGAACAGTAGTGCAGCCTGGTGGAAAATGAAGAGTTACTGGCCTGAGGCCCTCCTAAGTGCAGGTTCTGGGAGGAACCCTCCAATCAGAGAAAAGGGCCCCAGGGGTAGAGTGTACCTTGGATGTATGATTTCCAAGGGTGGTTTCAGAATGAAGAGATTTCTAGGTCAAGATGGAAAAATCCAAAGGTGTGAAACCTGGTGGAAAATGAAGTGCAAATGAACAAGAAAATCCACTTCCAAAAAATATAGCTCCTGGAGGTAGTGGTTAGCATGTTTTCTTGCTAACGAGCCTTCTCTATTAGTATTGTATGTAGCCTCAGGTTGTCTTTCTGTGCCCCAGCACTAGCAGAAATGCCTTCTTAAAACGACAGAGTCAAAAAGAACTCAAACTCAAATAGAAGCCGGGACCACTGCCAGTATATAAGGATCCCAATATGAAGATCACATTTAGAAAACTGCACATATTTATAAGTTTCTTTTTATACTAATAAATCAACACATTAGAATCAGATTGGCAGGACATTTTAATCTGTTCCCCTTGCTCAGGACTGTTGTGACACTCATACAGGTTGCATGTTTTGCTTTACAATAAAGAAAACTTGCTAGTATTAATAGGAATTTTATTATTCACTCTGATTAAAGCATATGATGATCATTTTTAATCAATATAGGTCTTTAACATTCCACATGCTTTTTTGTATTTTATTTATTTTGTTAAATCTTTCCCAACTTTATTTTAATTTAGTTTGGCTGTACTCTTTCTAGAAAAAAACAAATTGATTTCTTTTTAGTTTTCAATATTCATTTTTTATAAGATTTTGAGTTCCAATTTTTTTTCCTCCGTTCTTCCTCCCCATTCCCCATGACAACAAGAAATAAGATATGGACTATATAGCCACATAATTTTTATAGTAGCATTGTGGTTTCATTTTTCATCCCCTTTCGTCTGGGAATTTACCCCTATCTTCACCCCTTCTTTCTATATGTCCCCCAAATTTCCAAACTTTCCTTATTCCTGCCTAGATTTCCCATATCCTTTAAAAAAAATACCCTTTACTTGACCTTACCTCTGGCTGTCATTATAAACGAATAAATGAATGAATGAAATCTATTTAATAAGAATGTACTATGTGCTGAGCACTAAGAATATAAATAGAAAAATAAGACAGCCCCTGCTCTTCAGGAACACAAATTTTAATAGAAAACAGTATACACTTTAAAAGCTATCTGTAATCTTTGCCTCCACTTTCTCACTTCCTATACTTAACCCCATACAATCTGACTTCCATTACAATACTGAAATTGCCTTCTCCAAAGTCACCAATGATCACTTTATTGCTAAAACTAAAAAGCTTTTTCTCCAACTTTGTTTTTCTCAGTCTGTTTGAACCTTTGAGATCAGGTATCCTTTCCTCTTTGGGTTTTTGTGACAGTGTTCCTAGTTCTTTTCCTGCCTGTCTGACAAATCCATTTTTAATCTCCTTTAATTTCATCATGAATGTCAACCTCTCTGTACTATATTCCTCCAACCCCAGGTTCTGTCTTAGGATCGCTTGGTCTGTCCACATCCTCTCCACTGATGATGTCATCAGTTCCCAGGAGTTTATAATCTCTATTCAGAAGCTTCCCAAATCCACATCTCTAGCAGTTTGCAACATCCATTTGGCTGACCCATAAGGATTACAGCCTCCAGGTAAGCAAAGCTGAACTAATTATCTTTCCCTTTTCATTTTTTAAAGTGGTTTTGCATATGCTACTGCATTTATTCACATAGTGCCTAGGGAGTATGGAAACTGGGAGACAAATGTTTAGATATAAATGAGGCAGAGCTGCACAGTCTTCAACCTCACTCTCCTCCAGAGTCGGAGGTCTTTGTCAATCCACAGAACAGCAATATCCAGTATATGTAATGCATGTAATTGATTCTGTTGTTGATATACATGATTGGATTGTTTCATTTTCTCACTCCTATATTTCATTTGGACAACGTAGTTCTATGATTAGGTTGGATTCTTTGGATCTGGGGTACAGGGACCTTGGTGAATGAGTGTTCATTTAGCTCTTCCAGTTTGAATCCAGCCAGTTCATTCACACTTGTTGCACTTATTGTACTAAAGATAGAATCCACTAGATGGCAGAAGGAACATAATTACAAATGCCTGCTATCCATCTTGCCAGGTTTGGTTTAACATGGAATTTGTACTTGTAGCAATTACATCGATCGCAGACTCATTTCAATACCAGCCTAAATTAAAATCATACCACCCTCAAGAACTCGGTGTAACGAAAAGCGTACTAGATTTGGAATCTGGAGACCTGGTGTCTTTAATGAGAAGGCATCTAATACAATTGTTAAACGAACGAATGATAATAGATATTTACCCTGACTTTTCCATTTTGCAAAAACACATTATTTGATACTAACCAACGACCATTTAAGGTGGTTGGTACAGGTATGATTATCTCCATTGTACAGATAAGGAATTTTTAAAATTCCCATTTAAGATAAAGCTAATAAAGGATAAATGACTCGCTATTATTTGTCACCTGTGCTAGTCAAACCCTAGGTCTCTCCTGTCTCCAAATCCACTTTTCACCCTGCCAAGGAAACCCAATGGAACAAAACAAAAAGAATTCCTTGGGTTTACACAGGATCTTTTTTTTTTTTAAGTGGTTTTGCATATGGTACTGCTTTTATACCTACAATGCTTATAGACTAAGGAAATTGGGGGCACAATTATTAACATCACTTTCCCCAGACCTCTACCACAAGTTTTACTGATGGAGAAGTTAAAGGTTAAGTATCTCTCAAAAGCCTTCCTTTGCTCAGTGGTGAAGGAAGGATTGGAGTTCAGATTTCTTGACAGTCAGTCCATTCTATTCACAACTTTATTAAGAATTACCTTCAGAATGTGTTATGTTCCCCAACTTTATAAAAGTTAAAAGTTGATTTTTTACATTTTAAGAATGTCTTAGGTTGCTGGGTCTTGCAGCCTGCTTAATAAAATCATTTGTCTGTATACATTGAGAAAATGGAAGTTATGTTGTTCTTGGTCACTCTTGTTACTTGCTAATTAAATGAGAAATCACAAATTCAGTTGAAACAACTCTACAGCTGATCCTGTTGTATCTGTTCTTAAAAAATGTTTCAGTCCACATATGTCTTGGACACATTTATTTCTACAGAAGTGGGGAGACTGAAAGCAAATCCAATATTTAAACTTTAATGAGAAATTTTTGAGTTGGAAGGATATTTATTTAGAGGCTAGCCTGATGCTTCCCAAAACTGAAAAGGAGAAGGCAGGAAATATTAGCAATACTGAGAAATTTGCAAAAATTCAGTTTAGTGTTTTGGTTGTAGGGTTAACATCTCTCATATTGCCACTTTTAATCTGTTATGGAGATATCAATTACACCAATTTTTTTTAAAAACAAGTTTTTATGGAAGATTTGAGATAGGAAGAATTTTAAGTCATAAGTAAAACTAAAATAAGCTTATGCCTTTTTTTTTTTAAAGGAGAGTCTCTCCCTCTCTCACCTGTTTATAGGCAAGGTCCTCCCCTAATCAGTTTGGAAGCTTTGGATTGCTCGATTTTCTGACCTGGGCCAGTTCAAGTCTCTTTAGACAATATCCATTCCACTACCATCTCCAACCCCCCATTCCCAGGGGCTCATTATATTCCTTCAGAATTTAGTGCAAATACCTCATTGGATTAAGTGTTATAGTTCAGAAGTCCTGGGTTCAGTCAGCATCCTCCTCCTCCCATAAGAAGAATTATAAGTATGTACTACCAGGCCTGATTCCAAAGTATTTTTAAAATGATGAGTTAAAAAATTACAAAAGACTACCTGTTTTATCCATATAATTTATTTCATTATACTAAACTTGACCAATAGATATTCATTTCCATAGAAAAGTACTGAGGAAACTGTACATACAATCACTATATACAACTTGTTTTGTAAGTATATAACTTCAGCACATTGGTTTGAAAAAGTGTCAAACTTGCCTCGCCAACCCACTGTTCCACTTCCTCTGAATCACCTACTTTTCTCTTTTGTACATTTTAAATGGTCCATTGATACTCACCTTTCCTTTCTCTTTTCTTCTTTTTTTTTTCATTTTAATTGCCAGCTTCTTCATTCTCCCTCCAAATTCTCCCAACACCATCACCAAAAAAATTAAAAATTATCCCTCATAACAATTAAGCCTAGTTGTCTACAGCAAATTCACATTGACCATGTTCAAAACTGTATGTCTCATTCTGCACCTGTGACACATTACCTTTCTCTCAAAGGTATAAAGTATACTTCATCATCAGTCCTTTGGAGTCATGATTGGTAATTGTTGTCATCAGATTTATTAAGTTTTTTAAGGTTGTTTTTCTTTTACAATGGTCTTCTGTGCCTAATTTCCTAATCTGTCCTAGTGATGAACTTTTCTATTTTTTAACTAATTCCAAATCCCTTTGGCATGTTAAGTCTAATAATGGTATTGCTGGGTCAAATGTTATGTACAGCTTCATGACTCTACTAGTAATATATTTTCCTCCCACATTTCTCATTCCGTCAGTGATTGTCATTTTCCTTTTTTCCCTATCTTTTTTCCAATATGATGAATATGAAGTAGAGCCTGAATTGTTTTTATGTTCTTCTCTGATATTAAGGGTGTGGAGCATTTTTGCCATGTGGTTGTTAATATCTTGCTTTTGTTTTTTTGAAAACTAACTGCCTCATCATTGCCTTTTTTCATTTGTTGGTCTTGTTCTTACATATTTGAATCAGTTCCCTATTTTTCTTGGATGCCAGACATTTATTAGAGAAACTTACTTCAAATATGTTTCCCTGTTAACTGTTTCCCTTCTAATTTTAGAAAATTTTAGATTTTTTTTTTTGGAGGGGGGTAGGCAAGGCAATTGGTGCTAAGTGACTTGCCCAAGGTCACACATAGTAAGTGTGTCAATTGTCTGAGGACAGATTTGAACTCAGGTCCTCTTGACTCCAGTGTTGGTGCTCTACTCACTGCATCACCTAGCTGCCCCCTCATTGATTTTTTTTTGAGGAAAACCTTTTTGAGTTTGAGTAATCAAAATGGCCTATTTTATTTCCCATGTTCCTCTCTAAAATTTTTTGCTCAAGAATTTTTCCTCTATCCATAGTTGTGAAAGGTGTCACTTTGTTTGCTCATTTTTAAAAAAAATGATATAATATTTTATGTCAATGATTTTTGTCAGTGATATAATATTATATGTCATGTAAAAATTTGGAGTTTATTAGAGTGATGATATGTAGTATTTAGTGTAGATGTAGTATAATTTGGGATGCTGGTCTAAACCTAATTTCTACCTAAACACATTCTAATATTCCTAGAAGATTTTAGTGAATAGTACTTACCCCGTTAAGTTGACACCTTTGGGTTTATCAAACTCTATGTTAATAAGTTCATTTGCTTCTGGGTCTGTGAGGGCAAACAAAGTAGGATCTTTTGATGTTTTTGTTTATACCCAGAAGAATAATGCCTCTGAATAATGTGATTAATTTGATCTTTCCCACCCCTTGTTGGGCCTGGTATGATTTGCAGGAAGGTCCACACCTTTTGTTAATGAGGCACTGTTTTCAAGAGATGTGATACCCTCTGGCTCTAAAAAGTGTATAAAGAGTCTGAAGTGTGGTTTTATTTGAAGGCTTAGTTTTTAGAAGATTTGTGTGCCAGATGAGAGTTTGAGAAGCCCCTAAGCAGCCCCTGGCTTTGAAAACCTAGGTATTGGTGCTTCCCTCTCTGGTAACTATGGCCGGATAGTTGGAACTGTCTGTTAAATTGTGATGTATGTATTGATTATGGTCAGACCGAGGAAGCCATGTCTGTTGATCACTGATTTCTCTATATTTTCTCTGAAGTTCAAGGTGCTGACTTCCCCTGAACTAGGTGAATGATACATGTGCTTGATTAAAGTGATTGTTAACTCCTCAAAAACTGCCTTTCCTTTTAGAGAAGCAGATCAAAGAACCTGTGGTAGCAGCCCCGCTGTGTATGTTGGGGTGTTTCCCGAGACAGGGTCTTACTTCTCAATCTGTATCATTGATGAGCTTTTCTATTTTTCAACTAGTACTAAATCATTTTGATGATTATTGCTTTATAGTTTGAGATCTTGTTCCTCTTTATTTCCCACATTTTTCATGCTTTTCCTAGAAATTACAGGCCTTTGTTACTGAAGGTCAATTTTGTTATTTTTTTCTATGTCTACTATGTTTGTTAGTTTGCCTGACAGGACATTGAAGAAGCAAATTTATTTAGAGAGCACTATCATTTTTATTACACTAGCATAACCCAACCATAAGAAAATAATATCTCATCAATTATTTAAGTCTCTCTTTTTAACTTCAATAGAGTTTTGTAGTTGTATTCACATAGTTCCTATTTGTATTTTGGTAAGTAAACTTCCAAATATTTCCAAGAATTCCAAAGTATTCTATAAATACTTTGAATGAAAATTCTCTTTCATTTCCTTCTGGGATTTGCTGTTAATTTATAGAAGGTCTGATTATCTATGCTGGTTCATTTTGTGTCCTATAAATTCATTAAACTATTATTCCGTTAATTTTTAGCTGAATCTCTAGGGTTTTCTAAGCAGACCATTACATCATTTGCAAAAAAAAATGGTAATTTTGCTTCCTCTTTGACTATTTCTCTCAATTTCTTTTCTTTGTATTATTGCTATAGCTAGCATTTCCAAAAATTATATCAAGTAGTAGTATTTATAATAAACATCCATAAATTAAAAAATAAGCATCTCTGCTTTACCTCTGATCTTATTGCAGTAATTTCTTATATATAGTTATGAGTATTTGTTTTAGATAGACAATATTTATTATAAGAACGAATGGTATATTCTTATATTTCTTAATGTTTTCACCAAAAAAGAATGGTGTATTTTGTCCAAATTTCTATTATGTGTTTTTATTTTTTATCATTAATATGGCCTGTTATGTTCATAATTTTCCTAATATTGAACCAGTCATGCATTGGTGATATAAATTCAATCTGGTAATAGTGCATAACTTTTACTATGGCATTTTTCCTGATTTCTTATTCAATACTCTTTTGCATCAGTATTCACTAGTGATGTTGGACTATTGATTTATCTCTTTCCTTGTCTCTCCCTGATTTAGTCCCAATAACTAATTTATATGATAGAAATAATTTGGGAGCATTCATTTCTTTTTTACCTTGACAGAAAATTTATTTAATAGTGGGGCTAATTGTTCATTGAATATTGGATAAGACTAACTTTAAATCCATGTGCTTCAGGGTGCCCCTCTCTTTGAGAGTTCATTTATGACTTGTTCAATTTATTTTTCTGAAATTTGGTTATTCTAATTATCCATTTCATCTACTGTTAATCTAGGTGAGTTTTTTGTATATTCTTTCACTGAGCCTAAGTTTTTCTAATAATTTCCTTTTTAATTATTGTTAATTCTAGTTTTTCATTTTGATACTGGTAATTTGAATTGCTTCTTTTTTAAAAAATCAGATTAGTAAACAATTTTCTATTAGTAGTTTTTTTTTAAATACTCCTAGTTTTATTTATTTTAGTTAACAAGGGTTTTTTAACCATTAAATTTTGGTAATCACTTATTTGATTTTCAGGATTTCTGCTTCTTCACTGAAGAAATTTTTGATTTGTTACTTTTCTATTTTTTTTAATTACATGGCTTATCAACTAAGAAACACTATTAAGAACTTACTATGTGCTAGGCACTGTGATAATTGCTGTAGATACACCAAAGAGGCAAAAACTGTCCCTGCTCTCAAAGAGGGCTTGGAGTCAGGAAAACCCCTATGAGTTCAAATCCAGTTTCAGATACTAGATATGTGACTGAAAAATAACTCAACCACAAAAGCCTCTACTTTTGTTAATGGGCAGCATGATGAAAAGAGCACTGGGCCTGAAGTCGGGAAGATCTGAGTTCAAATTTAAGTCTCACACTCTTCCTAGCTGTGTGACTCTAGGCAAGTAACAACCCTGTTTGCTTCTGTTTTTTCATCTGTAAAATGAGCTGTTGAAGGAAACTGGAAACTACTATGGTATCTTTGCCAAGCAAATCCCTATGGGATCACAGAGAGTCAAACATGACTGAAACAACAGAATGACAGCAAAAATAAATTTCTTAATGAGGTGTTTATGTCCCAATACATGGTCAGTTATCTTAAAGGTGCTATAAACATCTGAGTTCTACATATACTCCTTTCTATTTCCATTCAGTAATATCAAGGGAACTTCCATTTCTAACATTTCCAAAGTTCTATCAGAGTTATCACTTCTTTCATGTTTAGCTTTTTAAAAGAGATTTGTTCAGGTCTGAAAGGGATATATTCAGGTCCCCAGTTACTATAGTCATACTCAGTAGTACCAAACTCAAATGGAAATGGATCCCTGTGGGTCATATATTGACTTAGAAAACCATAAATTAATGTTATCTATGTTGTATTTTTATTAATTTTGTTAAACACTTCTCAATTGCATTTTAAATTGGTTTGGACTGCATTTGGGAGTGTTATGATCTTCTTGAACCTACAAGTTAGACATCTCTGGTCTTCCTGACTATTTCTCCTTCTAAATCCTTTTTCCTTTAAGTAGTTCAATGCTATTCCATCTGTTGCATATGTTAAGTAGTAATATTTCATTAACTGTGGTACCTTTAAATGTAATGTACCTTCCCTATTTGTCTCCTTTAATCATGTCTATTCTTACTGTTACCTTGTCTGACATCATGATTTCTATTTTCAATTAACCTGAAGCATAATACATTCAGCACCAGCCCTTCATTTTAACTGTGTGAATTTTGAAGCATAAAGTATGTTTATTTTGAACAACACATATTGGATTCTCCTTTCCAATCCACAATGATGTCATCTTCCATTTTATAGATGAGTATATCTCATTCACATTCATGGTTATGATTGGCATTTGTGTATTTTCCTCCATAATATCTATCCTCTTATATTTTTTCCTCTCTGTCCTTGACTTCTATCTTTACATCAGAGAAGAAGCTGGTGAGAGAGAAGGAATTGTTACTAACACTTGCCTATAAGTGAAGAGATCTACTTCCACTCCATTGCTCTTCTCTTTCTCTCAAACATTAATTACTAGCTCTTATTCTCTTTCCTTCTAATCTTCCCTTTAAAATCCATCCTCCAAAGTTGTAGTCTGTTTTGCTGGTGACTCTTCCCTTCCCAAATCTACCCTCCCTCTTCAACCCTTCTCCTTTCCCATCTCCTCATTTTCAGTTCAGTTTAAGTTGTTACTACCCCACATTGTGTGTATGTGTGTGCATACGCATGTGTGCCATTCTCTTTTAGCAACTTTAGATAAGAGTTAGATTCATTTGATTCCTGTTCCTTCTTCTCATATACTATCTGTGAAAAAGACTACAATCCACTTTCTTGTTCTGCTCTTCTTTCCTAGCATATCAGTGTTTTCCTTGCCTATTCTTTCCTCTCAAGACCATTAAAACAGAACAAAACTACCCATAGTCTTTAGGTTTGTCTTATTAATTTCATTTTGTGACCCTTGAAGTCATCAGGATTCTGAAGGGACACCTGTTTCTTCTTCCCTATTTTAATGTAAGCACTTCATTCCTTTTGGCATTTGCCTGAAGGTATTTTGCCTTTTTAGGGTGATCCAGGTGCCTGGCGCATTTGCATCTTATGTTTCAGTTATTTCTAGTTGTAAGCAATTATCTTTTAGGGTTTGTTTGGGGTTTTTAAAAAAAATAAATTTGTTTATTTTAAACTTAAATACAAAATGAGAAAAAAAAAAAAGCATTACCATGTACACAGCAGACTACAAAAGAGGATTCAATATAAAACAACATATTTCAATTTCAGGGAAATCTATATAATAAATACTACACATTGTTTTCAGAACTGCCCAGCTTTTCTTTGCTTCCCTGTTGGTTTTCTTTTGTTCTCTGGTAAGCACTTTTTACTTTATATATTCTCCCTTCCCACACTCCAACCCTAAAGAAGGCTATAATTAAGAATATATGTGTATGTATGATTACATATATACATATACATAGATATCTATAAAGATACACATAAGTATACACATGCAGTCATACATATATGTAAGACCATGCTATATGTATTTCCACTTGTCATCTGTTTTTCTGAAGGTAGATAGCATCTTCCTTCATAGGTTCAGGTTTTTCCATGTATTTCTAAATCAGTCAAGTCATCATTTCCTACAACACAACAATATTCCAATCCAATTTTCCCCCAATTTTCTGCATTCCTTCTATTTTTGGCTACATACGTTCTATTTATCCAAAAAAATTTTAATTTAAAATAATTGGAATTATCCTCTTTACATTTCAACAATACTCTCCCTTATAATACAGTCTATTGCTAAATCTACTTTCTTTACATTATTTTTCCTGGTTTCTTTGAAGTTCCTGACCTTTCACTCTTCCAAATGATCTTTGTTATTTTTTTTCTAACTCAGTAAAATAATTTTTTAGTAATTTTATTGGATTGACATTGAATAACTGGATTAGTTAGGTAAAATTGCCATTTTAAAAATTATATATATATATATATTCAATTATTTAGATCTGAATTTATTTGTATAAAAAGTGTTTTGTGTTTAGATTCTTATAGTTGCTGTGTCTGTTGCAGGTACGCACTTGGGTATTTTATACTGTCTAGGTATTTCAATGATCTAAAGCAATATTGAATGATATTGCTGATGTGAAAACATAATTTTTCTTAGTAATCACTATTCTGGAGATTACAGAAGGACATGAAGATCTATTCTAAATTTCTGCTCATTATATTGCCCAGAGAGATCTGGGAAAATGTTGATTCCTCCCTACTATCAAGATAGATAATACGGAAATTGATGTCCCTTTGGCCAAGATTAAGTGACTCAAGGCCACGTATGCCAAGACCCTCGTTTTGATGTAGCCCACCTTTCAGTGTGCTGAACAATCAGAGTTGATTGACATCCCTTGGGAATACCTACTCTTCAAAGGGCATATAACTCTGTACCTCCGGTCCCCAAATAGAGTCAGTTCTGGACTGGCTCCCTTAGTGAGAGGCCCAGTTCTGAAGTGCAAATCCAGTAGAATGCAAATCAAGCATGCACATCGCCGGCTTGAGAGAAATTAAAAACATGGACGCAATCTAATTGTGTTTGTCTGTTTTAGATCAAATTCTACAAGGTTTACGCTGACAGTGTAGTTTCTCTAATTTTCACTTCTGACCAAGTCTATTTTAACTTTAACTTTGTCTGAGATCACGATTACTATCCCTGCCTTTTTTACGTATTAAATTCTATTCACGCCCTTTATTTTATCATTGTGTGTATCTCTCTTTTTTATGGTTCATTGGTTGGTTGTTGTCCTTCATTCTTGAAGAGGATCAAAATGACATCACTATACTAGAGTCAAGTTTCAATGTATTTGACTGTGGCTGGTCAGACCAATATATGCTCAGAATGCAATACCACAGATTGGGCACAGATAGTCAGTGTGAACATTGAGGGTGGATACTCTAAATTTGTGCATCCTGTGTTTCCTTTAAGTTGTTTCAATTCTGCTTTGCTCATAGGGCACAGCATGCTTTCTGATGTGGGCACACCATGTTGAGTGGTACACTGCCAGTGTCTCCTATGTCACACAATCAATTCCAAAGTTCTTGAGAGGCCTTGTGAATGTCTTTGTATCACTTCTTCTGACCACCAAGTGAATGCTTGCCCTATGTGAATTCTCCATAAAACAGTCTTTCTGATAAGCATACAGTTCGCATCGAACAAAATGCCCAGCCCTTCAGAGTATGCTCTCTGAAGCAGAGTTTGGATGCTTGGCAGTTTAGTTCAAGAAAGGACCTCAGTATCTGGTACCTTATCCTGCTATATGATCTTCAGAATCTTCCTAAGACAATTCAAATGGAAATGATTTAGTTTCCTGGCATGGCACTGGTAGACTGTCCAGGTTTCATAGGCATACAACAATGAGGTCAACACAATGACTCTGTAGACTTTCAATTTGGTAGTCAGTCTAATACCTCTTCCTCTCCGAAACCTTTCTTCAGAGCCTCTCAAACACTGAGCTAGCTCTGGCAATGCTTGTGTCAATCTCATTGTCAATGTGTAAATCCCCAGAAAGTATATTACCAAGGTAAGTGAACTTATCCACAGCATTCAAAACTTCACTGTTTGCTGTAACTGATGGTTCCACATACGAATGGTGTGGTGATGGCTGATGGAGCACCTGTGTTTTTTTGGTATTCATGGTTAGGCCAAAATTAGCACAAGCACCAGAGAATTGATCCATACTTTGTCTCCTCTCAGCTTCAGAGGCTGCACTGAATGCACAGTCATCTGCAGACAGAAAATCATGCACCAACACTCCCTCCACTTTAGTCATGGCTTGTAGCCTTTTCAAATTGAAGAATTTACCATCAGTGCAGGAGCTGACCTTGATGCCATGTTCATTCTCATTGAAAGCATTTGACAGCATGGCTGAAAATATCATACTAAAAAGCATGGGAGCAAGCACACAGCCTTGTTTCTCTCCACTGGTGACTGGAAAGGTATGAGAGCATTTTCCATTTCTAGAACCCTGGCAAGCTTGCCATCATGAAATGGACATACAATGCTGATGAACTTCTCTGGGCAACCAAATTTTGACATAATTTTCCATAAGCCCTCATGACTAACAGTGTCAAAAGCTTTGATCAGATCTACAAGCATTGTGTACAGACCTCTGTTCTGGTCCTGGCATTTCTCCTGGAGCTGTCAGGCAGCAAACATCATATTTATTATTCCTCAGCCCTTTTTGAAGCCACACTGGCTCTCAGGTATATGACCATCTTTCAAGTAAAGGATCAGCCGATTAAGGAAGAATCTAGCAAGAATCTTGCCAGCAATGACTAAGAGAGAGACCTCCCTGCAATTGTCACAGGACAGTCTGTTCCCTTTACCTTTATAGAGATGGACAGTGGAGGCATCCTTTAACTTCTGGGGGATGCTAACCTCCTCTTGCCATGTAACCTGGAAAATTTCAGTCAGCTTTTGTATGAGCAATGGACCCCCCCTACTCCCCCTCCAAACACACACACACCTTGTAAATCTCAGCTGGAAGAGAATCAGCATCCGGTGCTTTGCCACATGAAACATTTTTATAATGTTTCCTGAAAGCAACATACTGTTGAATTCAAATTTTTAATCTATCCCTTTCTGTTTTATGGGTAAATTCATCCCAGTCACATTCAAAGCTACAACTACTTGTGTATTTTCCTCCTTACTATTTTCCTCACTCTCTTTCTCATCCAATTTGCCCTATCTCTCCTCACTCCTCAGCTTTACTTCTATCCACTTGGTTGCCCTCCTATTCATTAACTTACCCTCCCCTCTAAATCCACCCCTACGCCCCGACTCCACCCCCACCCCCTGCTTACCTTATCTTCTCCCCACACCCTATCTCCTTGCCCTTATTTATTTCTGAATTTAGAAGACTTTGTGTGTGTGTGTGTGTGTGTGTGTGTGTGTGTGTGTGTGTGTGTGTGTGTAGGTATGTCCCCTTTAATCCATTCACGATGAGAGTAAAATTCCAACATTATCCACCCTCCCCCCTACTAAGTTCTTCTGTATGACTTTTCCTTTTACACCTCTTTTGTGTGAGATAAGTACTCCTTTTGATCTCTCCCTACAATTTTGCTTTTTTTTTTTTAGACTCACTCCTTTATACTCAGCCCAGCCCAAGCCTTTCTTTCAAGTTAGCCAAATAATGATACTCATAATAGTATTGGTGATTTTGTCACATATACAAAGTAAACAACTTGACCTTATTGAGTCCCGAATCATTGGTCTTTAATGTTCACCTTATATTTCTCCTGGACGTTGTATGTTAAAATTTCCTTTAAGTTCTGAATGTTTTGTCATAAAAACCTGAAAATCTTCCAGTTTGTTAAATGGATTATATTTAGCTTTGCTGAGTAAATTACCCTTGGTTGTAACCCCAGTTTTTTTGCCCTATGAAACATAGTATTCCAAGATCTATGGTTCTTCAGTGTAGTAGGAGCTAGTTCTTGTGTCATTCTTATTGTAGCTTTATGACATTTAAATTTTTTTCTTGTTGCTTCCAATACTTCGTTATTAATCTGAGAGTTTTTAAACTTGGCTCTGATTTTCCTGTAAGCTTTCCTCCAGGGATCTCTTATAGGTGGTGAACAGTGGATTTTCTCTATTTCTACTTTGTCTTCTTGTTCTAGAATTTCAGGGAAATATTCCTTGATTATTTCTTATAATATTCATCAAGATTCTTTTTTTTTAAATCGTAATTTTCAGGTAGTCCAACTATTCTTATATTATTTATTTCTCCTTGTTATATTCTTCAGATCAGTTGTTTTTCTGATGGGATGTTTTACTTTCTCTTCTACTTTTTCACTTTTGATTTTGTTTTGTGACTTCTTGCTGTCTTAGAAAGTCATTAACTTCCCCTTCCCCAATTCCAGTTGTCATAGAATTACTTTCTTCCTTAAGTTTTGGATCCTATATTTCAAATTGGTTAACTTTCTCTTTATAATTTTCTTGATTTTCTTGGATTTCTCTTATTTTTTTTTTCTCATTTTTCCTTGATCTCTCCTATTTGATTTTTAAATTTAAGTTTTTCCAAGAGCTCTTTTTGTGCTTGGGACCATTTGATGGATCTCATTTAAAAAAAAAGAGTGGCTTCTTTTTAGCTCCATTATCTTCCTCTGAATATGAACCCAGATCTTCTCTATCCCCATAGCAACTATCTATGGTTGGGTTCTTTCTCCTTTGCTTATTCATTTTTGTTGGGTTTTTTTTTTTTTGTTCTTGCAGCTATTGGTGTAACAAAGCTGTCGTCCTGAGGTATGAGGAACAATGCCCCAAGTTCCAAGTCCTTCTTAATGTTACTTTTTGAGGTCTCTTTCAGGGTCCAACCTTGAGTTCTTTTCTCCACTCCTAACCCACCACTATGGTCCCCAGCCACACTGTCCTAGAAATGATCTTGCTCCCTGAGGTCCTTCCAGTGGTTATCCTCTCTTCTGTGGAACTGAAATCAAGGAATTTGCTCTCCTGCAAGTGCCCACAGCCAACAGAGTCCTCTCCCCTTGCTACTACACTCAACACGTGTGTGCTAGCTCCTTGTCCCCTCAGCCACAGCCCAGTTTATGTCTGGTCATCACAACTGGGCTTGGCATCCCTTGACAGTGAAAGGTCCTTCAATTCTTCTACTCATCCATCATGTGCAAAATGAAAGTTTCTAAGATGAGGCTAACTCTCAACTCAGCTGCTCCCAGGACTTGTTTGGTGATTTTTCAGAGTTGACCTGGAGGTGTTTGCATTTTACTCAGGCTGATGAACCCTTAGATAGTCGTCTTTCCTTGGGGTCTTCTTAACTTAGGAAGATAACTGATTTTCCCTGTGTTCATTTCTGCTGCTCTGAAACAAGTTCTGTCTTTTTTTTTTGTGGCGGAAATTTGGAGAGCTGAAAGTTTTCTGACTTACTCCACCATCTTCCGACATTTCTCTCAAGCCTTTATCATATGACTTTTGGAATATTGGATTCCAAAATTTTATCTCTTTTATAGTAGAAGCTGCCACCTCTTATGTGATCCTAATTCTCTTTCCTTGATACTAGCTATATGTAATCCTTTTTCTAGCTATATGTAATTTTTTTTTTCATCGATCTGTGAGATGGGTTTTTTAGCCATGATATTTCTAGTTTTCATTTTGGGATTTCTTTCAGAAAAGGGCCAGCATAATCTATCTATTCCTTTTCCTCTCTGGTTCTACTAGATTCTGGTCACTTTTTCATTATTATTTCTTGAAACATGATTTCCAGGCCTTTTTTATTTGTGATGGTTTTCAGGCAATAAATATCATTCCATACTAACATTTATCATTTTAAGATTTACAAAGCATTTTATAAATATTATCTCATTTTAGTCTCACAAAAACCCTGCTAAGTATATGCTATTATTACTCCAATTTCACAGATAAGGAAACTGAGGCTAAGAGAATTTAATTGACTGGCCCAGAGTAACACAGCTATTAAGTATCTGAGTATCTGGAGCTAGATTGAATTCATTCTTTCTGACTCTCAGTCCATTATTCTATCCAGTGCACCCTAGCTGATGGTTCTTCAATTATCTCTCAACTTATTTTCCAGGTCAATTGTTTTTAGCAAATATCATAAGTTTCTTCTATTTTTTCAATCTTTTGGTTTTATTCTAATATCTGTTATTGTTTCATTGAATTGCTTGATTCATTCTAATTTTCAAGGAGCCGTATCGTTGGATACGTTTTGTCATCTTCTGTTCCTACCTGCTCATCCTCTCAATTCTTTCCTGTGGATCTCTTACTTCACTTAAAGTTCCATTTTTAAGAATGTCTCGCTTCATTTATTCCAGGAACCTTGCTGACCAGCGTGGCCAAGCCATTTTTCCTTTCAGCCCCTGCTTATGCTTGTGGAGTTATTCTTCTGGGTTGAATTCCTTGGCGATCACTCAATCTATGAGATTTCTTCCGAACATTCAGAGTACTGTCAGGCCCCAGGTTCTGATTTGTATCTGGGTCAGACTCTCCATATCTCATATTCAGCCTTGTTTCTTTACCTGACCTTTATTTCCTGGACCCCTGTTGTGGACTTCTGCTTCTCCTGGGGTGTCCATACATGGAATGCTAATGGGATTCAGTTTCCCTAGCTAGAGGACCATGTCATCCCTCTCTTCCTTGCAACATTCCCAATTGAAGTTCTTAGTCTTCTGTGTTCCCTGGACTTACTGGTCAGGATGTTGCTGAGAACTTCTAGCCTCTACCTGGATGTACTGGGCTTCTATGGCAAGATACCCCTTCTAGCACCTTAAGTGTCTTATTATGTTTTTTGGGTGGTACTGGACTGAATAAAGGAACTGATAGATGTTTCTCTTTGGATTTCTTGGTCACTTTTCAATCATGCACACCAGGTGACATAGTAAATGGAGCTCTGGACCTGTAATCAGCAAGGCCTGAGTTCAAATGTGACCTCAGACATTTATTACCTGTGTGACCCTGTACAAGTCACTTAACCTCTATTTACCTCAGCTTCCTCATCTATAAAAGGGGGATGACATTAACACATACCTCCCAGGGTTGTTGTGAAGTTCAAATGAAATATTTGTAAATCACTTTGCAAACCTAAAAATGTTATATTAATACTATCTATGCTAGTTATTTTTAGATTTTTGCTAGAGTAAAGGGGGAAGAGTTGGACTCACCTATGACCTTTCATGTGACCATCACAGTCAGAAGTGAAAGTTCCATCCAAAAATAGGATCTTAACTTCTATCACCAAATGAAGGGGTTTTAAGATAACAAAAATGACAAATTTGAAGTCAGGAATTGAATGAATAAATACAGAAAATAGTTATCAAATCCATGCACAAAGCACTGTGCTCCACACTGGGTAATCAAATAGAAAAGTGAGATAATTCCTCCTGTCAAGGAGGTTACATTCTAAAAGGGGAAGACAATACTGGGTGACAATCCATGACCATGGTATTCAGGGAAGAGAGTCTCTAAGGAGTAACAGGCACGGTGAGCTGATCCACAGAACCATAAATTCATTTTCCACTTTTCTAAGTACAGTCGTAGTACTGATTTGACTGAGTCCAGAAAAAAAAGGGTGGAGGAAGGAGAAAAGATGGATGGCAGAATGGATGGCAAGAAGGCTGGGGTGAATGGTGTGGTCTGGCCTGATGGCTTAGATAAGCAGGATTAATATCCAGGCTAGCTGAATTTGTATATTCATCAATCAAGAAAGCTCAGCTAAGAGTTTTAAAACTTGCTGGGTTAATTTCGTTCTGAGACTGGGGACAGCTTTTTTCCTGCCAAGATCCAGGTGATGAGAAGCCCAGCTGTAGCCAGGCAAGGGAAGGATGACAAGAGAAAAAGTCAGTTATCCATTTCATAGACTGCTTGTTTTCTCTGCTAAGGAGCCATTGCCCTGGAAGTGCCAGAACAAAAATGGCTAACAGGGAGTTGATACCTAATATAAGTAAAGGGATGATAAAAGATCCCCTGATGGTTCTTTACAAACTTGAATCACCAGGATCAGATGAATGAATTCATTGGATGCTGAAGGTAGTGATAGACATGATTCCTAAACTAACACCAGTAGCATCTCAAACATCATGGGAAATGAGATCCTCCAGCAAAAGCATCAGGAAAGGACAAATATTCCATTTTTTAAAAAAAGTGTCGGGGCAAAGAGTAGAGTCTGAAAACTCTGGACCAATGAGCCTAACTTAAAATTCATGATAAATTATAGATCATTAAAGAGATAATGAACATTTAAAACATAAAGCAATGAATACAAAGGGCCAGAATGGCTTCATTAAGAACTGGTCAGGTCACACGGATTTTATTTCCTCTTTATGACAAAGTCACTTAAGCGAACAATCTGGCAAATGCTGTAGATAAAATTTAATTAGATGTTTGAAAATCGTTTGAAAAGGATCTCATAATATTTCTGGAAAGATTTGGACTAGATAATACAATTAGATTAATTCAGAACTGGTTGAATGATGTTATAGACCAGGTCTGATTGTGACAGTTCTGATTAGTACAGTCAAGATAAAGTGAAATGATACAATCATTGAACATCCGACAGTTAACAAAAGAAGGTTTACTTAGCCATAGCGCAGGAAGGATATCCATCCAGAATACAGCATTTCAGACAGAATCTTTCATTTGCATCTTCCTACCTTTATGTTGCCCCTGATGGACTGTAGTTCACAAATCTAAGGAGGAAGAAGCCTGGTAACTGTTTGTGTCCTAATTTTTGTGCCTTCAGCAATAGAAAATTACATTAATGAATCAAGTATTTAGTCTCCTGAGCCATTTAAGTCCTGTTTCAATGGCTTTTTTTAAAAATAGCTTTAAAATATCACTCCTATACAGATGGCTGTATTCAAAGTATAGTCATTAATGGGTTTGTTCCACTATTAGAATTCCACTGGAATTCTCCAGTAGAGTACCCCAGGAATGTGTGCTTGGATCTCTGCTTTTTAACCCTTTTATTTAATAACTTGAATAAAGTCATAGTCTAATTTGTAGGTGACAAAAGTCTGAGAAAATAGCTAACATAGCAAAGGCCAATGTGATTAAGAATGACAGTCAGAATCCAAGAAAGTCTTGATAGGCTTGAGCACTGTACTGAATCTAATAAGATGAAATTCAATAGCGATAAATGTGGTCTTATGTTGGGATTCAAAAAATCAGCTTCATGGGTACAGTATATGGAAGAATGGTTATACAGTAGTTTGAAAAAAAAAGATCTAGTGTGTTTAGTGGATTATAAATCCAATGAGTTAACAGTGTGATAGAGCCAGAAATTGGTGGGTGGGGGTTGGGGATAAAGCCTTTAATCCCTGCTACTAGGGGATGATGGGGGTCGAAGATGGTGGGATCACTTGTGTTTAGGAGGTCTGAGCTGCAATGGAACTAAAACAGGTCAGGTATCCACACTAACAATACGGTGGCACCCAGGAGCAGGGGAACTAACCAGGCTGCCTAAGAATGGATGAACTGTTCCAATTCAGATACAGAGTAGGTTTTTTCATGCCCCAAAAAAGTGGTGTAGTCAAGTCTGTGAGTGATTGCTATACTTCCAGAATGGACAAGATGGAGAGATCCAGTATCAAAAATACCCATTTGATTTTGAATTGATTTTTAAATATTTAAAGGCCTTTCATTTGGAAGAGGAATCAGAATTACTCTAACCTCATAGGACAATCCCAGGAGCAATGAATGGGTAGAAATATGAAAGAGTCAAATTTGTGATGTCTGGAAAATCTTCTGCAAAATTAGAGCTGTCTTAAAATAGAATTGGCTGATTTGAAAGGTAATGGTGGGTTCTCTGTCTGGAGATCTTTAAACAGAGGAGGAAGAACTACTTGTGTAAGAACTCCCTTGAGTGTAATGTATTGGATTAAATGGTTCTTGAGGTCCCTTCCACCTCTCAAGTTATATTATTCTGTGACTAGAACTGGCATTCTATTTGGGGCGGGAAAAGAGCAAGGAAGGGAACAACATGGAAAAGCACACATGTAGCACGTAACATTGGAGACCACTTTCTCCTCAGCCAATGGACGATGTAGGAACTGTGTTAAATCTTGATGACATTTTTGTTTTCCCCTCATCCTGGAGAACTGAAATCTCGGAAGGAATGAGAAGTGAACTAGGACTTGAGGTTTGGAGAAAGTATCTCCCAGGTGGGTATTTTTAGTAGATAATCAGAATGAGTGTGGGAAATGGAAAGAGGATGGAAGGAGCCCCATTACTAAAGCCACAGTAGTCCCCCACTGCTGCTACCATCACAGTGGGAAACCATGAACAGCTGAGACAACAGAAACTGGAGCTATGGGAGTTTGCTAAGAAGAGATGATGATGATGAAGATGATGATGATGGTGGTGGTGGTGGTGACCAAGTAGTAAGTTCCCATTTCAAAATTTCTGTTCTTTAAAGTTTATTTACATCTCCACTTGACTAGTTTTTGAACGTTTGCTTCTGTAAAGTGATGAATCCTAATAGCTTCTGGTTTGTGAGCTTCATTATTACGCAAGGGAAATAAAGAGAGGCACCTTATTCTAGGAGATTCTGAGAAGTAGGGACCAAGAGCAGATTTTCTGAATTGTTGAAGGTGAAAGGGGAATTTTCTCCTTGACTGGGCACTCTGGAGCTATACGAGAGAGAATCTTATTTCACAATTTTAAAAACCCCCTGATGTCCCAGACACAGGGATTCAATCCTTTACCCCAGCCCCAAATGAGTTAAAGGAGATGCTGAGGGAAAAGAATCTTGGTAGGAATGCTTCATTTAGAGGCAGTCATTTCCAGAGTGCATTGAAGACATTGCCTAAGGGAAGATCACAGGTTATTGTTGTGTTTCTTGAAGAGGACCATGACATCAAGATGATGACATGACTTGCAGGTGACTTTGATTTGAATGAGGGAGGGCTGTGCAAGGTCACCAACCTCACTTTCTTCTCCTGAGTCATCTGGATCCAGTGGCCTGGTATTCATCAGGAAGGCTCAAGGGAAGATCATACCCATGGGGAATGAAGGGAGAAATTAGAATGAGCGAATCTGTCCACACAAGGTGAAGGCTGTCTAAGGAGGAGTTATTAACAAATCTTTTTTTCAGTCTTAAAGACTTTGCTTACCTTAATCTTTTGCCTAAAATGGTCTAATATGAAGAACCAAATTAACCTAATCAATTTCCTACAATTATTTCCATGTTGAGCAGAGCAGTTGCAGAGTAGAGCAAAGATTCTTGCTCAGCATGACAGCGAGGCCAAGAACAAGGAAAATACATAAAAGGCAGAGAAAGCAAGGTTGTCTATCTTCTTCCTTATCAGATATTACAGGGAAATTCAGGGCATATCCCCGTCACTAAGAAGCACTTAGTTCTGCAGTACTAAAGCAGAAACTGACACATATGTCCAAATAAAACACTAACCCAAAATACCATCATCCGCATTTGAGTAAAAAGAAACTTTCAGGATACCCTTTCCTAAATATAATGATTCTGAATGAAAGCATTTTCTTTGAAAAACAATGTCAAATATCTTGCTTTCAATTTCATGCAAGTTCCTTCCTTTATATATTATGCCCATCTGGAACAGACTGGCTCGAACTAATCTGTAATCTGATCTCAAATTTCTGCTCACCCAGAGTTTTGCATCCATTACTGAACTAAGGAATTTAACCTATTGTTTGCTGAATCTAATTTCTGTGGTTGAAACAGATGAATTCTATACTATGTGTCTGTTTTAAAGAAATCAGCAGGGAAGACTCTCCTTAAGAATACTTTCAGCCAAAGCCATTGTAATTATTTGAAATTTAGTTCAAAATCTATTAAAGGAATATTAGGATAATCAACTGATCAAGAAGACTTTTTGAGAAACCTAGATCATCTCTCTGAGAGAAATAGGTGATAATCGAATACCTAGAACAGATTTTTCTCCCCTTATATTACCCATTATCAATTAACATCTTTGGTGTAAAATGCATAGTTTAAAATTACTGATGAATTAAATGAGTGGCACACACAACTCTTTATTTGTCTGTCTGTAGAAGATTTTATATATATATATATATATATATATATATATATATATATATATATATATATATATATATATAATCTTCAAAATCAGTGCATCAGTAACCTTCATTAGGACAGCTAAAATGGGTAGAGGATAGAATGCCAGTCCCGGAATCAGGAAGATACTTTTTTGTGAGTTTAAATCCAGCCTCAGACATTTACTAGCTGTGTGACTCTGGGCAGGTCACTTAACCCTGTTTGCCTCAGTTTCCTCATCTGCAAGATCAGCTGGAGAAAGAAATGGCAAACCACTCCATATTTTTGCCATGAAAACCCCAAATGAAATCACTTAGAGTAGGACATGAAGCAATTAAAAACATCTTTCACTCATTAGTTGAGATAAGCAACCACAGACAGTTTACTTGTCATTTGTCCTCTTATCACCTATTCCCACCCCTTTCCTGGGATTGCTCCCTTCTCTTACAATAATTGACATTTATAGGGATGAGACTAAATCTAGGGTTTCATTAGATGAGGAATTCCTGAATGAGGAATAACCTCTACTAATGCAAATAAGCACTTCTAGTTTTAGAGTTACCTGGGGCACTGAGAGACTAAATGATTTGCCTAGAGTCAACAGCCAGTAGATGTAAACTCAGAATTTTCTGGTTCCCTTCTCTTAGACTCACAAAACTTTCATGGGATTTGATTATCCTTATTTTCAAATGAGGAAACTGAGACTTAAAGAGTTTAAATGACTCATCTGTGCCCACACAACAATGAAGCATTAGGGGACAGTTTTTATTTCATTATTAAAATTCATCAGAAAATGGTGCTGTCATTCCCAGTGAAAGTTAGGAAATGATGAATTAGTAAAATATTTCATTAGGGATTTTTAGTTTATCTTTTTCTAGTAAATTGCTTACCCAATTCATTGGTCTGCTCTTTCTCTGTTTTATTGATGTAAGCCTTTAGTTACATGATAACTTTATTATGTATTTGAAAGGAATACCAAGTTGTACATAATAGATTTGTAGCTTTATGTGCAATCATCCTCTTTTTCTACTATGTTAGAGAAATGTTTGTGTTATTTCATAAATTATAAATAAAAATTTAAAAATAAATCAGTAAAATGAATATTATGGAATTTCATATCAATAGAATAATCTTAACTGAGTAGTTAAGACTTCTCTCATGGATGTACTATCAACATTTTAAAACAAAGAACAAGACTTTATAAGGGGTAGTCTGCATTTACACACAGTGAAAAATATGTTCATATTCCCTTCTGCTGTAAAAATTTAAGGATGAAAAATGCTATTTTCATAAGAGCCAAAACAACTTTCAAAATCTGTGCCTATGTCTTTCATTGTCTGGCTTCCATGTTTGTCTTAACGTAAGGAAATAAGATTGGACCTGTGTCCACAAATAAATATATAAAGAACTCATTTATGAATTAGTTATTTGATTCATTTGTCAAATATTCATATTGGGAGAAGTCATGCTTTAACTGTTAAGTAGTTCAAGCACATTGGTATATTTTGGACTCTGTAGATCTAGATATTTACATTGTATCATAGGCTGATTGACAATAGTGAATGCCACAGGTAGAAATTGTATAGAATTATGCCAGCACCCCTCACAAATTTACAGCTGAATAAAACTATACTTATCTCATTTGTGTTTGAAAATTTATTCTCTTTGCCAAACATAAAAAAAATTGGAATGCAAGGGAAACACTAGTTTAGATTATAAACTCATTTGTGAAATGCTTAGGAGGGTGATAGAAGACTGAGTCATATATATTGACTCACCAAATAGTAAAGAACAGTGGAAGGAGGAATTAGGAATGCAGAGAACCTGGCATAGGATTCAACTAATCCAGGTCATTCCAAGAGCATATGCAAACACACAAAAAGCAGAACAGACTGGCCAATCCTGCAAAACTCCTGTCATCAGTGACATTGGAAGCATCATATTGAACTATAACAAGTCAGTGTACTAAATGAGGAAATGCAGATTACGCACACAAAAAAGTTGAAGATAGTAAGAGTAGCTTACTTAGAGAAAATACAGAATTCTGTTCTCAATGTGCTACAATTTTGAAAGCATTAGGGATTTATTTTCTTTTTTAAAAATTCTGAACTTAAACCTCAAATAAATGAGTATTTCCATATTCAAAGTAGACCAGGAAAAAATTATACATGAAACTGAGAATCTTTATTTTTATCTACAGCTTGCTTTTCTTTTCAAGTTTATTATCAGTTCAACATGTAACTTTCAAAGCTGTCCTGCTTGTCTTTCATTCCTTCTGGTATTTCTTCAGTGTGACTCTCTATTCTTCCTCTCAATCCTATCTTTATATCATCCACTTCTTTGGGGAAAAAACAAACAAGCAAAGCCCCCAGATAAACTGTTGTAACAAATATGCATAACCAAGCAAAAGATTAGGGATTGATTTTTAAGTGTCTGAAAAAAAAGGAAACACCAGGAATCTATTCATTATCTGAAGCAAGTGTCTTGAAGAAAGAAAAGTAAACTGGCAAATACAAAACGTCAAACTTTTCCAGTGATAAAAAGTGATGTGTAAAAAGAATGGGTGTATATATAAAGAAATATGTGAGAAGAAAATGGAAGCAGTTTAAAAAGGTTATATTTTTCTGGAGTGAATGGGACAGAATGGAAAGAGGGTGGGTGCATGTGAAAAATAATGTAGGGCATAAGCAACCTAATAAGTGATTAAAATTGTATGTGGCTATCACAGATGGAAATAATCCTGGGGAAAGGGACAGGACAGGTGACTGTGTAAGACAATCATGCAAGTTATTAAGAATTCAATTATCCAACTAAAGAGAAATCAGGTAGTAATGTCAGGAACTGTACTGGAAAATACACAATCCAATATACTAGTAAAGTTTCATTATTCTGGACAAAATTTAAGGATATGGTCACTTTTTTATCACCTTAAGGAATGTGTATTTGTGAAAGCATCTCTAAAGATTGGAATCTAATAATGTGTCTAAGAAGCCAGTGAGGAGTATGATAGTGGACCTAAGATAACAAAAACCTAAATGTGACTGGTGTTACAGAGTGCATATTACAGAGTGTATAAAAGGATTTTGTGACCCCTAAGCTGCAGAAAGAAAGAAGAGAGACATTGAAATCACTACAAAAATATCCTGCCTATTCATAGTCTGGGCTTACCTTGCAGTCTATTTCAATAATCTGGAATGTTTTTAAAAATCACCTTGGGATTATTATGCCAATCAGCAGAATACTGGTAAAGTTCATACAATATAGGTTACTTTTCAGGCATTATGTAATGGGTCGATTTTCTTTTCTTTTTCATTTTAATTGTGTGGTATTGGGGAGGTAGTCAGAAACATTGATGGTGGATCACCTGGAAAAGACTTTTAGAATTCCCAGAGACTCTGAAAGAGAGGAAAGAACTTTCTCTATGAAGCCAAACCATTTTTTGATACTTGGTCCTCGCTGCACTGTTCTACAAAGCCAATGACCATAGAAAGCTTCCAGAAAACCCTATTCCTTTTTCCAGAGTTTCCCTGATCTACTTGTACCTTCTCCTCCCCCATAGAAATTAATAAATCAGAAAATGGGGAGAAAGCTCGATTTCCTATTTGATTCACTTCAAATTGGATTCTTGCTGTTATAACTACCTGACATTCATTGTTCTTTTTGGAAAAGATGAGCAGGTAATAGCAATTTCTGTTCTGCCACAGCTTCTTTGCTTGAAAGGCCCAGCTGCAACCCTTTAGAATACCTTCCCTTTTCTATTTTGTTAATGTTTGTCCTCTCCTATTGTCTCTATTCTTCCCATTTTGAATTCACACTCTCTTCATTTCCATTATCTTTCCCTATCTTTCTCAGAGCACAAAATGCCCTACATCAGAATACACAGCACAATATTGTCATATTATTTTGATGGTGCTGAGAAAATTGTTCAAGTGCTAATAAGGCACTTGAATACAGCTAATACAGTATTGTTTAATATTTACTGAGTGCTCACAATAATACATGCACTAAAAATTGGGTCATTTTGGGGATGCATGTGTGAAGATGACACAGTTGATCCATACTCATGATGATGAATTTGTGCATATCCACTCACAACCTCTTGAAACGTACCCACTGTGACCACTGAAATGTATTTTTCTATGACTGACTAGCGCTGGTGTTCATTCTATGAGGTCTGCCAGACCATATGTGAATATCAGTGACTGTGTCACTTAGGTGTAACTGTAGCCTAGAGCAGGGAAGGGAAACCTACAGCCCCGAGGCCACATCCTCAAGTGCAGCCCATTGACTGAATCCAAACTGTTCTGTGAAGTGACCAAAGAGTCATACTTAAGGACCTACAAGGCCACATGTGGCACCAGGTTCCCCACCCCCAGCCTAGAGCTTTACATTCAAAAGCCCTGAGCCAATGGGATTTTTGTCAAAAAATCTGGGATGTGACCAGTGGATGAAAAAAAGGTTACAATGAAAATGATATGAGATTTCACTAAAATAGAAATGAGACAAATCATTCTCAAGCAAGGAATCCAAAATTACAGTAAGGTTAGAAGTACTAAGGAAATCAAATAGGGTGGAGCACCATAACCCCAGACATATATTTGGTGATAGAAGTGACATGAAGGGAGCCAACCTCATTTCTATGTCATAGGATTGTCTCCTTGAACTTTCCTCCTTTCTCCCTTTCCCCATCTTTAAGCTTTGCTATGATAAATGAAAGACTGAAGATAGAATGATGAATACTTGCTGGAGGATGACTAGGGATTTCTAAGTAGCCTAGGTTAGCTATGAAGTTGGGTTGCCTTGGCTAGGCTATAGAGGACAGATTATTATGGCTGAGACTAGTTGGTAGAAATTAGGTTCCCTAGAATAGAAATAATCCTATATTGTTATGGTTTGGTTGTTTTAAGTGGCACATAGAGCTCAATTAAATTGTGTCTGTTTTGCAGATGGACATTCATACTCCTTGGTACTTCCATGATAACTAAGTACAAAAATACTATGACTACCCAACATAAGCACAAGCTAAAGATAAACACTAGATACTATAAACTTGGATGTGTACCCTGAACTTTAGGAGAATAGATTTCTAAGAGTTCAGAGGTTGGATAGGTAGGATTCCAATGGGGTCTGCAACTTGAAAAAGGAAAGGCACTCAAAAAGGATGAGAGGAAGGGTAAATAAGGTAGATTTCAGTGCATGTAAGATAGATTTTTGTTATTGTTTCTTACAGCTTAGTTCTGAGGATCCATGACCATAAAAATCTCTATTTCCCAGGCTCATGTCTTGTAACTATCTCCACCACACTTATGCAACATTATATAATGATAAATAATATAAACATTTATGTTTCAATTATAAACATCCACTGCAACTGCACAGTGAGATAATAGAAACTTTTGAGGATTTTGCTGGCAATATGCCTTCTTTGTCTGTTGCCCTATAAGGCAGGTGGGTACTGGTCAGTGAATGGGGATCCCTTAAGTTTGAATGAGCAAGCTGGAATGCTGTGCCATGCCTTGACTGGCCCCCAACAAGGCTTAAGGGGAATCTGTGTTTGCCTCAACTGGGCCCCCCTGAGCCTTGAGGGGATTTAGGGGAAGGATAAGCTGTGCCTGTGTTGATTGACCCCACTGAGATGTAGTGGTAATTGCCCCCTCCCTTTCATGCCAGCCCCTGAAAGAAGGGTGATTAGGAAAGGCTGTAGGAGTTGGTGTTCCCATTATCAGTAACCCTTTTGAGAAGACAAGGCTAGTAAGATTTTTAACTCCTCTGAAGCTGTCTTCCTGTCCTTCCTCTCTGACCTCTGATCAAGGGTAAACATGTGCTAGCAATCCTCCCGTGTACTAATGTTATCTGTCTTAAAGGATGGAGAAGAAAAATGGGAGGTTCCTAATTAATGTGACTGCATTGGAACATCATCGTAGAGTTCATATTTTAAAAGCTGATGTACAAGAGAGAGCTTAGGACAAATATGGAGTACCAGAGTCCTATGTGAATAATACCAAGAAGACATCTTCCCTGTATAACCAACCATGTCAATACAACCTGTATGATCAGGTCAACAATCAATCAATAATAATTTGCAAAGTGCTTACTATGTGCCAGCCTGTGCTAAGCAATGGAGTCATGCTGAGCTGAGGCTTGAAATAAAAGTAACAGACTTACACTACAGGAACAGACTTAAAAAAAATAAAACAAAACAAAAACTATGGAAGCAAGAGGAAGTACAAGGAAAGGATAAAACCCTTACTTTGGATGGTTGGAAAAATATTAGAGAAAAGAGAAAAAACGAAGACACTCAATTCCTATTTTATTTAGTATTAATTAATTGATTGATTGATTAATTTAGAATAATCTTTGGACTGGGAAAAGTAAAAGAAAAAAAAAGATCAAAAGAGAATTAAAACCCAGGATATGGAAAAATAGCATCTATCTATCCTCAAGAAGTCAAATCAACAGGCATGATCAACTACATCCTACCCTGCTGAAAGAAATGGAGGATTTTACTGTCAAACCACCATTAAATATGGATAAAGAACAGGGTAGACAGGTGATGCAGTGGAGAGAGCTCCACTCCTGGAGACAGGAAGACCTGAGTTCAAATCCAGTCTCAGACACTACCTGTGAGACCCTGGGCAAGTCACTTGCCTTAGTTTCCTCATCTGTCAAATGACCTGGAGAAAGAAATGGCAAACCACTCCAGTATCTTTGCCAAGAAAACCTCAAATGGAATCACAAGAGTTGGATACGACTGAAAACAACAACAGTGAATGGTGGAGATTTAGAGAAAGATTCTAAGACATGGAAGAGGCAAATATTCCAATTTTCAAAATGAAAAATGTAGATATTTCAATTTATAATTTAGTAAATTTGGCTTTGATTCCAGATAAATTTCTATAATATAATAGAACAGGAGTGAGGAATCTGTGGCCACATGTGACCTTGAGGTTCCCTAGCCCTATAACTGAATGTCTCAAGAACACTTAGAAAAGAAAGATCACTAGTTAGATTATATCCTCTAATTCTTTCAATCCAGTAATATCTACCTAGCTTTACTTTTACCCATACCATGTTTAGGTGAACTAACTGAGCATTCAGTTTCGTGTTTTGGTCTATGAGAGTCCTGTCATTAATTGTACATTTATATTGGAAGTAGTATATTCAATTTTTTGTGTTTATAGCAACAGCAATATACTAAGTGCTGAGTAGGTAGGTAAAATGAGTGGTTCATTGATACCCTTTGTGGTTCATGTAGATATCCTTGCTTCATTAATTTTATACATTCCTGAAAAATTGTATAGAAAAAATTTCTATTTAATTCTGTTCTCCTACTGATTTCCTTTCCTTTTTTCTGGATTCATTATTTCAGTAATATATTTTCATTTTTAATCCAATAAGTCATATAGCACACACTTAATCCTAACATTTAAGGATCATTCTTCCTTTGCCAATCTATAGTCTACATATTTAGTTCATGTTACACAATCACTCAAGAAATTATACAATCACTGTGACCTAAATATAATCAAAATATCTTTATTTGAATAATCACCTTACTTCTCTCTCTGATACTTTTCTGTCTAAAACAGAACACCTTGGTTCTGAAACTTGTTGTAGCCTCCCTTGGGATACTAATATAATCCTTTATAATCTTGGAAATTCTCATTCCATTCACTAAGCAATCATTTAGCCAAAACTGTACAACAGTTAGTGATAGTATCTACCGGAATCTAGGTCTAACACTTCTCCCCTACCTTCCTTTATTTCAATCTATTCCTGAAAAGTATAATTTGGAGAAAGAGATTCTGAATCTCTTTTGTATCATGGCCCCTTTCATAATCTAGTGAAGCCTATGAATACTTTCTCAGAATAATGTTTTTAACAACATAAAATATATAAAATTACAAAAAAATAAATTATGCCAAAAATATCATTAAAATAACATAAATTCATAGACCCTGGGTTGAGAGCCCTTGATATAGAGGAAAAAAGTTTTAAATAAGCAATTGAAGGAAGAATGTGTTTGAGAATATAGATAAGACTGGAGAGATTGATTTTGAAGTGATTGAAGTGTTCTGTTTCTATTGAGATTTCTCTGTCTGTTTCGGGATTGACATTTTAAGGACACTTGCTACATCTAGAATTCTTTATTTCATTTAACTTTTTCACAAGATGGGAGGTCTAAAAAGATAACCAAATGAGTCACTATTATTTTCTGGGTAATAGTTGCAAAAATTCATCATTCATTAGCAATATCAACCCCCTTCACTTCCTCAGTTGTTTTTCAGTCATGGCCAACTCTTCATGACCCCATTTGGGGTTTCTTGGCAAAGATACTAGAGTGGTTTGTCATTTCCTTATTGAGCTCATGTTACAGATGGGGAACTGAGAGAACCTGGGTTAAATGACTTGTCCAGAATCACACAGCTAGTAAGTGTCTGAGACCACATTTGAACTCAAAAAAGATGAGTCTTCCTGACTCCAGGGCAGGCACTCTATCACTGTGCCATCTACCTGCCCCAACCCCACTGACAGGACCAAGAAATTGGGAGAGAGATAGGAAAGAAGGAAGGAAACTTGGAAAGGAGAGACGTGAGGAACAGAGTATCTGGATCAGGGTAGAGGACTGAGTACTGACTTGTCCTTTCTTGCCTTTTAGTTAAGCCAGAATGGGCAACTAGATGGTACAGTGGATAGAGCACTAGAGCAGGAGTCAGGAGGACCTGAGTTCAAATCTCACCTCAGACACTTGACACTCACTAGCTGTGTGACCTTGGGCAAGTCACTTAACCCCAGTTGCCTCCTCCTGGGTCATCTCCAGTCATCCTGATGAATAACTGGTCACTGGATTCAGATGACTCTGGAGGAGAAGTGAGGCTGGTGACCTGCACAGCCCTCCCTCACTCAAAACAAAGTCAAGTGCAAGTCATGTCACTATTTCTCTGATGGCACGGTATTCTTTGGCAACAAAGGACGAACACATACACACTTAAGCCAGAGGGAGCATCCTTTTCATTTAATCCCTGAAGCTGTCCTGGCAAGGGTAATACAAAATTCTGTATAAAGTCGCTGCAAATGATGCATGTTTTTAAAGTCCCAAGAAGCTGGCATACATGCCTGTTATTTCAAATCAGGAAAATAAAAATTTTCATTGGGGGAAATTTGAGGAAATTTTTTTTTTAATTTTGAAAAGTGAATATGGAGATTTTGTAAGGGAGGAAACTATAAAAGAATAAACCATCTCTAAAAATGCACCGGATCATGACATCTTACTCTTTAGGTACTTGCTAACTTGCTAAGCAGCCTCTCTTTTATTCCCAGTATTTAGAAGCACTGCCTACTTTGAAAGGACAGGGGGAGTGTTTTTTCATTTGGTTCAGATAATATAAACAGGCCCCATCATATTTAAAGTATCAGCTCTCTTTTTTTCCCCTTGTGGTAGAGATAGTTGCTGTAAATAAATGCTTGCTGTTACAAGTGGCTAGCAACAAGGCAGTTATAAAATGTCTGGCCAGATAATAGGACCCTAGGAGAAAATGATCACTGACTGAAAAGAATCAATATCTCTAAATATTACCAATTTTCTTCATCCTGGGCTCTCTATTCTGTCTCAGCTCCACTGACCTTTTCTAAGCTTTTGAGCTGGCATAGTAAACAAATACAAAAGTGTTGGAGTTCGGAAGACCTACATTCAAATTCTACCTCTCTTACCTTATCATTGACAAATCTTTTCATTTTTCTGGACCTCAGTTTCTTTATCTTTAAAATGGGAACAATAGCACCAATACTACTGTATGCACCTCACAGCGGGGATATGTGTCCATAAAACAATGTGTGTCTTTGCAAGCTTGAAAGTCTAACATTAGTGTGAGTTGTTATCTTTACTACGACACCTCGCTCAACTGATCCTTCTATTTAGTTTGATCCAAGTATAGATATATCCCTTTCTCCCTTAATGTAGCCAAAATAAGAAATATTTCAATATAAAACTTTTGCTTATGGAACTAATTCTTGGCTGAGTTAAGAAGGAGAATCTTGAAATTGTTTTACATTTTCCTAGGGGAGCAACAGATATGTGTATCAGCAGACTGAAAAAAATGGTCTTTAATTTAGACTTACCAAATCCATAGGTCAGTTTTTACTTCAGTTTTTATTTATGTAGCTGTTTTTTAAGGCAATAGTTAAAAATTTTTCATTTGAGTATAATTTAGAAAATTAAAGGAAAAAGATAAATTATTTTGTAGATGAAAGTCATTTACTGTCAATAAATACTAATAAATGTTTCTTGTATGTGTAGCATACAATACATAGAGTATACACAGAAAGCACATACTTTGTAAATGAACACTGATCCTGAAAGTATATCAGACAGTCAAGTATAAAAGAAGTTCCCTAAGATCCTTATTGGAAGTAGGATGAGAATAAATTACATCTATATCTGCACATATGCACATGACTCTGTGTGTGTCAATTATAAATGAATCACAGAACTGTAGAATTAGAATTCAGTAATTCTCTCATCCAATCTATCTCTAAAAATTCATCACCACTACATCATACCCAACAAGTGATCATCCAGCCTCTTCCTTCAAAAATTACAGTGAGGAAATAGCCATAACTTCCCACATCAGCCCATTTCACTTATAGATAAATCCAATTATTACAAAGTTTCTCTATTTGTTTCTTTACAAAGCCTGCCTCTTGCCCTTGGTTCTGCCCTCTGGGGTCAAACAGAATAAAATTAATCCCTTTTCCACATGCCAGCCCTTCAAATACTTGAAGATAGTATCAGATCATGAAGCCACAAGGTGTAATAGAAAGAATACTGGATTTAAAGTCAGAGGACCTGGGGTCAAAATGAGGGGATAGGATTAAATGGCCTCTGAAATTCCTTCTAGCACTATATCTATGATCTCTTATTCTTGTCATCCTTACTAAGTCTTCTAATCTTTGGTCTAAACATATTCATCTCCTTCAACGGATCCTCATATGACATAAATTCATGACCTTTTACCAATTATTTATGTCCCTCCGAATCATGCCCTTAGCAACTCTCCTTGGTACTGCTGTTCCTGATAGTGACAAGCAGAACTGAACATAACACTCAGATGAGATCGACAAAGACAAAATGCAAAGGAATTATCACCTCTGTGTTCCTGGAGGTCTTAATGTAGCCTAAGATTAAACGAACTTTTTTTAGTGTCACATGACAATCCCTACATAATTGAATTTGCAGCCCACTAAAACTTCTAGATCTTTTTCAGAGAAACTGCCGCCTAGTCATGTCTCTCCCATCTTATATTTTTGAAGATAATTTTCTGGATCCAAGTGTAAAATTTTACATTTATTCCTATTGAATCCATTTTAATAGATTCAGGACAGTGCTCTGACCTGTCAAGAGCTGACGATCATTCAATATATTAGCTATTCCTCTCTGCTTTATGCCATCTGAAACCTGGTAAGCCTTTAAAATGTCTTTATCCAAATTACTGAAATGAATCCATGCCTTCAGAGGAGCACTGGATGTTAGTGGAGAAGAAAGTATACACAGAAAAGAACATTGACGAGAACCGTTTACATAAGTACAAAATAATAAGGTATAAAGGCTTTCATGTTGAAGAAGCATATTGGCCCTCTTGTTGATTAATAGTGCAAGTTACAGGGAAGAAAACTGTGCCTCAAAATAAAGACAAATTTTATAACAATTAAAGTTATCCAAAAATATAGTGAGCTTCCTTAGGGGTGGGGAAAGAGAATAATGAATTTCTCATCAATGGTGTTGTTCAAGTAGAAGCTATCACTTGACAATATTGTTGTGGAGAAGATTAATACTTTAGTTACGGTGTAAGGGGTCTGGAACTCTCAGGTTATCAGGGTCATGATGCCCTTGGGAGAAATCTCTTGAGATGACATGTCCTTGCATGACTTACAAGATGGACCAGCCTTATGCAATAATCAACCTTCACAATTATCTTGAGCAAGAACAACAACAGCCAAGCACATAAGTTCAGCACACAGTGTTTACAAACTTCTTGCACATACTGAAGTAAAATGCCTATACATACTCTGAGCTAGCTGAGAATAAACGGAGTGCATACCACCTTTGCTCCCACCTCATTCATTCGCACCCAGAAGAAAGATCTCATGCAGGCATAGATCTTTTAACATTACAGGACGGACTAGATGATTTCAAAGCATCCTTTTAAGTTTGGAATTCTGTTATTTAAGGAGGGAAGAGTCCTGTAGGCAGATGGAAAGACAATGATATGTCAGGGGTAGATATATAGGTTTGTTGAACAAAGATTCTGGAACTTTTGAGTTCCCTTCTGTGGCCTTGAGGCCACATGTGGCCCTCTAGATCCTCAAGTGCAGCCCTTTGACTGAATCCAAACTTCACAGAAAACTCCTTTAAGGGTCACATTTGGCCTCAAGGCTGCAGGTTCCCCACCCCTGTTAGGGGATAAGGATAAAGATAGACATAAAGAATCAAGGTGAGAGTTCCTTTGAGACTAAAATCAAGGGGAAGTGTGAACTACAAAACTTCCTCACAGAACAGGGTTTTTTCTTTTACTCTTTTGGTAAAGGATATGATTTTCTTCCCTATTGGACTTAGATCTGGAATGATATTAGGGGATGGGAGGACCTTTGTGTTTGAAAAGAAAATGTCATTTTGTAATGTTATGGAAACTGAATAATGCTATTTAAGGCCCCAGTTTGGGGCAGAAGAGCAGGCAATAATTGAGAAGATTTAGAAACTGATTTGGTTTTAGCCTCACGTATTTTTAATACGTTTATTTACTTAAAAGTCTGGAGATGTTTTAACCATGTTGATTTGGGTATAAATTGAACCATACAGATACCTTCCCAAACTAAAACTATTAATCTATGACAAAAAGAAGGTAAAATATACGAGAGGTTGAGTTCTAACTATGGGTTCGGTATCTTTCAGCCATTTGAGTGAAATGAGAATGTTTTCCATTACTTTATTGTTTCTTTATTAAAGATCCTGAGAAGGAGGAGGAAGGGGAAGAGGAAGAACAGCAGGAGGAGGAAGAAGAACAGGTAACAAGTGAAAAAGAAAAGCAAGAACAAGAAGGAGAAGGAGGAGGCATGACTTTCTATGAGTGTCTATTTTTGGCCATTCTCAGCTGTGGGTCAGTGACTGGTATCAATCAATCAACAAGACTTTATTAAGCATCTACCATGTATCTGGCACAGGGGGCACAGACCAAAAATATCCAAGAATTTATACAATTCCTGCTCTTGAGGAATTTATATCCTTTCAGGGGAAACAACTTGTTCTTTAAGTATATACAGAATAATATACCAAAGAAATTTAAAGTAGTTAATGAGAGAGGCACTAGCCAACTGGAGAGATTCATAAAAGCTTTACATGGAACAAAACATACCATCTCATCTACATTTGAGAGGAAAGGAGAGGTTCTATGGAGCTGAGATGAAAAGGGAGTTCATTTCAAGAAGAGAGTTAGAACCAGTACAAAGGCACAGTGATGGGAGATGAGGAGCAGAGAGTTGGACGGTCCTGGTAGAGGATGGGAAGGGGAGTAATAAAGTATAATAATAAATAGATGGTTAGCATAATGTAGCAGGTATAAGGCAGCTACCTTGATATTTCAGTGAAAAGCCAGACATTTTGTTTTGGCTACATGTAAATGGTTTTCCCCCCAGTTTAGCTCCTGTAGTAAGTTAATAACTAAACACTGGGTGATTGTTACAGGGGATATCATTAATCTGTGGCAAAAGTTATCCTGGATAACCTTTGGTTATTTTAGTCATTTACAGGGCAAACATTTATATACACACCTCACAAACAGAAGACTAGCTGTCCTGGTTAACTGCATTGTATATCAGCTATTACCTGTTTTCTTTATATTTCTTTTGTTATTATGAATCACAGTTATACATATTCACGTTAAATATTTACAAATTGGCAAGTTGCACATCAGGAATGGCATGACTGTGATTTGCTCAGTACCTACTCCTTACTGAAAAACAGTGAGCTGGATTCAATTTTACTTGAACTTTGCATCCTGTAAGAACCAGTTTGGTGGAGGGAAAGGTCATGTGAATAATCAGAAAATTTGGTTTTCTACAGACAGATCTACAATTAATCCTTGAAACAGAAAGTCAGTTTGTTTATAGTTTTTGTTAAAAATACACATTTGGTCATGGAAGATTACATACATTTTTGTGCAAAAATAAAAATGAGGAAATGTCAGGGTTACTGCAACTTTCTTGAGGAAAAGATGATGTCATTCATTTTTGCTTAAGATGAAGGCATAAATATAGTTCCTTGCTCAGATAAGTAAGTATTCCATATAAATAAGTGTTGAATAAATAAATTTTACTCTTTGGCAAAATGACAGGTATTTACTTCATATGTTTTCTAAGTGAGGAAAATGAATGATTCAAATAGTAAAATAAAGTTGAGTGGATTATTTTGCTATTGTGCTCAAAAACTCCATATTATTTATAAAAGGAAATTGTACAAGTGAGAGCAATAGTCTTCATGCCATCATGATAGTCACAAAATTTGCTGATAAGAAGGGTAGTTAGCTATGCATTAGTATGATTATTTCTCATATATGCTCAGAATTTCAGGAGAGAGTAAAGTGAGGGACCTCTCTCCATTGAATATTAATGATTGTTTAAAAAAAAACGCTAAGGGAACCCTTCTTGAACGTCTGCATAGGTCCCCAAGAATTCAGATTCCCTGTACACATTTAGGGCAATTGTAGATACAGGAATATAAATGGGAACCTGTCTGTTAGCAGTAAGACAAAAGTCATATTACATGTACTCAATCACATATTTTATATTTGACCTTGGAAACTCCTAAGAGACATTCTGTCCTGTTTAGACTGGCCAACCTTACTTCCTTTTACCTAAATGGCTCATTGGAAGGAAACTATGCATATCTAATGATCAACTTTTGGCTGTACGTATGAATATTTTGGAGACATGAATCTTACCTTTATGACCGGGTTGCTCTCTACCCTGTGAGTGAAGAATAAGGGTAATTAGCAAATTAAACAAGAGATTCTAATAGAAGAGTGCAAACGACCTCGTAGTTAGCAAGAAATCCATTAGCCAGCATTTATTAAGATTTTATTACATGCCAGACATTGTATCATGTGCTAGAGATACAAAGAAAAATCAAAAACAACCCCTGTTTTCAAGAAGCTTATAGGAAGGAAACACATACATATAGAATATAAATATATATAAATGCAAAATTTATTCAGAGTAAATGGAAGGTAATCAATGGGAAAGGCACTAGCATCCAGAGTACCATAAAGGTCCTCTTAAAGTGGCATATTTTACCTTACATAGAGACACAGTTCATAAACAATCAACACAGACCACTACCTCCCCTGAAATCTCTGGCCAATCCTGTATGGTACAGGATTAAAAATATTGGTCTTGGAGTGAAAAGACCTGGTTTTAATATAGATCATTTTGAGCTTCACCTTTTTATGGCTCTAAAATAGAGATAATTCTTGCACTATATCCCTCACAGTGTCATGTTTTTCCACAGTGTTGTTTTGAAGAAATATGGGTAAGTTGTAAAGCACTAGATAAATGTGAACTATGTTACTGGTATGAAGAGATAAAGTAAGCATCTGCTAGAGAGAGAGGGTGGGGGAGAGGGAGAGAGAGATACATACCATATATATATGTATGTATGTATGTATGTATGTATGTATATGTATATGTATATTTATTTATTTTATAGTACTCCTTTTTAAGTTTCTTTCCCATTTGCACTCATAGTTACACCTGGAGCCCCCACAGGGTACAGCTATTAATATGCTCTCATGGAATTAGGGGTATCCCTGACAAACCATGGTTCTAAAGTTATACCTCCCAAATCCTTACCAGTGTGTTTCCCATCAATAATCAACTGACTTCATTAGCTTGTAGAAAAAAGATTTAGGGAGACCTCTTCAAGATGGAAGAATGACTTATAATCCAGCTCTCTCAAAGAACTCATCCTCAGAGGATGAAAATTGAGAAGCAGGTTGAGTAACAAGCAAGAAATACAAGAAGAAACTACAGCAAATGTATTTTTTCCAACATAGGTTTACGCAAAGAGATAGGCAGAAACCTATAGGCGTTAGGGAAGGAGTCCATCAAGGACAGCCAAGCCCAAGAGTAGAACACAGAGGTCAGGAGTGAGTCAGAGATACTTAGAGACTGCTGCCAGGTATCTAAAGTTTGTGACAGAGGAGCATGGAAACCTGGCGCTGGAACTGTGCTAATTTGATCTTAAACTAAAGTTTGGGAGGTGTTAAGGGTTAGAATGGGAAGTCAAAAATTATTCTGTCCTCTGGATTAAACTCAGTTGGCACAGATCAGTGACCGGAACATACCACAGGGGCCTTGAATAGCACTGCAATCAGCATCTGAAGGATGCGATAGCAGAGCCTAAATAATACAGATGAGGACTAAATAAGGCCTCTATTCTTTTTAGTGGTATGCAGAGCCTATTCCTGACAAAAAGGCCCATTTCAGAAACTAAGAGTAGAAAAAGTGAGTAAATAAAAGAAAATGATAAATACCATAGAGCAAGGGATATGTGTGTCACAGACTCAAAAGAAAAGAACTTTAAAACTTTCATAACTGAAGCCTCGAACAAAAATATAACTTTGCCATAAGCTCCGCTAGAATTCCTAGAAGAAATGAGGAACGCAGATTTATTTTTGAAATAAAATGAGAAATCCAGATGAAAGATCAAGAAGCAAAATGAGAGTTCTAAAGGAAAGAATTAGGAGAATAAATAGATTGACAGGAAATACAAAATCTTACCCAAGTAAAGAAACTCAAAAAATTATATTGAACCAAATAGAAATCAGTAACTCAATGAGACAGAAAGAAATACTAAAACATAAGTGAAATACTGAAAAATCTCTTACCCAAAACAACCAACTTGGAAATCAAGTTAAGGAGAGAAAACTTAAAAATCATCATGTTACATGAAAACCATAACTTTTCCTTTAGCTATTACATTTCAAAAAACCATTATTGAAAACTGCTTAGGCTATTTGAACGAAAGGGCAAAGTGAAAATAGAAAGAATCTACTGGTTATTTTTTGAAGAAAATCCAAAACAAAGATTTCCAGAAATTGGATAGCCAAAAATCCAGAGAGATTCCATGCCAAAGAAAAAAAATACTGCAAGCAACAGAAAGAAAGTGTTTATATACCAAAGAGCCACAACAAAGGTGACATAAGACCTGGCATCTAGCATTGTTCAGGAGAAGAGAATTTGCAGTATGGTATTCCACAAGGCAAAAGATAAAGATTTACAAACGAATAATTTACTCAACAAGACTGTTTAATTGTGCAGAGGAAAAACTAAACCTTTAACGAAAGAGAAAAGTTTCAAGCATTCCTGTTGAAAAGACCAGAGCTAAGCAGATACTTTCAAATGTAAGCACAGGAATCAAGAAATATATAGTGAATATCAACATTAATCATATTCATTAGTAAATGACATAGAAGCTAAAAGAGAAGACAACGACATCAGGTACAACATACAGAAACAAATAAACATGGTAGCCTAGTGTTTAATAAACCAAACCAAAAGCTCCTGTGTCCTGCTAAGAACTCACTATTCAACAAAAACTGCTGGGAAAAATAGAAAGCAATACGGTAAAAGTTAGATTTAGATAAATATCTTCGCACACACACATATATACAGATAGATACTCACTAGGCTCTAGATGGATATATGACTGAGATTTTAAAGGTCACATCATTAATAAGTTAGAGGAGCAAAAAATAAAATACCTTTTGCAACCTTAGATAGGAGAAGAGTCCATGACTAAAACAGATATAGAGAAGACCACAGAAGATGAAACGGGTAATTTTGGTTACATAAAATTTAAAAAGTTTTTGTACAAACAAAACAATTGCCCTCAAAATTAGAAGGGAAACAGGTAATTGATAAGTTCTGATATGGTTCTCATATCCAAGATTATATATATGTAACTGAAACTGATTCAAATTTTTAATGACAAGAACCGCTTTCCAATAGATACAAAAAATAAATTTTCAAAGGAAGAAATCCAAGCTATCTATAAGCATTTGAAAAAAATGCTCCAGAATCACTAATAATTAGAAAAATGCAAGTTAAATCAATTTTGAGGTGAAACTTATGATTATATATGTCTACACACACACACACACACACACACACACACACACACACACACACACACTCACCGCCCCGCCCCCACATAACCACACATACACACACATACACATAAAGCCTATATATTTCTACATGCTCCTTGAGGACAGAAACTATGTTACTCTTTGTCTTTGAATCCCTAGCATCTAACTCAATGCCTATCACCTAGTTGGCATTTCACAAACACTCATTAATTAATCAAAAACAATAAAGAAGGGACTTATAAAGAATATATCCCAAAGTTGTTCAAAAAAATCTCCCCACTTAACCTGGGCTGCACTCTTACAAATATACAGTCTGTGAGTAAAGTAGGTTTGTCACAGTAGTGAAATACTTGCATAGAGAAGACGTGACAAAAAGGTTCTTCCCATTCCTGGCTCTGGAAGCCTTTCTTTTTTTTTCTCCTTTCTGGAATCCTCATGAAATTCACTGCAGGGCCTGGCATAGCTCAATGAGGAGTCATCCTGTTGGGCTGGGTCTTCAACAGGCGATTCTTCACTGGGCTGGGTGGTTACACTCCTGGGTTTTGCCAATCTGTTGCTGCAGGTGCTATTCTCTCCCTCTGATTTTTCTTGGGTCCTTGGGAGGGGAAGATGGTGGTATTTTTCATGCAAGGCTCATGAGGTTGCTGCCTGGACAAATCCATGTTAACTTTACTGCTTGGTCACCGGATTAGGGAAGCAAACATGAACAAGACACAAGTGTCCCTGTTTTCCCAGCTACTAAGGAGAGATAGGAGTTAGAGTAGCCTTTTCCCCACTTGGCTTTCAGGACTCCTTCAAAGTAGGCCTCCCTTGAAGCTGCCTAGGGAATAGAAATGGACAAAAGCTTACCCCTGCTGTATACTTATTTAATTCCAGCTCAGAAATCTGAGTCATCTGTTCTTCCAGTTCTGCAGATAATTATAAGATTTTTCTTCTTTAAACAATACCTTCCCCTGAGTCATTGACATGGTCACTTAGACTGAAACCAGGTAGGAAGTACTGAAACATGCTTCAAAAACATACCCACACAGGCTACCCAAGGTATGATTGGGTGTACACAAAGGATTAAATCCAGAGCTGGAATGTAGGTCAGATATGATATGCAATATTTAAAAGGAAAAGGATCGGTAAAATCAGGGTGGAGTGGAGTAGTGCAACAAGTACCTCTGGACGTCTCTCCCAGACATATGCCACTGCATTTGTCTCTCCAGGATCCAGGGAGTGTCTCAGAAGGGTCAGGGATATCTTTTGCTTAATTGCCCTTAGTTCAAACCCCAGAAGACTGTGTTCTCCATATTGTTATGGGTCTGGGATTAGACATCTATTCCATTTAGCCACTTAACTATAATTAGCTTTCACAAAAACATGTTTATTTCAAATATATAGCCAGAAAAAAACCTACAGACATTTCCTCCAAAGGTTCTGGGGCACACACTCTCCTCTCTACAGCCTCATCTCTGCAGGAATAGGCTCAAATTTTAACTCTCTTCCTACATAGCATTGGTCCCATCAAGTTTACATTCAATAGCCGCATGACTATTGGAAGAGTCCTCATTTTAGCTCTTTTCTGGTATGTCTCCAGCAGGGTATTCCTTGTTCCCTAGCTGCAAATAGGCGGTACAGTGGATAGAGCACCAATGCAGGAATTAAGGAGGACCTGAGTTCAAATCTCACCTAAGACACTTGACATTCACTAGCTGTATGACCTTGGGCAAGACACTTAACCCCAACTGCCTCATCCTGGGTAATCTCCAGTCATCCTGATGAATCCAACACTGGATTCAGATGGCTCTGGAGGAGAAGTGAGGCTGGTGACCTGCACAACCCTCCCTCACTCAAAACAAAGTCAAGTACAAGTCATGTCATCATTTCTCTGATGGCATGATCTTCTTTGGCAACGAAGGACAGACACACACACACCTTGTTCCCTAGGGCATTGAAACTGGGCTGGATGGAAAACCCAGCCATAATATAAAACACAGAGGTTACAAAGTACAGTTGTCAAATACAATGTCAAAAAAAATGTTTAAGGCCCCTTGAACTAGAAGAGCCCAGGTATTTACCTTTGCCAACAAATAGGTGATTTATTTGCCAGATAGAGAGAGATGGATGCCAAAAGACAACATCAAATGAAAATATGATCTCGTTTGTGAGCTAGCAAAGAAGGATGAGGTATGATTATAAGTAGTATTGTTTCATAAAAGGACTAGAAGCAGTTGGATATAATGTAAGTTTAAAGAAAGTATGGCAAGAGTGTCAACCAAAAAAATCAACCCAATAGCATTCAAAGATGGAAATAGAAGGTGGACTACAAAAAAAAAAAAAGGAAAATGAAAAAGATTTTCAGAAGCCATTTTAACATCAAAGGTAGTGGTTCTGCTATACTTAGAGACCTTGAAATGCCTCTAGAAGAGAGGGAAATGGAGGTGGAGAGCACAGAGATGGGAAAACCAACTGGCCTGGACCACTAGGCAGAGATCAGTGTTGGAAATAATACAAGTGTGAGGACATTGAGGGCCCTTTATATGCAGTATATAATGAAAAGATAGCAAAAACATGAAAAACCTTAGACCTTGTCAGTACGGAAAAGAAAGAACAAGAGAAAATTAATAACCACTGACATGTGCCTACTCTCCCATTGATACAAAATCTTTATAACCATCATCCGTACACAAATTGCGGACACCTCTGATGAGGGTGTTAAAGGAAGCAACCAGGCTTTTAAAAGTAATATTTAACAATGGCCCACATTTTTACAGTCTTAAAAAAAAAAAGATGGATAGAAAATCCTTTAGATTCTATTACAATTATTTGTTCATTATGAGTAAGCATTTGCATTGACTAAAACATGACCATCCAAGCTCTTTTGCCAAAAGGTGTCTCCTATCCATATTTCAGTCAACCAAAAGGCATTTATTAAGTACCTACTATGTGTCATACACTGTGCTAAGTACAAGAAATACAAACAAAAAGGAAGACCAGACCCTGCCCTCTAGGAGCTTATATTCCAATGGAGGTGACAATAGAAACATAAATTGATACATACAAGATAAATGCAAAGTAGGTGGAAAGTAACCTTAAATACATCAAGATCATTTAGGACTCCAAGGAAGATGAAACAGACAAGATAAACTTATTCAAGACCATTTAATAATAAACATCAGGTGAGGCATAAAACAGGGAGATACATCTCCATCCCTGTGATAGAGGAGACCTAATGCAGAGTCCAAGTGGATTTCCCATAAAGAACAATTTCTTCCAGATGATCCTGTTTGCAGGTGATATGGTACTAATTGTATCAAGCCTCAAGATACTGCCAAACCACCTGTCACACATCTGCAATCACTCAGAGGAGTTTTGCCTGTCATATCTATTGCCCAGATTTCAACTTGCATCTGAATGGAAGCCTTTTAGGGCTTGTCCAACAATGTGAATATCTGAGACAGTACAGATAGCAAATGAGCTGGACCCAGAATTGAAAAAGAGGAGGTGAGCAGAGCAAATTGCTTTTAGGGCTACAAAAATGTGCATGCCCTTTGACCCAGCAATATCACTTCTAAGACTGTATCCCCAAGAGATCATCAAAATGGTAAAGGGTCCCACATGTGCAAAAATATTTATAGCAGCTCTCTTTGTGGTGGCCAAAAACTGGAAATCAAGGGGATGCCCATCAATTGGGGAATAGCTGAATAAATTGTGGTATATGAATGTCATGGAATACTATTGTGCTGTAAGAAATGATGATGAACAAGAAGACTTCAGAGAGGCCTGGAAAGACTTATACAATCTGATTCTGAGTGAAAGGAGCAGAACCCGGAGAACTTTGTGCACAGCAACGACCACAGTGTGAGAGAGTTCTTTATGGTGGACTTGGATCTTCATAGCAATGCAAGGACATAAAAAAAAAAATTCCCAATGGTCTGCTAAGGCAAAATGCCTTCCACATTCAAAGAAAGAACTACGGAACTCAATCGCAGAATGTAGCAGATCATTTTGTGTGTGTGTGTGTGTATATTATGTTTTGGTTTGTTATACTATTTCTCCAATTTATTTTAGTTCTTCTACACAGCATGACTAGAGTGAAAATGTATTCAATAGGAACATATGTGTAGATCCTATATAGAACTATATGCCATCTTGGGGAGGGAAGGGGGTGGTGGGGAGTAGGTACGAGGGAAAAGAAATCTATATTTTATGGTAGTAATTGTAGAACATTAAAAATAAAAAATAAAAAAACAAATTACTTTTAGGAAATTCCAGAGCTTTTTTGCTGATTCCAATCTTTCAGTGAGGTTGAAGACACATTTTTTCTAATATGAACATTTCAATATTGCTGCTAGATGGTAGCAATATATGTAATACCACTGTCTATAAAGATCTAAAGATAAGTGTCACACAGAGGGCAGTGGAGAGGTGCTAAGTTGGTGTAGGCAGGCTGCCATACGTAACCAGGAAAGAACTCTAAAGAACAGGATTAAAAGATACCATCAAGGAATTGTAGAATAGGAAGACAAGACAGACTGGTTATGTGCAAGGGTGAGTGATGGCATGCAGTCAGAGTGATTTAATGTTACCCCCTAACGTTAAGAAAAAGCAAGGAAGGGTTCCAGCATGCTAGGTGAACCTCTGAGGGGAACTTTTGGGAGAAATGAGAAAGACTCACACAGGGTGGACAAGCACGGATAGATAGTTTTCAATCTGCACTTTCATAGAGAACTCCCAAATTAATAAGATCACAAATCCATTTGAAGTAAGTATTGTAAGTAAGTACATAGTAAGTATATAGTAAGAATTGTTAAACTGAAGAGTATCTGACTAGCACACAAGTAGAATTATGAAAGGTCTTAAGTTTGTACCATATACTTTCTATTTTTTTAAACAATGTATCAAGTTAGATTAGAGGTTAGAGTTGCTTTGCTAGGAAAAGAGAAATCACAGGGGAGGATATAATAGGAGAATGTAATAGCTAACAGCTACTTGGAGGATGAAGGAGATTAGACTTATTCTGCATGGCCCCAAAGGATAGAACTAGGGACTTTGGGTGCTGCAAAGTCACAAAGTTTGGCTTGATGTAATGAAAAACTGTCCCTAAATTAATTTACCTATTTAGTGCCATACCAATTAAACTATCAGATAATTATTATTTTTTTAAATAAATTTATTTAACTTTTTACATTCATTTTCACAAGATTTTGGGGTCCAAAATTTTCTCCCCATTTGTCCCCTCCCCCCTCCCCAATACACTGGACATTCTAATTACCCATATCACCAATCTG
>CM053771.1:187434966-187643952 GCA_028658325.1 Potorous gilbertii | reverse complement strand
ACTCTTTTTGTAAGTCATTGATAATGATAAGAAAAATATTTAATTCCCATAGTTTGCATTTCATAGCAGAACCAGATTTAATCAGTATTAATCAAAGCAGTCTTTCTTGAACTCACAAATTCCTCAAAGTTTAAACAGAAGCCTAATTATTCTAATTCACTAATAGTGGATTTTAGTCAGCCTTCAGTCTCTAGTACCTTACACATCTTACTTCACCCCAAGACAGAAAATAGAAGTCCAATATATGACAAAATATTTATAGAAGTGCTTTTGTGGCAGCAAAGAACTAAGCACAACATGCCCCATCAATTGGGAAATGGATTAAAAAAACCCAACCACCAAACCGTAGGGTGGAAGTATAAAGGAATATTATTATGTAGCATGGAAGAAAAAATATTGGGATTTAGGGAGCCAAAGGAAGATGAGTATGAAGTAACACAGAGTGAAAGAGGTAGACTTGGAAGAACAATATACACGACTACATAAATATAAATAAAAAGATCACTTAAAGCATTGATGTCAAATTCAAACAGAAATGGGTACCACTAAATCACATGGAAGTCCCTGTAGGTTGCATATTGACTCAGTTTTAAAATGTAATATTATCTATGTTTTATTATATTTTTATTTACTTTTGTTCAATATTCCTAATTCTATTTTAATTTGATTCCAAGCCACATCTTTCCCACCAAGAAAAAAAGGAAGTCAAACTGTGAGTCCCAGAGAACAGAAAATGAAATCTACTTACCTTCTCTCATCCAAATGATATCAGATTGACATACGGGGTGAATGTTTTAAATGTTTTTGCTGAATTGTTTTTCTTTATTACTTATTCAATGAATGGACTTGCGTCACCCTAAGTGAGTACCTGCAAAGACCTTGACCTAAAGGGCCCAAGGTCTCCCAGTGCATCCTGGCTCATCTCCTGTCATCCTGATGAATATCAGATGGATCTGGAGGAGAAGTGAGGCTGGTGACCTGCACAGCCCTCCCTCACTCAAAGCAAAGTCAAGTGCAAGTCATGTCATCATTTCTCTGACGGCCTGGTCTTCTTCGACAAAGAAGGACAAATATAATCCATACACATATATGTATCAAATATAGTATATATGTACACATACAGATGTTGGCTGTTTTACTATCATCATTTCTATCAATGAATATTTTTTAAGTCCATCTATGGTACCTACTGCTATACTAAATATTATAGCAATTTTAAAATTGGATACATTGAAGATTAATGATACATAAAATGGTTACCAAATCCCTCTATTACTCATGCCAATCCAAGATATAGTTCCATGAACTGAACTTTTACCCTTTTACTTAAAAAAAGTAAATAATTTAATAATCTGTGAGAGTTTACAGAGGTAAACATGTTAGTGTTTAGAACAAAATAGAAAATTCATGTTGTCTTCTGAAGATGTATGGTGGGATAATGACTATGATGAATATATGTTTGTGATGTAGTATCCTCTGATAACTATGACTGTGCCAATGGAAGAAACTTTCCTTGTGGTTTTCTGAATGCCCAGGTTAATTTTTAATAGAATTATCCTGTTGGAAATACTAGGGAGGGGTTTGCGTATTTCTCATTTTATAATATGGGGAATGTAGATTATTGGTGCATTGTCTTTTTTCTTACATTCCCCCTTTGGAAACTAATCTCATTAAGATAACTGGTTGTTGTGTTAACAACACTTTTGATAGCACATTGTATGCCATGTGATGTTCAGTAAATAATAGATGATGATCAATGTTGAACATGCTAAATTCATTATAATCTATTTTCAGTGGACCACTTTATAATGAATTTGTTTTATTAAAATATCACAAATTGCATTACATTCCTAAAAATCAGTAAGAAAATGTTCTAATGTAATTGCTGCTACTGTATAACATACAACAAGTGTTCTGAGTGCCAGAATGGAATTTAAAAGATCAAGAGTCTCCTCCTCCACTAACCTGTGTGTCCTTGGGCAAAGCATTTAATTTCCAGGAGCTTCATTTTCTTCATCTGTAAAACAGAGATAATGATACCTTTTCTTTGCACTGTATGTGTTGCAAGGATTAATTAGATTTTAAAAATCCATAAATCTCTTTAGGACCTTACAAATAAGATACAGTGAATACACAGGCTATTATTACTTTAAGTTTTTTTGTCAGATATTCTTTATGACTTGCTGGAAGGCATCATATGTTTTAGTTAGCATTTCTAATAAAGTGTCTGTTATAGCATATAAATGTCCTGGATTTTTTCATGTAAAATTTTTTTATTTTATAGACTTAAGGAATATTTTGATCTGAAGGAAAATGATCATTTGGAGTTTGCTTTGATCGATTCTGACCCTGCTACAATAGAGCCATTTTATAAACTCAACAAAACTTGGAGGTAGAAAGGACATTCGAAGTTATTTAGTTCAGTTTTCTAGTCAATCTAGTCAATGAAATACCTAAGAGCTAGTTTTTTGTCCCCTTCTTGAAAATATTTAGTATTTAGAGTGCATACTGTCTCACAGGGCAATCTGTTTCATAGAGCTGATTTTTGGAAAGCTTGTTCTTATACAAGTGTATTCTATCTAGCATTATTAATTGGACATGAAATATGATAATATATGGCATTAAGTGCCATATGAACACAACTGAGAAAAACAGAGCTGAACCTTCCCCAGGGAGAAGGGAAAAATGGGGTACAAAAGATAGAACCATCATTTGAGTAGGGGGTTAAGAACCAGAGACAGACACATGGAAAGAGCTTAACAGCATTATAGAGAAGTATATTTATAATGCTCTAACAGAGGTATTGCAAAATACTACTGGTTATGAAACGTTTCACCTGAATTAAGAAATGGAAAGCTATAAATGAGGAACATTACATGGTCTGTCTCTTGCAATGAATATATTAGTCAGTCAAAGCCTGTTTGTTAAGCATTTCATATGTGCCAGGCACTGTGCAAAGTGCTGGAGATACAAAGAAAAGCAAATACTTAGTCCCTGACCTTAAGAAGCTCACCTTTTAAGTGGGGGAGACAACAGGCAAATAACTATAGATATACAAGATACATGCAGTGTAAATGGAAAAAGAAACCTCAGAGGGAAGGCATTAGCAGTGAGAGAAAGGGGAAAAAGCTTCTTGCAGTGTCATTAGAGAGTATAAGGAAAGAAATATGGTATATGAAGATGGGAAAGGTAGGAAAGTGACCGATTGTGAAGGGTTTTAAATGCAAAAAGCATTTTATATTTGATCATAAAAGTAATAGGGAGCCATTGTTAGGTGGGATGGTGGTAACTTTAGGAAAACCACGTTAGCAGATGAGTAAAGAATGAAGTAGAGAGGTGAGAGACTTGGAGCAGGGAGGTCAACAGAAGGCTGTTATAACAGTCCATTTCCCAGTAGAGTGATGAGGACAAAAATGTCGGTAGTGATTTGTGTGAGTGGAGAGAAGGGGACATATATCTGAGACGCTGTAAAGTTAGAATCAACAAGAATTAGCAGCAGATTGAATTTATGGTTTGAATGTGAGTTAAGAGTTGAAGCTCACACCCGACAGTAACAGGAGAGCTGTGAAAAAGCTAGGGTCCAACTTAGATGGTTGCTTAACTTTCTTTTTAATGGAAGGTAAAGTATAGGTCAGTTTTTTGGATTATTTGTTGTGTTAAACACAATGCCTCAATAAAATAGTTTTTAAATGTAACAATTTATGGCAATGTTATGTAGGTCTTTAGTGAGATGAAATTCATATTCCTAAAACTCTCATCTACTACTTCTGTTTTTTTCCTGTGGAATTAATTTGAATAAATATCACTCTTCCAGGTGATAGCCTTTTGAATATTTGATGGTTGCTATGGTGTCCCTAATAAATCTTCTCTTTTCTCTTTACATATAAAGTATTAAGATATTATTTAAATCCAAGGTTTCCATATAATATGATTAGCTTGTAAAGTAGGCATTAGAATAGGATAGTGAAAAGAGCTCTCAATTTGGAGGCATTCAAGTCCTAGATTTATTACGAACTAGGTATGTGAACTCATATACTTACTCGCTGTGTGGTCCTGGGCAAGTCACTTTGTTTCAGTTTCCACATCTGTAAAATGAGCTGGAGAAGGAAATGGCAAAGCAGTATTTTTGATAAACAAAAACAAAAACCCAAAAGGGGTCCCAAAAAGTCAGACACAACTGAAATGATTGAACAATAACAATAGATATAAACTTGGACAAGTCAATTAACTTCTAGGATCCTCACTACCTACATTTTGTAAAAAAGAAAGAAGAATAGAGATTGTAATATTCAAATTACCTTCTACACAGGGCTCTTTGGAGGATCAAATGATATATATATATATATATATTTTAATAAATTACTCTGTATTAATGAGTTTGTTATTATTAGTAATGTTATTCACTCGGTTTCTTTGGGCCTTAGTTTCTGCACCTGCAAAATTATTAGAGTTAGACCAGATGATTTCTAAGGTTTCTTCCCACTCAAAATACTCTTTTTATTTCTACCTCCCAATACAGGTGTTTGGAAGGGGTTCTGCTGGACCAGTATAACAAGTACCCCGCTCAATGCTGGAATCACATGCTGTTTGATTTTGGTGTTTCATCTTGGTAACAAGACAGAGTGTTTAATCAGAATAAAAGGGCAAAGTCAACGGCAGGGAAAGTCAAGCCATAGAATCATCCTTAAGTTTCCCACTCCTTCATAAATGGATGCATACACAGACTCCAATGCTGATAACCCAGGAAACTAACTCTCTGTCTACAGGGGTTCTTAACCTAGGATTTCTGAAATTGTCTTATAATATTTTGATAGGTGTAATTGATTTCTTTTGGAATTCTATATATTTTATGAATTTGAAAGCATTATTCTGAGAAGGGCTCCATAGGATTCATCCAAAAATCAAAGGGGTCCATGACACAAAACAGAATTCCTAGTTTAAAATTTTAAAAAATTTTTCATTACTTCTTCAGCTGAGTTCTCAAGACTCCATCTCCCAGACACCAGCTGTGTTTCAATGATTCTTGACTACACCTCACAGGGAAGATCCTTGGCCTCCTTATACATTTCTTTAGCACTTTACATTTGCAATAAGATTTAGCATCCTCATACATTATTATAATAAGTAAATAACAATGATAGATTGGACTTGTTTTTAAGGGCTTTTCCTTCCCATAGTCCCAAACTTTCAAATTTAGTATAAAGTGCACTAAGTGTACTTAATCTGGGTGCTATTCGTGACTGCCACTAGATAAGATGTTTAGTCTCTCTGGGCTTTGGTTTCCTCTTTAATAAAATAAAAATATTTTACTAAATGATTGCTAAAATCTTGACTAGTTCTAACATGTTAGCAAGTCCATGAAAAAATAAGTAAATTTACCATGTCTAAAGCAGAGGAAGTTATCTAGAATTTAACATACTACTATTTTGTCCCAAAAGACTTTAAATCCAAAATGATCTGGTAAATACAGGTTTAATGTATTTAGTTCATGTAGATAAATAAACAAAACTCAATGTAAATGGTATACCAGAGTACAATCCAAAGCTTTCAAGTTTATGGAGAAATAAGACTTACAAATTGAGTCTGAATGATTGTGATTCTGGTTTTAATATCCTAATCCTTGGTTAAAATTTTACTATTGCAAAAAAAAAATTGTTTTGATTTGACTAAAACAAGCTTAAAGGCATGCTCTAGGGATTGACTGTTCTGCTATTACATTCTGTAACAATGATGCCCAGTTGAGCAATATATGTTTTGGCTCCAGTAGAAGCGGATCAGTAAATGACTAAACCTTCCAATTACATTGAGACTAAAAGCAATTCAAGATTTAGTCATAGGATTCCAAACCTTTCACCTGAATGTGGTGAACTGAGATTGGAGATTTCATCAGTTTTATGGGGAATGACCCTTCATGTTTTTCTTAAAGGTGCTCTGACTCCTACAGAAGTAGATCATGAACTCAGGTTGCAGACACCAGACATTGGAATGATTCCAGTCTTGGCTCTTCCCCTGACTAGTTGCATAAACTTCAACGGATAACTTCATCTCTATTGGCCTCAATCTCCTCTGTATAAAATGAGAGACTTGGACTAGATGTTCCTTAAGGTCTCTTACAGTGGTAGAATTCATGATCTTATGTCTATGAGAAGGAAAAATAACTTTTGTCCCATACAGCGTTCTATGGTGATTGTTCTTTATTTCAAAACTAAAAAGTAGACCAATTGAATAATATTTTCTATGGACTATTATTTTATAATTTAAAAATAGAGCCAGAAACTTTAACTTTCTAAGTCATACAGCAAATACATTTCAAAGTTGAAAATTAGGAGTCTTAGCCCTTGTCAGTGAGAGTTCTTACCTAGTTATTACACATAACTGAACCATCTCTGAAATTTAACAGGCAAAGTAATGATGAAATCCATTTATGTTATTGTTTTTGACCAGGATCCCAAAGCCACTGTCAATACAAACATGGAACCCATGTGCAGAGGAACTGTATTGCAAAACCCCTACCATTACCTTCCACTAACTTACATCCTGAATTCCTCCACGTGCGCCAACATTCAAAAGCCAGAATGTGCAATGTTTCAGAAAGAGTTTGAAGGAACATGCCAAGTGTTGTTGAAATATTATCTGCCATCTATAGCTCCAGAGCACTAACAGATTGCAGTATTTAGAACTTGTTATCATGTAAGATTCACTTTTAATGCCATGTGGCAATATCTGACTGAACTCAGCAAGGAGAAATAAAGAGAAATTGACAGCTCCCCCTTGACTAAGGACAAAATTTCTCCAACCTTTCAAAGAGTCACCCATCATCAGAAATGACTTAATGACTTTTTAAAAAAATTGGTAATTTATTACCTGTTCTGATGCTATGAGAAAGAGCTCATAGTCTTGCTCCTGTTTCTGGCACATTTCTTTCTAGTTACTCTCTCCATTGTCCTGGAATAAGGCTCAAGGAAATTTCATTTTGATTGTCCTCTCAAAGCCAAGTGTACTATTTATCAAGGTCCCAGGGGTCTTTGCTTCCTAAGGCAGGTAAATATTTTGAGGAGCAAAGGTGATTTTAGTAATTCTTTGCACATGTAAGTATATTATTTGATAATGTTATCTAATACATTCATTTATCTTTAACAGAATATTAAGTAGTTGGCATATATGTCCATTCTGATTGTTCCTCTAAACATATATATTCTCATAAAAACATAGGGGGAAAAGTAAGGGAGAAAATTCACCTAGGAAGAAATTTAAACTTCTTATCTATCTTCTGGTATCTAAAAAATATTGAATAATAAGAATCAAACCTCTTCACCAATAATTCTTTGTCCCTCCTTCCCTAGAACTAGGTACAATTTTGAAGTAGGCTTGTACTAGTATGGGCAGAATACGCCCTAGAGAACTACCTAGTTTTACCCAATTGAAAAGTGAAGATTGAAAACTCTATGAGCCAGGACTAAAGAAGATTTAAGTTTGATATGTGCATGTGGTTCTTGTTGTGGTGGCTGTTTTGTTATTGATGATGACGATGATAACTGGAATGGTGAAGTGTAGAGAGACAGAGAGCAGCTAGGTAGCTCAGTGGCTAGAGAGCTGGGCCTGAAGTCAGGAGGACCTGAGTACAAATCCAACCCCAGACACCTACTAGCTGTGTGACCTCAATTTCTCTCAGGTTTCTCATCTGTGAAATGGACTGGCAATTCTCAAAGATTCATAGAATGTTGGAGTTAGAAGGAACCCTGGAAATCATCTAGTTCAACAGTCATTTTAAAGATGAGAAAACTTGGGCCTTAAGTAGTTAAGTGACTTTCCCAAGGTTACACAGTCAATTAATACAGGGTTAAGACTAGAATTAAACTAGTCTAATTTCCAGTCTGGGGTTATTTCTAATAAACCATAGTTTCTCTACTTCATAGACTGTGATTGGAGAGAGTGAAAGACAGACAGTAGAAAACTCCTCCCAGAATCTCCATTTAAGGAGAGGGTCTAGTTCAGCCATCTCATCATTTACTACCTGGTTCTACCCCTCTGTACATCATTCTCTTCCATCTCTCCCTCTTTTGAGTTAGTTTTATCTAGACTGTGAAATCCTAAAGGGCAAGGCCTGCCTTTTGCCTTTCTTGATGTCCCCAGCACTTAGCACGTAGTGCCTGGCATATAGTGTGTGCTTAATAAATATTTATTGATAGACTGTCCCAACAGTTTTTGTCTAACAGCGAGTTCCTACCAGTGGATTTATCAAACACTAGGCTTGTTTATGTGTGCTTATTTATGCAGTGTATCAAATTTGTTCCTACCACCTTCTTATTAATTGTAATGAGACTTTTTAAAAAGTAGGAACCAAAAGGGGTGCTATATATGAATCATAGTGTCTCACTCTTTTAAAATTGCTTAATTCAGATACCAAAAATGTTTGAGAATACATGATTTTTTTTCTAATTCCAGACAACTACATCTCTCTATTCATTGACACTTACAGATATAAATAAAAGTTCATCCATCTCAATTTGGTTTCATTTTATTTCTACTTTGGAAGAATTTATATATTATTAGTTGAGTTGTTTGGAGCATTAGACTATGTTTCCAGTAAGACTGATCTTGAAATTTCAGCTCCAATTTGATTCATTTAGTTTTGAGTTGTTCCACAAACATCTCTACAAGAAAATAAGAAAACAAGCCTTGAGATATATTTTTTGATAATGATAACCACACAAGATCTTGACATATGATGGACAGTAAACTTTTGAAAAGATTATCTCTTATTTGATCAAAGAAAAGTATTCTTTGCATCTGTATGAAAGGAAGTGGATTGGCAGGTCATGGAACTAAAGAATCTATGCTAAATTTTCTCCTCCAAACCTATTGCTAGTTTTAAAATATTATTTGTTATTGTGAGGACTGAGACAATATAGTTTAAAAATAACTTTGTCTAATGGACTATTTAAATTTCAGCTTTTGTTTATTCAGAATATAGTCTTTATTTTTGCAAAATCATTGATTCAGAGCTGAAAAGGACCTGTAAGTTCACCTGGCCCACCCCCTATTGGAAAACTGAGACCCCAAAAAGACTTACCCAATCTCCTAAAGGTAGTATGTGAGAGAACTGAGATTTGAACTTACATGTCTTCTTCTAACTCCAAATTAATTTCATTTCCCCCCATTGTTGTTCAATCATTTTAGTCATGTCAGACCCTTTGTGACCTCCTTTGGTGTTTTCTTAGCAAAGATAAAGTAGTTTGTCATTTCCTCCTCCAGCTCACTAGGCAGATGAGGAACTAAGGCAAACAGGGTTAAGTGACTTGCCTGGGATTACACAGCAAGTAAGTGTCTGAAGACAGTTTTGAACTCAGGAGGATGAATCTTCTTGACTCCAAGCCCAGTGCTCTGTTCACTGCGTAACCTAGATGTCTACTACCCTCTATATTCAATTATGTCAAAGAACTTAGATGTTCTGATCCATATCTGACCACTGGACCCAGATGGCTCTGGAGGAGAAAGTAAGGCTGGTGACAGCCCTGCCTCACTTAAATCCAATTCACTTGCATATCAGAGCATCACCTCCCTGATGTCATGGTCTTCTTCAAGAATGAAGAACAAACAGCAACCCTTTTCTCTACTTAGAGAATTCCCACCCTATTCCAGGCCCTCATCACCTCTTGCTTAGACAAATGAAATACCTTTTTAACTGGTTTTACCTTAATCCAATATATCCTTTAGAAAACTGCTAAGTGATTTTCCTAAAGTAGAGGTCTGATGATGTCTCTACCCCATTCTGTAAACTCCAGTGACTTCCTATTGAATTTAGGATTGGACATTATTCTAGCTTTCTCTTCTCTTTTGTTAATCTATATTTTTGTATTTGATAAGCGTGTATGATTATTAGTACTTGCAGATAATTTATGAATAAGTAAATAAACATATATTGGGGGAGTGCTCATTTGCTTTTATTTTTCTGATGGATTCACAATCAAAAAGGTTTAGAGAACACTAAGAGCCTTAGTGACTTTGGGACATGCAGTCATTATGTGTCAGTGGCAGATCTTGGACCCAGTTCTTCTTGGTTGTGAAATTAGTCTATCCACTATACCACATTACCTCTTCCAAGAAGAATGGTCCCTAAATTAACATAGGGTATGCCTCTGTTGCATGTCTTCTGCCATTCTTAGGGGACAGCCCAGGACTCTAAACCCAAGAGTCTTGGGAACAGCAGTGCTTCCCAGTGACCTCAGATATCATCCTAGGAAGCAACCCCTGTGAAAATGCAATTGAGCAATTGTTATTGTAGGTGTTACAGCTACAACTACAACTACTGAAGTTCCAGAAAAGAAAGTTCTTTCCACCAAAATCCTTGGCACTGTCAAATTGTTTAACATTGAAACTGATGAGATTTTATCTGGAGAAATGGCATCACTATTTGCTTTGGCACTATACCCTAAGGACCATGGAACTTTTCCATTTGACTTTCATATATGTTGTCTCCTTTCATTAGAATGTGAGCTCCTCAAAAACAATTATTTTACTTTTCTATTTAATAATAATAATAGTTAACATTTATATAGCACCTACTGTGTGTCAGGTACTGTGCTAAGCACTTTACGTCTCATTTATTATCTCATTTTATCCTTACAACAACCCTGGGAAGTAAATGCTATTAATGTGTCTGTTTTATAGATGAGGAAACTGAAACAGAGGTTAAGTGACTTGCATACAGTTAATTAAGTGTCTGAGGTTGGATTTAAACTTAGGAAGATGAATCGTCCTGACTCCAGGCCTGGTACTCTGGCCACTATGCCCTTAGCTGCCCAATATATGGTATTTGCATCTGAAATGCTTAGCACATTGTTTCACACATAATAAGCATTTTAAAAAATGCTTCTTTCATTTGTTGATTCATTCATTCTACACGTGGGTATGTGAAAGCTGTCTTCTCCTAGACCCATCATTTCAGCAAAGAGATAAACTTTTATCCTTTCAAGATGACTCATCACATCATGTGTGTATTAAGTACTAAAGGAGGAACAACAGCAAGTATTGTAGTAGAGTTGAACTATTATTTAGTATATAATGAAGCCATAATTATCAAATCTCCTAGGAATGAAGCGCCTTTATATATTATCTTCTTAGATCATCTGAAAATTGCCAGACTAGATTAGAACTAAATCACCTTCTTTGGACACCTAGTTACTAATACGGAACTGGCTGATTTAACAAGAACATCCCTTATGGCTTACCTACCATTGTATTTCTGCTGTCTGTCAAGTTTGAAGATGACGCCATTGGTGATATTCACGATTCATGTGGGCTAAAAGAGCCCATGTGTAAAGAGCAATTCTTTTCACAAAGTGTGCTTGAGGATGCTCTGTGGTTTGTACCTTTTGAAAACCTGTCAGCAACTGCAACCCATAGCTGACCCAAAGCCTGAATTTAAAGACAAAGTACTCACACTTGATGACGAATACCAGGTTAATTGAGCACTGTCCATTCCCCAGCCATACATAGTAACCATGCCATAATATTTGAAGCCATTTTACAGAGTGCCTTTGAAATGTTTCATCTTTTCTCCCTGTTTGCTTTTAGCTCATCATAAAGAGTTATTGGGAAATCCCTACACATGTTCGATCTGATACAGTTGTGTGGCATTCATCATCACTTTGATGATGTAGGCAGTTTACAGCACATCAATCTTAGTCACTCCAGCTTTTTATTAATGTTCAGATGCTTCTAGAAATGATCAGGAACCTGAATTTCCTGTCTTTGGTAGAATCTAGGTTTAGTGGAAAGGGTCAACTTAGGAAATTTTAATTTTAGTCATGGCTATGTACAATTGACCTGTCTGAACTATTTCCCCCACTATAAAATGAGAAGGTTGGATCAGATGAACTCTCAGGTCTCTTTCAGCTCCAAAGTTCTATTATTTTATGACTGAAGAAACTGACATGGAAAATATAGATCAATGGAACAGAATGAAAAATCCAAAATGAGAATCAAAGACCCATATAACTTACTAGTATTATATATTCATATACATATGGGTCTCCCTGTTTGCATTTCTCCTTTTTAACCTATCCTCACAGATGTCATAATAATCTTCCCCTGTTACTGCACTATAATAAATGATAAATATGAAGAATACAGGACAACTTAAATGAATCAATGCGAAGTTAAACATAATGTGCAATGACCACAACTTGAATGTAGAGAAAACATCAAAGCAATTGAAATGGAATTTTGTGAAACTGTAATGACCAAATGTATCCCCCCCCCAAAAAAGAGACATGAGTATTTACATTATTCCCTAATTAGCAGAGGTAGGGGAACTGGGAGTATAGAATACTACTTACAATGACAGACTGGTTTGATGTGGTCAGTTTGGCCAACATACTATTTTTTCTCTTCTTTTTTGTTTGAAACAAAGGCTCTCTAGGAAGGGGTGGGAAGAGGGATATATTGGATATAGGTGATAATAAAAGATATCAATGCAATTTTTAAAAGAAAAAATAAAAGCATATATTTTTAATGTTATAAACAAAACAAAATAATATAAAAACTACAGTGGATCCATTTCATCATTAGGATAAAATACAAATTAAGCATGATGTTTAAGGCCCTCTGAAATCTATCTCTAATCTACCGTTCAAACTTATTTAATATTACCTCTTCCTTCATGAATTCCATCAAAAATCGGACAAAAATTTTTTTTTCAAAACTGGACTACTGGCTGTGGTTCAAACTTGACATGCCGTTTCTTTCTCATCTCTTAATGTCTTGAATACTTGTCTTCAGAAACTTTTTCATCCTTCAAGTATCTCCTGTATATAATGCATTGTGATAGGCTATAGGAAATACTGGAAGTTTAAATATGGCAGATAAAATAGGACCCTATTCTCATGGCATCTATAATCTAGCTCTTAGAGTTGTGCTGGAGCCAACTCAAACTGGTTCCCAAGAGTGAGCATTTTTACTTTGATACCTAGCAAACTGTTTAATTTGGAGATAGTTATGTTTAGCCTACCAAACAACAACAATAACCAAATGAAAATCAAATAAAACACCCTACATGGAAGAAAAAATTTTTAAAACAATTTGTTTTTCAGTTTGGTCCTGACTCTTCCTGACCCCATGTGGGGTTTTCTTAGCAGAGATACTGGAGTGGTTTGCCATTTCTTTCTCCAACTCATTTGACAGATGAGGAAACTGAGACAAACAAGGTTAAGTGACTTGCCCAGGGTCACACGCATGGCAAGAGTCTGAGGAGGGATTCAAACTCGGGAAGATCCTGACTCCGGGTCTAGCACTCTACATACCATACCACCAAGTTGTCTTTCTCTTAAAATGATAGCATCCAAGAGAATTTAATTTAGATGAGTAAGCTTTTGTTATTTTTTTTAATGTTAGGAGAGAGCAAGTTGCTCATTTTTTGCAGGGCAGTTGGTTGACTTTTAAATCCCTAGGGTACTTTTTAACACAATTGTGTTAAAATAGACCCTAGGGGCCCATAAGGACCCTTCCATTTTCAAAAAGAGAATGTTATTATGAATTTGGTACAGCCCTATAGGGTTATCATCTAGTCACTGAAGTCATTTTCATAAATTTGAAGCAATTCAAAAAAGTCGATTTTTAAATTTTTTTTTTTTACTGTCATAGCTAATTAGCATGTAAAAGACTGGACTCCTAGGGCAATGCTATGAATTTCAATGTGTCTAAAACTCTACCCTCATGCCCACAGTAATAAATTCTATAGCTGTGTGCATGCAGGTACATGTTTCCCCAAACTTCACCTACACTCTGGAATGCAGGAAGGTTTAAAAAAAAGTCTTTGAAGAGGATGACACTTAAGCTTTTTGATTTTGTGCAAATATCACACAAGAAGACATAGAATGAAAGGGTAGAGAATATTTCACCCATGCATTCTTATATTTAATTTGGATAGAAAAAATATCCAGTATTTTTGTATAGCAAAAGAATTACAAATTCTACAGTGATAATTATACAAGAGATGTTGGCCACAAATTTAACTTGGAATAAAGAAATGTCATAGTATCCTTTCTTGAACATTCCACTTAAAGAAGGGACCTGGTAAAATAACATACCAAAAAATGTATAATGATGAATGAAGATGAATATTGAAACACTATAGCTCAACACATCCCATCCCGACCCTTTTTTTCTCTAGAGTTCATTGTTTTGCACAACTCAAGAGAAATTAAACATTTCCACAAATCAGGAAGAATAAACCAATGAAGGTATTTGAAAGAAAAAATTTAATTAATGTTTTTCCTTCAAGTAGGATTATGGTTATTCTCCCCAAATTTTCATAAATATCTAACATTAAGCTTTGTCTAAGGAAGGAAAATATTGTCAAGATTTGGGTCACAAAGTGTTAACTAATTTCTCTACTCAGCAGTACAGAAGTGAGTGATCTATTTTAAAAAATACACCAAAGCCACATTTTTTTTCAAGTATCTCCTGTATATAATGCATTGTGATGGGCTATAGGAAAAACTGGAAGTTTAAATATGGCAGATAAAATAGGACCCTATTCTCATGGCATCTTTAATCTAGCAGAAGGCTAAGGCAGACTTAGATTACATAATATCATATGATTGCTCTCTAAGAGAGTTACTAATCAAAGGGCTAGATAAAGGGAACAGCCATTATTCTCCAGGAGGATCAGGTAAGGTTTTGTAGAGGAGGTAGTATTGAGTGAGATTTTAAATGACTGGTAGCAATTCAACAAACAAATTGGGGAAGAGAGAATGTTCCATGCCTAGGGATCTGTGTAAGTAAATTCACTAAGATGGGAGAGAACATGGCATGTGTGGGGTGCAGCTGAGCAAGGCATAGAAAGTCATAGTCACAAGATTTATAGCTAGAAGGGACTTAAGGATCATTGTCTAGGTCAACATTTTCCAACCAGCCAATCAATCGATAAAAATTTATTTATCACTTTACGAAGTGCCAGACACAGTGCTAAGAGGCAAAAGACAGTCCCTGTCCTCAAGGACCTTACTCTGATAGGGAGATAACAGACAAACAAATATATAAAGCAAACCACATAGAGGGTAAATTGGAAATAATTAAAAGAGAGAAAGCACTGGAATTAAGAGGGGTTAGGGAAGGTTTCTTGTAGAAGGTGGAATTTTAATTTGGGACTTAAAGGAAGCCAGGGAAGTCAGTTCAGGGATGGACAGCTAGAGAAAATGTCTGGTCTGGAGAGATACTATATTTTGTTTGTGGGATAGCCAGGAGGCCAGAAAAATTGGATCAAAGAGAATGTGTAGGGGTGTGAGGTGTAATAAGACTGAAAAGGTAAGAAAGAGCTAGAATAAAAAGGGCCTTGAATGCCAGACAGAGCATTTTGTATTTGCTCCTGGAGGTAATAGGAACCACTATTTCCTATTGGGGGAAATGAAATGATTGGACCAGTATTTTAGGAAAATCACATTAGTGACTGAATGGAGAATGGATTGAAGTGGGGAGAGATTGGAGGCAGGTAGATCCACCAGCAGGCTATCACAGTAATCAAATCATGAAGTGATGAGGGTCCACATTTCCAAGAATCCCAAGGGTAGAGGCTGGTGGATATCATAAACTCAGGAGTTCTGACCTGCAGTGGGCTAAGCCTGTCAGTTATCTGTACTAACTATGGCTTAATTTTGGTGAGGCTCTCTCCATTATATGTGGTTCTTAGGTTTCCTAAAGAGAAGCCCAGGTAGGAAACAGAGCAGGGAAAAGTTCAGTGCTAATCAGAACGGGAGCTCTTGCATTTCCAGCCTGAGTGAGATAGGGAGATCCAGTCTTTAAAAAAAGAGATAACCTCTTTTTAAATATCAAAAGACATACAGGACAGTAGTTTCACTCATATTGTGAAAATGCTACAAATCAGGGCTTGGTTCATTATTTTGTTGATTGTTTAGGCTTAAGAAAATTATGGAGAAAATGTTAATAATGCAACTTAAACTTAAAAGTGTGCCATAGGTATATTTCCCCCCTCCCCATGGCATAGTGAGTTGTTAAATATTTATCAGCATATCACTGATAGAAAGGAATAATAGAAGACCTGAAAGGCAAGGTGTGAAGGGCCTTCAAGGCTAGGAAAAGAATCTGAAGTCTAGGCAAAAGGATAGTGTCACCGATGATTTCTGAGTAGATATGTGACATGACCAGAACATGAAAACATGTTACAACTGTAAGGAACTTAGACATCATCTAGTCTAATCCTTTTATTTTATAGATGAAGAAAGAAAAAACACATGAAGAATCAATGCATCTGCTCATATAATACCTCAGCTATAAAATATACCAACATTTTCACATGGGTAACTGTAATGGTAATGTAAATGGGAAGATCTTTCCCATCCATTAATAGACCCATGTGAACTGCCTGGGTCACATGGAAGTCTGAAGTTATTGGAGCTTGTGGTGGGAGGTAAGTGGAGCAGGAAGGGGTGGAGTAGAAAGTGAGTCAGAGTAGTCAGGGCTGAGAAAGAGAGCAGGCAGCAAACAACTAGCGTAAGTGGGAGAGCTTATTTGTGCTTCTGTTTATCAGAGCCTGTTTGTGATTTTGTTTAAGGGAGCTGGTTTGTGGGAAGCCTAACTGAGGGAAGGCTTGCCCCCTGCATTTCTTTGTTGCTATGATAGATTTGGTTTTCTCGTTGTTGGGGTTTGACTTAATGGTGTTTGAATAAATGTTTTGGTTCCGTCTCCCATGTGGAGAGTATTATATTTTACAATTCAAAACTGTGCTGGCATATTCGTAGCCACCATAAGCATTATGAATATTGCATTGGTTCTATATTTGGCAATGGGGATGGGATCGTGAAATATTAGGCCTCCATTTGGAGGCAGAAAGGCTGTAAAGAGAGAAACAGATATCCCAGCATGGAAGGATTTACTTTATTCCTTCCCAGTGAGAGAATGGGCTAAAAGCACAGGGTCTCTGTGAAAACTGGGAACCAAGGCTACAGAAGGGAGAACCTAGAGATTTGGAAAGATGTTTGCAAGGAATACTAACAGAACCAATAGGGGAAAGAACTGGCAGGGGTGTGTACGAGAGGATGGGCCTTATTGACAAGCTATCACCTTATGTGTAGGAGCAAGGACAGGCTGCTGAAAGGGAAAATTCAGATAGAACATGAATTAGCTGGGTTGTATGAGAAGCTAAGCTACAGTATACAAAGATTCCTTTGGAGAAGCAAGCTAGAGGTTTTCAGGTGGTAGAAGAAAAAGCTGTTTGTTTAGCTCAGAAAAATAAGCAAAAGGGCAACAAGAGGAAGGTACATGTAGCCTTTGCACAGGCTGGGTTTCATTGGGACCCAAACACCTGCCAGGCGGATGTGTGGGAGGAGAATGAAACAAAGTTAAATGAGGAGGCTGAAGTTTGTCCAATACTAAGAAGAAAGCAGGAGAATCAGGTGGGCCACAGAGTGTTTGGGAAGGTAATTGAGGATTTTACTCAGTTGGTCACAGGTATTTTGAGTCAAGGACGGGAGAATGATATCTTGGATGCTGAGAATCAGTGAAAAAGATAAATTTCCTCCAGAAAGAAGAGTAAATAGCCAGTGGATTCAAAGTCAGAATAGATTGACAAGAAAAGAATTTTTTTACTGCTTTATTGAGAGCAGGGTTAGATTTTTGGAAGCATAGATGGCATTCCATCAAAACGTGCTGAGAAAGTAGGCTTGACATTATGCTGAGCAGGGAAATAAGAACTGCCCCTACAGATCCTCCTGAAATATTGTACCCAACTTCGTCACACCTGCAGGGAGAATGGGAAATTGGCTAGACACTGGCTCAGATTAAAGAAAGTATACCTCCAGCCAGAATGAAGATCCCAAAATGTCAAATTAGAAAACAGTAAACAACAGCGAATGAGGCTATGATAGTAGTTTCATGGACTCCAAAAGCATGGCTGACCCTATATCTATCCTGCTTCTGGGTACTATCTCCTTGTTTCTTTTTGGTTTTTTGTCTGTTCACCTTGTTTATCAAATTTGTTCTCTGCAGACTTAATACCCTTCACCTGTAGATCCTGATTGCTTAAACCAGATATAACCCCCTGTCCAATGTCACTATGTCACTCTTGCTTATTGACCAAGCTCCAGATGCTGACTGAGGAACTGACCCCTCAAATGGAGCCTCTTGGGGCAGTGACAGCTCTACATTCAATTTCAGCAGGAAGACACACTTAACTCCAACAGATTTTGGGCCCCATTTGTTTGAGAGGGGGGTGATTGGATGGTTATGCTCAATCCCCATTCTGAGATATTGTTTTATATGCTTATTTTCTGTCACTCCCTGTTAAAGTTCTGTTGATTCCAGTTGCCCCACTGACCTATGTAATGAATATGAAAGACTGGATGAAATGGTAATTTAAATGGAAAGATCTTTCCCATTCATTAAGAGGCCCGTGTGATGACCCTGGGTCACATGGAAGTCAGGGTCACATGGAACCTGTAGTGGGAGAAGTTTGCTGAATAGGTGGAGAGTGGAGCAGGAAGTGAGTTAGAGCAGTCAGCGCTGAGAAAGAGAGCGCAGGCAGTAAGCAACTAGAGTGAATGAGAGAGCTTGTTTGTTTGTGATTTGTTTAAGGGAGCTGGTTGGTGAGAAGCCTAAAACAGGAAAGGCTTGGGGATGGTAGTGCCCCTTGCATTGTTATTGTGTAAAGATTTCTTTGAAAGGGGCATATAATAGTGTAACGAAATTATGTAATGTCCAGAGAGTTATGCATAAAAAACCTGAGTAAAGAGTTAGATCTCATCTGAAGATTTCTTCTACTCTGCTTCCTAAAGTTTGGGTCTTCTCTCCACAAGATGCAGACATCTTTGTTCAGGAACAGCACCATTCTTTCCTAACCTGTCCTTGGATAAATGATAGCTTCTCCCAGCCCAGAAATAATTCATATGACATTGTCAATTTATAGCTAGAAGAGTCTTCAGAGTCATCGAGCACACCCCTCCCATTTTACATAGGAGAAATTTGTAATTACTAAATTGCAATTTTTTCTTTTTTACCCAGAAACTCTGAGGGTCTTCCCCTCCCAGTTTGATTTTTTTTTTTAAATTAAAGGGGCCATCCCTTGAGTAACTACTTAAAGATACCTATTCATTGAATGGGTGTATCTCACTCAAAGTGAGAATGTGATAAGACCTTAGCTTGAAAGGGCCAGGGTCTCCCATTACAACCTGGGTCATCTCCAGTTATCCTAATGAATATCAGGCCACTGAATCCAGATGGCACAGGAGAAGAAAGTGAGGTTGGTGACCTTGCACAGCCCTCCCTCACTCAAATAAAATTCAACTGCAAGTCATGTCATCAAATTGCTGTTATGGTCCTCTTTGAGAATGATGGACAAAACCCAGATTTCTTTGTTGTTATGATGGATTTGGTTTTCTGGTGTAAGGATTTGACTTTCTGGTGTTTGAATAAATGTTTTGGTTCTGTCTTCCATGTGGAGAGCATATTTTGCAATTCAGAACTGTGCTGACATATTCATAGCCACTGTAGACACTGTGAATATCACATTACCACTAATGTGATAAATAACTAATTAATAGTAACTAATTAATCATATTGTTCCTAGTATATTCCTAACTGTAGTCCAAAAGCAAAATAAAAGTCTTCAAATGAAACCAAAGGAAAATAGGAGCTTCTCTTTATCTCTTCTCTAAAATGACTATTTCTATTTTAAAGAAATTGATTTGTTAATTATGACTGATTCTGGGAAAAACTCTTGTCTTGACTTAACTCCCTGCTGTGGTCATTGGATTCAGTGTTTTAATTCATAAAAAATGTAAACAGAAAGCAAGTTTGTCTTAAATTAAGTTGCTTCAGAGAAAAACAAATCCCAAGTCCAAAATAAGGCCTTTATTAAAAATTGGGTGCTTCCCTGAGATTTTGTATTTTGCTATTTAAAAAAACAACAAACTCTTTTCTAATTCTCAAAACAAAAAGTAACTTGATAATTTAGTCTTTCAGTACTTTCAAAAAAGTGAATTGGTTAGTTCTCATTGTTAACCTTTCAGATTGCCAGGGTTCATGTGTTTCTTTTACCTTACCTCCCCCTTAAATGAATTTTTGTGGAATCATTTTCTTCTGCTCTTTAAGCCAAATAGAAAGTTTCACAGATTTAGAAGTGAAAGGGACTTCAGAATTCATGTGGTCCAGCCTCAGAAAGGGCAATAGATTTTTTAGTTTTCCACTGCAACAACAGTGTTAGGAACATTTGTGGGGAACTAAATGAATAAAAACCAAATAAATATATTAAATAAATGTGTGTCCATACACATATATTTATAGTTTCAATTAGTTTATAATTATTATTGAACAAACAAAAAAATTTGGATTTGTTCACCTATGTTCACAGTGGCATCATCAACATCTCTCTCCATAGCTAGCACATATACTATTCATGTAACTATCTTTACTAAATCATAAACAACATAAGGAATTTGAAGTTTGGATGAGTTTCATTTCATTTTGTTTCATCACATTTTTAAGTGCATACTATATGCAAGGTACTATGATGATTACTGGAACTCCAAAGACAAAAATTTCTGTGATTGAGCATCATTGTGAAATACCAGTATTACCTTTGAAGATCAATATGTTCCCTTGGCAATATGACCCTTGGCAAATGACTAAATACCTCAGCTCCCAGACACTTTTCTAAAACTATAAACTGAAAACTCATTGCAGATTTGAACTAGTTGGGAGTTTCCTCATTGGGAGTTCTTTATATCAGGTCTGGACCAAAAGAGCAACAAAAAAAGTTTTAGTCAGATATTAGCTGGCCTAAATCCTGCCCAGATATTCTAGAATTCAAATCCTACCAATCACAGGTCTTCACCTTAGTGGGATAATCTCTACCTTCTTTTTGGATATAAATAAATCTGGAGGATGAGACACATTCCTGTAGAGGTGGGGCTGAAAACTCCTCTGGATAAGTAAGGTCTTTTCTTAGCTAAAGGCTGCCAGACAATTAAGTCTTTTCTACATCTGAAAATCCCTTAATTTTTCTCTTTAGACAGCTATAAATATCTTTGGGTAGATCATTTCTGAAAGCCTTTGGACACCTCCCATAGGAGGGTGATCTACTCACAGAATTTCTTTGGGACTTCTGGATGGTTATTCTTGTTTAACATCTTTAGAAAGCAGCTTATAACAAGGTCCTCCATGTGCCCTCTAATGCAATCTTTGTCAATGGATTTTTTTTTAAAGACAAGGAACTTGGTTCAAAGTTCTCTAAACTTATTTCAGGGAAATAAGCATATGTAGCATAACACAGTGAGTGCTACACCTTGCTACCCCAACTCTCTTCAATCCCTGAGCTATAAGGGTCAATATTTTTTCCTTTGGCCATTATACTCTGTAAGGCTACACAGCATAAGGCATTCCTGGTAAAGTTGAATGCAGATATCTCAGAGGAAATTTCTTCCATTTAGGATAGCCTCAGACTTGCCAAAGATGCAAATTACTTTTTTTCTAACCTATAGAAGCATCCCAGCAGAATATAAGCTCTTTGAGAGCAAGGATGGTTTGAGAACAAGGATAGCAAAGTGCCTTGCAAAAAGTAACTGCCTAATATCTGTACTGTCATATTACGTTGAATAATAAAACTTCTATTATTTCAGTATCTATCAGTTTGGAATTAAAAAAATAATTTAGACATGGATTCTGTTGATGTTTAACTTTAGGCTATAGGGAAAATAATTTCCAGAAGTTGTCTGAATTATATGAGAACAAATTATCACCAAGTACTTTTTAATATAATTGAGGAGGTAACTATAAATCGTTCTTATCAATTCATTTGGATAATCTCCCAAGGTCTTTTATTTAAAACATCTGAATCTTTGATTGTGTTGGCTAACAGAACTCCCAAAGAGGAAATTCAGGGAGAATATAGGGAAAGTAGAAAAAACTCAATTTCCAGGCCTTAATTACTTTTGGCTAAGGAACACCTCACTTAGTATGAGATCTCTTCTGAGTACTTTGTAATTTATAATTTGAAAGTAACCTAGGTCACTTATTTGTCAGATCTTGGACTTCCTGGCTGTAAGGTCAGATCTCTATCCACTTTCTTATGCTGCCAAGAAATACTTAGCCCTATGTAATTGAAAGTAACAAAAGTGAGTACTGAATACTTTCAGGAGACGTAATTTCCTAGGTGTGGGCATTCCCTCCATGAAAGGAGATGGAAACCTTTCTTATGACCTAGGCAGATGGTTTTTGAGACAGACTTTGGCCAAAAAAATTCACTCAAGCTACAGTCAAGGGAGTGATAGACCTCCATGAACATGACTAGCCTCTTCTTTTAACAATCATGCCATACTCTATCACTCACCAGAACACAGAGCCTCTACAGCTTGGAAGGATTTGCCAGAGTCAGTGTTCCATTGGCATAACCTTTGAGAACCTCCTCCACAAAAGTAATATCTGAGCAGGCCTTTGGTAGAGAAAAAAAAGCCCAGGAATTCTACAATTCCTCAAAAATATATATTCCACAACTCATGCCTCTCCACAATTAAGGTTAACCTTTGTCTCAATGCAAATTAGGGTTTTTAAAAAAAATCATTTTTTTACCTTTATGCAAAAAGAACAAAATACAAAACATAAAGATTGCTACTGTCATATTTTACAAGCTGAATATAATGGGGGTAGTTTAGTACAGAAAAAGACTAGGTTCTCTGGATGACTCAGAAAGTTCTTACTTGAGTTATGAAAGTTCCAGATGAAACACATGTCTGTCTTACCACTTGTGGCCATTAAGGCCTATAATAATACTATCATGCCATAAATTAAAGGTAGAAACTAATTAAATGTTTAATCTTGATCTTATGATTGAAACAGGAACTTTAAGTAGTTTCACTGTTACTCAATATTTGTTTCAATGTCTATACAGGCAATTTTACAAACTAGTCATTTGGAGGAATGACTGATTCATGCATAACTAAAGGATTTTGACAAGAACACCCAGATATTTAAATAAAACCAAGTTGATTAGGGCTGAAAATATAATACAATGATTTTAAAAATCCCTGTCTGAAAAAATGTATTTCCCAAATACTATGGTTTAAATCAGCCACTCCTATGAGATCTTCAGATTGGGAGTGTATATAGATGGTTATCACAAAATACATACTGTTGTCACCATGGGTGGAAAGCTCCAGCAGGGCTGTCTCACTCTCCGTGTGGTGTGACAATCTAACAGAGCATCAGTTTATTAGCTTTTGCTTTTAAATAGCAATTTAATTTTCAGGTGTCACTATAACAATTGTAAAACATGACATCTATCACGGTTAAGTTGTTATGGGCCAATTCCAATTCTTTCCTCTATTATCTTTTATTTTTGTCAGCTTCATTGGGAACTGTTTTCCTGGTTTTTTTTTTTAAACTGAGGGCTGCTGTCAAATTTCAATGATGAGAGTTAACTTTCACGCCCACCATATTAAAAAATTATATGGCTTAGCTTTTCTATTAAAAAAAAGATATCCAGATATGTCTGCTTCTGTCACAGCTAAGATTTATTCCTAAAAGGGGTAGTGAAGAGATAGAAGCAAACGAAAAAAACACTCCTGAATGAAAAAAAAACCCTAAGAGCAAAATTCCTAAAAGTTTTTTTAAAGATGGTTGAAATTTTCAAGGCAGGATAATGCTTTTGTACTTTGAAGATCTTTCTTTGCATTTTCCCGTTAGGTTTATAATTTCCCATCTCTCTCTCTCTCGTCCCAGATGTTGAGGTAGGTCCTGCCATCCTGACAAAGTGAGGAAAAAACTTGGGATCCACTCCCAATGGGGAGAAACGGGGGAAAGGCAAACCTCTAACACCAGTGGAAAAGGTCACGCTGACACTCAGCTATGCCGGTCTCAGGCAGTCGGGGCGAAGGACTTCGCTAAAAGCTGGCACACAGGGCAGGAAGGTCAGGAGGCTTGCCACTAAGCGGCCAGCAGCAGGAGATGCTCCTGCCTCGCCTTACTTGCGCAGGGTCAGGCTCCTCCTGTCTCTCTCCCTTCCCACCTCCAGCTAGGTCTTCTCTCCCTGCCCACCTGTCGGGTTCGGGGGCTCATACAGGCTGCTCCGTGACTCCCCCAGTGGTGGGAAGGGGAACGCTTCGCCCTGGAGCCGCTCCCCATTAAAGCTTTTCTCCCACCAGACCTCGAAAGGCTTAGAAGCCCCAGGGAGAAGGAAATTCCTCCTCGGTACGCGTCCCCACCCGCGCTTGGCCCGCTCTCCCCGCCACATTCCCACAGCTGCCCGGCAGACACCCAGAGCCAGAGGAGTTGGCGGAGACTTTCCGTGCCCCGAACGTGGGGCATGGGGCAGGGTGGGTGAGCCGGGGAGCCGAGGCGCGCGCCGTGCCCACTCCGCGCCTGGGGAAGCCCATCCTGGAGGGGGCAGAAAGCGGCGGCTTCGCCCGCCGAGCCAGGTCTGGGCTGGAGAGCCCCAGGAGCAGCCTCGGAGGGGGAGGGGAGGGCAGGGCAGACCGGAGACGGAGCCCGGGGCAAGAACAGGGCCACCTCTGTCTGTCTTTGGAAAGGCGGCGGGAGCCCTGGGAGAAGGGACGGGACGATGGCTCGCTCCCCGCCCCGCTGTTTTTGGAAAGAGAAAAGTTTCATTTCTTTCTTTGCGGTGGCCGGGGGCAGCAGCCGCCGAGCTCCGCTCCGGGCGGCGCGGGGCTGGGCACGCATCGCCAACGCCGCCGCTGCGCCGGCGGGGCCGCTCCCCGCAGTCCCGCCTCCCGGCCGGGCCGCTCGGCAGCCAGCCTCCCCGCGCGCCTACAGGGGCCAGCCCGCGAGGTGGGAGGCGCCCCGCCGCTCCGCGCCGCCTCCCGGGCTGCTGGCTCCAGCCCGGGAGGAAGCCTGCCCCCAGTTGCCAGCGCCGCTCTCTGCAGGCTGCGCGCGGGGAGCTGCCTTCCCACCCTGCAGGTGAGAAGGGAGCAAAAGGAAGGGGAGGCGGCGGGGCATGGCCCTCCGGGCGCCCGTGCCCGTCCGCGCCTAAGCCGCGGGGCCAGCCTCCGCTGCTTTCACCCAGCTTGGATCTCCCGCTTCCCGCAGCAGCCTGCAGAGTGGGCAGCGGAGCGGGCGCCAGCCGCAGCCGGGCGATGGACGGCCGAGCCCGCAGCGCCGAGGGACCCCCGGCGGTCGCGCCCCAGCCTGCCCCCAGCTCCTCCGGGTAAGCCCCGACCCCCACCCTCTCGGGGAAGGGCGACTTGGGAGAGGCCTAACTAAACCCGTTTACCTGCCTAGCCTAACGACCGCCCTGCCCGCTGGGCCAGGGTGAGTCACTGGCCAGCAAGGGGCCGACCCAGAGAAGACTTTCCTTTTTCCTTCTCTCGGTCTCTCTGGGTTCTGGCGGGTGGTGGTGGTTTGGTAGCTTTTCTTTGTTTTAAACTGGGGCTACGCTGGTAACTGGAAGCCCGGCTGAATGCCAGGGATTGGGACCGAGGAGTCCGGCGGGTTGTGGAGATCAACAAAGGGCCCTTGTCGGGGCTCTGGAGAAACGGCGGGCAATACCTGTCAGCGAGCTCCCGGGGAAAAAAGTTTCCTTGGCCCGCCCGAGCGGCTCAGGGAGGAGGAGAGCCGCGTCAAGGTGACTCCGGGGGGTGGGAGGGCTCGGCGAAGGCAGCTGCCCGACGGCTTGACAGCTGGGCATGGACGGGGGTGAGGGGCAGCCTGCTGTTTGTCTCGGGAAAGGTGCAGTGATTTGGGGTTGGGGTGTGGGTAGGTGTAGCGTGCCAACCGGCCCTCTGTGCCAATTAACTAGCTCTTGACGAAGGCTCTTCTTTGGGGCCAGAGGAGTGCAAAGTTAAACGGAAAATACCTATAATTTTCTTTGCATCCACGTGTGCTTGGAGGAGGGATGGGAAGGGGATAGACGTCACATGTTGAGTTAATATTTAGGGAAGAATGTTTTCCTACCAGATATGCAAATGGTGACTGTTCTTAGCATTTGTGTAAATAGACCAGAGAACAGGTAGTTCTGCTAGAGATGGCAAGAACTTTCAAATAACTTAGGTTTTAGTGACTACTAAGATAGAGAACACTAGTTGGGTCCCTCAAATAGAATACTACCTGTACCTACCTAGTGTAGGGCTTGTTAGAAGTTTTTTTTCCCTTCCTCACCCCATCCCTCACATTTTTTTTTGTTTTTTCTTCTTTCGTATCTAGTCTGTTACAGAGAGATGCCTAAAGGAGAATGAGAAAGTGGTGAAAAGACGAAAGTTAAGGGAAATTTATAGTGAGTCTGGTGAATGAAAGTTGTAGTTTTTTCCTCCCCTAATTTAATGGATGCACAAGTCATTTTTCCCTGGAACATGACAGGAGTTTCCTTAGAAGCAAGTCACAGCATGTTTATTCATCACACTGACCATGTGAACATTGGCAGTTGAATAGGGGAAACATGGAAAATTCTCAAAACAATATGACTAATCTGAAAGATATTTAGTGTGATGCTTACATTGAGGAAATGTGTAGTATGTGAATTAATTCTTTCATTTTGCTCCAGATAACTGCCAGATTTTCAAACAGTTGTACTTTCCAGTTTATTCCTTTTCTCCTCCCATTTTTCTGTTCACTTCAGCATTTAAGTGTCTGCTAATATGGATAGATAGGAGCCTTTCAAGATCAACCAAACTAATTCTCTGGGCTTAGGAGTTTACACTCTAGTTGGGAGGTAAAATGTTGACAAATAATTATAATCCAAGGAAGAATATGTGTCATATAAGAATTAATAATAAGTAGCATTTAATTGGTGTTTTATGGATTTGAAAAAAAAATACACAGATTTCAGTAATAGCAAAACATTCTACTACACATTATTCTTCACCTTTACATCCTGTCCTGTCTTGTCTCTATGCATTTGTTGCTCACATCTGTTTATGGAAATCGTCTTCTACGGCTTCTTCCCAAAACTGCTGTTGAACCTTTGCAGTATTTGTCATTAGCATTGCCGCTTTCTTGCTTCCCACACTCAGTAATACTGATTTGAATCTCGCAAAATTTTTGGCTTCATAGTCTGACTTGGAATTATTTGTCTTCTCCCCATTCCCCCAGTTGTAAACTCCTTGAAATCAGAAACCTGAGCCATTTTTTCATCTTTGTATCTCTGATATCTAGCATACTGCATTCAATCTAGTAGGCACTTGAGAAATGTTTGCTGCTGAATTATACTAGTGGTAGACAGTTACATATCACTTCTGAGTTTACAAAGTACTTTTCATACCATAACAGTTATTGTACATGATACGAGTATCATTGTATCTATTTTACAGGTAAAAAATTGGAGGCTTAGAAAATTAAGGGATTTGCCTAGAATCATACAGCTAGCAGGAGTGATGGAAATAAACATTTATTAAATACCTACCAACTGCCAGGCACTGTGCTCAGTAGCTCATTTAATAGTTGGGGAAACCGAGGCAATGGTTAAATGACTTGCTCAGAGTTACACAGCTGGTAAGTGTCTGAGGCTAGATTTGAGTTCTTTTTGATTTCTGGTCCAATACTATTTATTGACCACTTAACTACCTAGTAAGTAGAAGAACCAAATCTAATGGTCTTTCCAGAGTATGTGCTAACTTGTGGAGGAGAGGACAAGAAGGAAAAATGACTTTTATTGTTTAGGGGTTAACATTTCAGCAGGACTAGTAACCATAAAATTTTGGCAGAAAAGCTCATTCCATGTGGTGAGAACAAAAGGTACAGAGGACAGAGAATGCACAGATTCTTGAGTTTGGTTGTAGAATAGGCTCTGGAGATAAAGTACATTAAGGGCCACACCAGACTGAATATAATCATAGAAAAATGATTTGGTATATTATATATGTATTAAGAGTAGAGGAAATAAGGTAAAGAAAGTAATTATACTAGACTAATGAAGAAAGTATTAGTTTATAGTTGTATTTATGCATAAGAAAGGCTTGTTTATTAGCAACTGGAGTAGTTAACCATTTAAATTCTCCACAATCTCAATACCTTTATTATCTGAAACATAACAGAGTTTAGCATAGCATATTGACTTATTTAATCTACATTGGTGACCTAGAAGTGAATTATCATAAATCTTTTTACGTTTGTTCCCATTTTGCTTTGCAAATTTGCACTCTTTGCACACAGTAAACCCCTTTTTGGAGATTAGTACTAAGTAAATAGATAATAATCCTCGAAATTGTATTTTGTCAGAATCAGGGATTGTGCTTCATTTTGATAATTTGTATCTTAATATTGCTCAAGTCCCTTAATTTACTATTTATTATAGTGCCTTTAATTGCGTGGAAGGAGAGCTTATTCCTGAAGTCACCTGTCATACCTTGCTTGCTTCTAATAACTGGTTTTGTTTTTGCTTTACATCCAATCAGTTTTGAGGTTTTTTTGAGGGGTGCTTTATTCCTAAGGAAGATTTAACGTTTCTGACAATGGAAGAAACGTGTTTTCTCTAGAATTAAGAACCTCTAATATTTTGTTTCTAAGTTACTTTTTCAAAGGAAACTAGTTTCTCTGAAGTTCCAAAACTGAAAAACGTGGTAGACTTTTACTTCTCATCTTATCTTGAATTAGACAGCAGGACTCCTGTCTGTCCCACAGTGCTTTACTAGTAGTACTGAGGTCTTCAGAGCTTAGATGGGCTTAGAAACCTAGTGATTTGTTAGATAGATGTCGCTAATTGAGATGGTGATGAAGCCTTGGAAGGAAGGTTGAACAACCACCTAGTCACTCTTTTCAGTGGACAACTGTAGCATAACCTCTCAGTACTGTTTTATTTTTTAAGAGTGCACTAAGTGTCCAAAGAATATCTTTAGCTCTGCAAGAACAGCTGTTTGAAGTGTTTCTATAGGTAGCCATGGATTTCAATCAAATATCAAGCACTTAGCCCTTAATATGTGCCAGACACAATGCTAGGAAATGGAATATAGAGACAAAATTGAAACAAGATTTGAAATAATTGTTAATTTTTATGTGGAGTTTAGAGTCTTTGGGGATTTAAGTTAATTTAGTGGATTTTTATAAAGTTTAAATACACCAATTAAAATTTTCTTTGAAGTAAAACATGTACCCACATATGACAGTGTATATAACCAATTACTGGGACTTAGTGTCATGACTTTAAAATCTTATTTGTAATATGCTTTTTTTAAAGTAGAAATTTGATTTACCAGAGAGTATTGAATTAAATTGTTAATGTAATTCCCACAGAATTCCCACTTGTAAAATGAGTTCGTAGGAAAAATTGTGCAATCCATAAAGCATAACATTTGAATTAGTTATTTCCTCTGAATGAGTTATGGAATAATTGAGTAACAGTGTTAGGACTTTTCTTATGTTTGTAGCACCAGGTGTGGTTGATAATGGTGTTTCCTATGTTGATCTGGAAAACATCCTCACTTAAGTAAAATGTTTTATTTAGATAGTCAACAGAATCTGTTGACCCTATTGTAGACTGAATAGTCTCTACTGAGTCCTGTGAGTACTTGTATGTTCTTTGCTCTCAGAAAGAAGATAGGCTGTGTCAGAAAAGGGTAAATGAATAAATTAGTTAAGAGGAGAGAGGCTTAGAGGAATGCTTAATGTTGCATATATTCTTAAAGTACCCATGTGCCTTGCTTAAATAAGATATGGCCAAACATATAAATTATATTGTGTAGTGATGAATGAATGAATGAAAAAGCATTTATTTAGTGTTCACTTACGTGCTAAAATGCTGTCGAGGCAGAGTAGAGGTAAACTTACGCCTGCTCTCAAGGAGCTCCTATTGTAGTAGGAAGAGAGAATGCATGTAGAAGGTTTCACCTGTAGGACCAATGGGAAAGCCCAATGATTCTTAGCAAGGCAGTTCAGAGTAAGTCTTCTTTAGTGTCATTTTCCATTGATTAAAAAAATTTCTGATGTTAAACCATTTGGTGATAAGAACTTTCTTTTTGAGGTTTTCAGCTGTGGTTGCTAAGAAGGGAGGAGGCTGCCAAACCTGCAAAGACCATTTGCCAGGTAGAGTCTCTGCAGGAGTATGCTTTACAAAACAATTTATTGTTGGGTTTTTTAAAATGTGGAATTCTTGGATTTTAAAATGGATTAAAAATAATATTTTGATTAAAAGAAAGATTTTTATACATGTTCAAGAGGAATCAATTACATAAAGCAATGTATACCTCTATATGGAGGGCTATGTTGAAATCTTTAGGGAAAGATAACCTCTAATCCAGCAAACTGGATTAGTGACAGTCAATTCTACCTAGTGTCAGGAGATGGACTAGCTGATTTTTCAAGGACGATTGTATATCAGGATATACTGTATATATACATTGGAAATTTTAAATACTTTTGTGCTGTTTTTTTATGAGCTTTGGAAAGTAGCCAAAGATGTATTTTCATTGTTGCTATTGGACTTTGCTGTGATTTTTTTTTTTTTCAAATGGAACTTTTTCCCCCCATCTGTTATACTAAAAACAAACTCTCAGAGTGGGAGAGAAAAGTTTCCCATGATTATTTCCCAAGGGTCAAATGTCTGCAGTTTTATATAAGGACTTCAGCTTATCTAAGGAAAATTAATCCCTTGATAGAATACCAAAGATGAATATGGTTGTTTTGGTAACATTAGGAAAATGTAGAGTGAATTTGATTGCTTTCCATTTCACTCAGAGTAAATGCATAGTGCTAGGTTTTGTAAATTTTAAAACTGGATGAACAAATCCTTATTGTTTTCTAGACAAGAATGTGCTATATAGCTGAGTTGTTTTTCTTTTGACACGGAACAGCAAGCATATATAATTTTTGTTACTGTAAGACAAATAGAAAAGTAATTTAAAAGTACTGTTAGAGCTAAAGGGAGTTTAAAAAATAGAATCTTTAACAATTAGGGGACAAAGGATTAGTTCATCACCAATCATTTATTAAACACTTGCTGTGTGTCAGGAGGTAGGGATATAAACACAAAAGACAAAGATATTTTTATAATGCCAAATAGCATTACTTAACTTTGTAGATCATCACATTTGAGTGTCTGCTATGGACCAGTGAATATACTAGGTGATGTAAGTTATAGGTTTGCAAATTCTCACTTGACCTAGTTAAAGGTTTAAAGAGATGTAGGCCAAGAACTTAGTACCTTATTTAGTTTGGAGTTATTGATTCTTAGTTTCTTAGCTTTCTGTTCATCAATACTCAAGTAGGGTCTATTAATGGAACTGTGAATCTTACCCCTTAGCCCACCTCATTAATTCCCACCTCCCTATCTGAGCCTCTGGATTTAATTTAACAATTCAGTAAGTATTTATTAAACACCAACCATTTATATTCTGGATGAAACTGGAACTTTGGTTCTTTGTGTTATGAATAAAGGCTAGTATTTACATAGAGCTTTAAAGTTCGCAGAGTTCTTTGCACATTTTATTTGGTCTGCACAACAACTCTCTAAGAAGATAGATGCTCTTATTATCCATTTTGCAGGTGAAGAAACTGAGGCTGTGAAACTTGGGAGTCTTGCTCAGGATCAAATAGGTAGTAAGTGTCTGCATTGGGATTTGAACTCAGGTCTTCCTGACCCTGAGTCTAGCCCTCTATTCACTGCACCACCAGCTACATAAAACAGATCTATGTTTAGTCTAGCCTCTGAAATGTTCATTTTGCATGAGACCACTATATGGATAAGGAGAGCACTTGTCTTGTTAAGTGTGGACATTGTGGTGTAAATAAGAGACTCTTTTGTATTCTACCTCCTGTATATCGCAGACTGGATAGACCCCCACATAGAGTTTGATCTCTTCCCTTTTCCCATTCTTTCTACCCTCTTCCTACTGCTGGTTCTGAAGAAATTAGAAATTAGATGAATGCAATGCAAGGAATGATAGTGGCAGCTGCAGTTTAAGCCAAGCTACCATTATTCCCACTATTTATTGTTGCAAGTGAGTTGAAAAAGCAGTTCATTCCTTAGCTGATGTAAGCGTGGTGGTTATTGCCACCACTGGTTATTTACTGGTATGTGTAAAAAGTTAGATGGTGAAGTATTGAATTGTACTGAATATAAATCTTGTATTGAGTATAAATCTTGCCTCAGATACTTACTAGTTGTATGACCCTCAGTTTCCTCATGTGTAAAATGGAATAATAATATCACCTGCCTCACAAGGTTGTTGTGAGAGTCAGCTGAGATCATATATAATAAAGTGAGAACATATATTTACAGAGATTAAGGTACTAGTAAATGCCGTTGTTCAGTCATTTCCATTGCCCCTGGGTTCCTATTCTTTATGTAGGTATTATTCAGCAGCTGATGGCAAGGCCTTGACTTCTGGCTCAAAATTGGACATCTTAAGGCTCTGGATTTTACTCTTCTCCTGTGTAGCTTAGAGAGACCATGAAGCTCCATGAGCAGCATCCTTTTCCCACGTCATGAGAGTATTCTTCATGAGAGTATTCTATCTTTTTCTCCTTGAGCTCTCTCCTCCCACCCCCCACTCCAACTTCATTTTCTGCAGGATACTTGTAGGGCCTTTCAAGGTACCTTGGGCTATTTCCTCCCTTCATGCTTGTTTGCCTCAGAAATCCTGGGGCTTAGCCCTGCCTGGCATTTCCTACTGGCTCTTTCAGTCCTTCCCTTATTTCTTGGATTGGCATTGTTTATCCTCATCTTTCCTGGAATTGCCATTTAACCTTTACCTTGTTGCGTGTATGTGGGCAGGACCTCCACACACTAAGTATCCCTCTTGCTGAAAAATAAGTTCTTCCTCCATCTGAAGCACAGCTTTGATTCTTCTGTTCCATTTCCTGCTTCATGGCATTATTTACCTGTGTTTATTGGCACATTTATATCTGTTTCGATACATATGTAGAATTTTTTTTTAAAAGGATCCCTTCCTAGGAATAAGTTGAATACTTTCATTTAGGAAAAAGAAATTATTTGCTTACCTTATTAAGGTCAGGCTTAGAAAGACAGAAACATTTTTATAGACAGTTGTTATTTCAGATGGGAAGAAACTGGCCTCACATGAATCACTTTCCCTTCTGTCTATTTTCCCCTCTTGTGCTTTAGTCAGGGAGAAAGTAAGTTTGTTTCCTATCCTCTTTTAATCAGAGGTTATAACTTATAGTGAAAGAGTACTGAATTTGAAATCAGAGGGCCTGCATTTACATTCTGGCTAGCATGTGTTTGCTAAATCCATAAAATGATTGGGGTTGAACTGTATAATCTGTAAAATCACTTCCAGGTCTCAATCAAGGATGCTAATTTTTTTCTCTTATACTAGTCCTTTATGCTGCTAGTATCTTAGCTGGGAGTCTGTGAAACAGTAGAAAAGAACACTAATTTCATGGTTAAAAAAAAAAAAGACTTGAGTTTTGACTATTGGCTAAGACATTTATTTGAGGTGTGAGTCTGAACATGTCCCGTAACCTCTCCAGACATCATTTGCCTCATCTTTAAAAGTGGGAAGAGTTTGGAGTCAGATAATCTAGATTAAAATTCCATGTCTGCTACTTATTGTATATATAGTCTTGGACAAGTCACTTAACTCCTCTGAGGGTATCTATAGAATAAGGATTGGATTAAGTGACCAGTAAGGACCCTTTCAGCTTTAATTAGTGAATCTATGGTTGGTAGAGTTGTTGTGAGAAAGGTAGGCATTCAGTTGTAAATCTTAGCATTAGAGAAATATTGAGTTGCCTTTTTTAAAAAAAAGTTCTGTAATATATAATCATTTGTCACATACCTTCCGTTGTAAATGTTTTATATATGTATGTGTATGTGTTACTCTTACATGTCTTTCCATATTGGAAAAACAGGTACCATTTTTTTTTTTGATATGAATAGTATTTAACATTTAAACTGAATTGAGACATTTACCAGATTAGTGGTTTTCTGGAAAATTTTCTGGTTTGATTAAAATTGATATAAAGTGCCAATCTGATCTGTAATCTATATCAAGTTACTACAAAGCTTCATCAAAGTGTGATTTAATCTGAAGGAAGTGGAACAGATGTTCAGCCGGATAGTCATGGTTAAAATTCTATTGTAATTAGACAAAACTTGATTTAGCATATGAACTAATCCAGTCTCTGTACTAAAAGGATGAAAGATCAATCTTGCTGATGCCAAGAGAAAAGTTATTCAGAACTCTGTCCCTAATTAAATCTGTGCTGAAATTGAAACTTCTGAATTTATGTCAAATAAACAAGAATTTATTAAGTACCTGCCACATGCCAGACATTGTACTAAGGGCTGGGGATACAAACAAAAAAAATCCAACCCAATCCAACTGAAAATAGTCTCTGCTCTTAAGTAGTTTACAGAGACAACTTGCAAATGTATCTCAGATGGAAGGCACTAACATTAAGGAGGATCAAGGCCCATAATATTTAAATAGATTTCAAGACCTCCTCCATTATACATTGTGAATGACTATAAACCTTATATATTTGCAATTAAGTAATATGTGAATTTTCTGTTTTCATGAATTTTAAGTATTTTGGCTACTGGTGTATGTAAAAAGTTAGATGGTGAAATATTGAATTGTACCGAATATAAATCTTGTGTTTGTATTGAATATAAATTTGTATTTCGATTGAATATAAATCTTGCCTCAGATACTTACTTAGTTATATGACCCTCAGTTTCCTCATGTGTAAAATTGGGATTAATAATATCTCTTGCCTTACAAGGTTGTTGTGAGAGTCAGATGAGATCATATATAATAAAGTGAGATCACATATGTAGAGATATTTACAGAGATTAAGGTGCTAGTAAATGCCATTGTTCAGTCATTTCCATTATGTCGGACTCTTCATGACTACATTTAGAGTGTTCTTGGTAAAGATACTAAAGTGGTTTGCCATTTCCTTCTTCAGTTGATTCTACAGATGGGGAAACTGAGGCAAACAGGGTTCAGTGACTTGCCCAGGAATGCAGTTAGTAAGTATCTGAGATTAAATTTGAACTCGGGAATTCCTGACTCCAGGCCTGGAACTTTATCCACTGCTCCACCTAGCTGCCCGGCTAGTAGATGCTATCAATTATTAGTATCGTTACAAAGTAATACCTAGGGAAGTTATCTGAAAGCACATAGTAAAACTGTACTAGATTTTTGGATATAGAGTATTACTGGGTAATATGGATTATTACTCCAAATCCATGCTGTTGTTTTTCCCCTACTTCTCCTAGTGTGTTAAAGACGCTAAGGAAGAGGCTGTCAGCTGAATTTTTAAATGGATAAAATTATATTCATCCACAATGCAGAAAAAGTTCTGCTGGGTAGAGACTAGCTTTCTAGAAATTTCGGAATTTTTAAATGGCTGTGAAACCCAAGGCATCGAACCTAAGGACCGAACTAAAGACTTGTGAGAGAAGTTATGGGAAATAGGATAAATAAAAAAGAGAGAAGAGCAGTGATGGTTCTAACAGAATTTTTGAAAAAGTGATAAGAGTAGAAGTTGTGGGGTTGAAAGGAAGATACTTGAACAATGGAGAAAAGAGATAGAAGATAGACTGAATGCTTGTGCATTCTACAAGGATAGATAGCAATCTACACCTCAGTCTAATTTGGGAGTTCCATGGGAGCAATAAAATTCTGATGGGGAAGGTATACGCAGGTGAGGTAAATCAGATTCGTCAGAGCATTTTCCACAGTTTTTTCCGATGCCTATTGAACAAATGATTCATCTGTATAAAAGAGGCTCTGCAGTGTAGCGTCTGGAGGCAGCCTGGAATTCAATCAGGTTTTACCTCTGACAGAAGTTCAAGTGGTCCAAACAACTCCGAACAGACGTACAGTTACAGATGAGTTTCTGGTCTGCAGAGGGATTTTCCATTCCGGATGCTCCCTACAGTGTCCCAGGGAAATCAAAGGTCTGAACAAAAAGCCACAGAAAACAATCAAAACCTCAGTGTTCAAGGAGGCATGGTCTACAGAAGGTGTGTTGGAGGAAAGAGGTTTTACAGTTTGCCCTGGGTGATCAAAAGTTCTAGTCAAATATTTGTATCTTGGCATTATTTTGTGGAGAACGTTGGTAGAGCATTTGTCCGATTGTATAATTGCTATTTTGATAAGAAAAGCAGTATGGAGGGGTAAGGATAATTTTAAAAATCCTTCAATTTTTCATTTAACATATTCAATTGTATCTGTTTGCTATTATCTTCCCCATTCCCTTTCCATTGATAGTTTTATTTTTAGGTTAATGTTTAAGCAAGGTTAATCCTTAGAGAAGTCTTTTTAATGCAGTCCCAATTTATTGCTCCAACTATTCAGTTGGTGTGCATGAAACTTTTTCTTGTTTTCCCTCCATGGCATTTAGTATTGTTAACAATTTGTCAAGGAGAGAGAGAAAGAGGGAGAGGCAGAGGGGGAGGGGGGGGGAAGGGAGGGAGGGAGAGAGGGGGAGGGAGGGAGAGAGAGAAAGAGAGAGAGAGAGAGAGAGAGAGAGAGTGAGTATAAGGGGAGATAAAGAGAAAAAGAGTTGCCAGACTTGTCTGATTATCCTAGCCAGTTTACCCTATAATTTAACCCTATGTCTGACCAGGACAAAGTACATTCCATTGATGCTTTTAAAGCCCTAGAGACCTTTGGTAGCTGTACATTTGGTTTCCCTCCAAAAAAAAAAGCAGGGGATTTTTTTTTTAATTCTCAAAAGAGAGGGAAAAATAGGATTATGTCAAAACATAACATTTTTTTTATTTCTGATATAAACATATCTCTCTTCTATATGCAGCATTTATAGTTTTTCTTTCCTGAGAGTTTCTTGATGTAGTTATTACTTAACACAAAAGGATGGAAATGTGTCAGAACTTCCATGGTGTTTTGAAGAAGACCAACATTGTGCCATATTTTTCTTCTGCATTAATGGATATTTTGATATTTTAGAAATGATGATATAAAATAATGATTGTGTTTGGGCATCAAAGTGAAAAAAACGATCAGGAAAAATGGATACAATCAACAAGGAAAGTCTTAATAACAGATTCATTCAAGGTTATCTCCTAAGTCCATCTCAGGTCATCTTTCTAACTTTTGTGCCTTCAGTTTGAGATACAATCTCTCTGCCACCAAGTTCTGATGTTCTTATGTTTAGTAAACATAAACTTGTCCAAATAATTTTTTATATTCTTTATTTCCTTTATGTTTATACAGAGGTCATATATAAGAAGAAATGTTTGAATCAAGGTTTGTCTTGCTCATAGTAGTCATTTAGTAATGTTGAATGGAATGAATTGGAAAAATAACATTGTTAATTAAAAGTAATCTTATCTTGTCAGAAATAGCAAGTTTGTCATTAGTTGAGTTTGAATTCATTGTTATTTGGCTCAGTGAACAAACTGTGAATTTACTTCCTTGCATGTAAGTGGCTGTAGAGATAAATCTGATCTTCAGTAAAATTCCAGACCTTAAACTTCTGGATTGAACTAATTTACAAAAGATGCTTCATTAATTTAATGTGAAAACAGCTATATGCAGCCCTTTAAAAAAAGGCTATAAATATATTCATTTAGGTAATCGTTTACTATGACATTATTGCTGTGAAACTGGCATATAACACTTATTTAAAAGTTCTAGGGCTTATAGTTAATTTGAGAATGCTCAATTATGAAATTCCTTCCTTGGTGTAAGATCATTTTACAAGCAATGTTCTCTGCAGGAGTATTTATGAAAGAAATGTGAAATTCATTAGTTGTAAGTGAAAATTCTAGGAATACAATGCTTTTCAGTTTATTTGCAGAAAACAGAAAACAAGCTTTGAGTTACATGTAAACTGGTCAATAGCCTCCAAATGTTACATACAGTCAGAGCTTGAGTACCTGAACATTTTCAATAGCATGTCATTTGAATTACTGAACAGGTTGTGCTTCTGAGGCAGAAAAAGGGAATTAGTCATTGATCCAAGACAGACAGTGTTTGAACCAGCACTGCCTAAGAATTCTTTCCATTGCTGCCAGTACCTTGACATCTAGACTGTCAGCACCCTTGCTATACTGTAGTTCAGGGCTCTAATAAGGAGAGAATTTACCTTTTCATAGAAACATTGTGCACTGGAGAGTAGGACAAAACCACAGAAGGTGTTTCTTCTCACTGACTGAAGAAGAGATTTAGTTTTTAGAAATATCTGAAAAGAAACTGTTACAGTATCAAATAGGTGCTTTAAAGAAGAGTAGAACAGTATACATGCCAGTTAGTGACTGTCCTATAATAAATTTCAAATGGGAAATTTATAAAAATGTCATTGTAAGTGGATATATTTTCCTGCCTCAAATTTGAGTTTCTATTTCTATAAGAATAAGATGAAATTCTAATATTAAGAATATTTTCAATGTGATGGTAACTAACTGGAGGGATGGTGGAACTGACTTAGATCACAGCAGTGCCAAGAAGTGTTTTAGTCCTTTTTGTTGGACTCACTTAAACTCGAAGAGTATCTATTTATATATAATCTAGCTTAGTGGACCAGTATACTTAATTCATTTGCATTTACAGATGTTGATTTTGATTTTCAGTAAAATTTATTGAATCATAGCTCGACAACTATGGAATGTTAAAAATATTGGGAAATGATGATATAGGTCATCTCCATTAAAAAAGGGATGTAATATTCATCAAGGGAAATTTCATGGTTGGAAAATTTGTATAGTAAGGTCAAAGAAAAATGAGAGGATTCTACATCAATCATAAACAAATCAAGCTTAGATGAGGTCTTATTTTTTTTTTTTTACAAGATAAGAGGTCAGCATTAAAAGCGTTATTTTCCAAAGAAAGTAGTATTAAATTCAGACTACTCTAGAGGGATTTTTAAAAGATATAAACAGTTTATTTTGAATTCATTTTAATAATATTTTATCATAATCCTAGAATATATAAAATATATATACATAATATAGTAGAATATACATAAACCTAGCATATACAGGTTCAAATAATAGGGAAGAAATAGGTCTCCTTACCCTATTTACATGTGAAAATAGGTGGGAACCAAGGTTATTCTATCTACTGAGTAAGCCACAGTGTGCTAACTGCAACACACTGTTTCTGAATGCAAAATATTAATGAACCTTAATGAAAATTACATGGCCTTTTAAAGGATAAAAATAGGCCCTAAGAATCCAGAATAGGATACAGGGTCTGTTTAATTATAATAAAAAAATAGCCATCTCTCTTTGTAAGGCCATACGAAATGCTTTTCCTTTTGTGTACCTGATTTTCTCACCTGTAAAATGGGTATAATGCTACATTTCCCTTTTTTTTGACTTATGGAGACAAACATATAATGCAGAGAAAGCAGTTTACAATGTCAGACTACACTTCAGATTCAAGGCAATAGTGTCTGAGTTCTGCGTGACTCTCACAATTACCTTTTGAGAAGATGCAGAAACTATTCCTTTGCTCAGTAAAGGGTATTTTGTGATTGGAACAACAAAGGTTAGTAGGTCTGCTCTATAAAGTTTTGACCTAGACCCAAGTAATTGTAGGTCGACTACTTTTTTCAATATAATGACTTGATTTTACCTGAATCTTAACATATGAGGGGTAAGGATACTTAGGGATCCTAGACCATTGAGTCAGTGTACTTTGGATCTATATTTTGTAAAAGGGGTCTTCTGGGACCAAAATTAGTTGTCAAGGTCTTTACTATATTGTAATGGGTAGTCCAGTATACACATTGGCCTGCAGCTCATCTGTAGTCAGTTATTGAAAAAAAAATAATGTATGACTTGTGGAAATTCCATTTATTCTAGGAATATAATTGCTTTTCTTGGAGTAGAAATGGTATTCTTTTTCCCTGAAAAGAGAACTTTGAATAACTTCCAAACACACACACGCATGCACACGCGCACCCCTTGCTCTGTGTTAGAATAAGGAAAGTCATGATCTCAAAATTTCCAAAATGTCTTGATAATAGGTTTAATCTCTATATCCTGTCTTGTTGGAGTAACATTTTGACTGAACTTTGAGCCACACAACTGCGGAACAAATCCCCTAATACTTCCCCAAAAGAAAAGAGTAGAATATATAAACTATAAACCTACATTCATTAATTTTTTTTAACTGAAACTGAAATCCAAGGAGATTAAGTGGTGGAATTAAATTTGGATCCTGGTTCCTTGAATTCAAACCTAAGTTTCACTTTGATTTCTGGAAAATTTTCTGGAACATACAGAGAAGGAAAGGAAAAATAAATATATATGGGAAAAAATGAGCCAAGAGGCAACATAGAAACAGATCATGTCAGAATAATCTCATTTCCTTCTGACTGATGCTTTAGATATTTTGTCTTAAACAAAAACTTTTAGAGACTTGTTAAATATACTTTGTTTACTGCTCCTCAACTAAGAACCTTTTCCCTTATTTCACTGAAAAAAATTGAGGCCAGTTACTGAGAGCTTCCTCTTCTCCCCTTCTACTCAGCTCACATCTCTCAGATGCCTTCTGTCACTATTCTTTTTAACTCCTGTGTCACATGAAGTAGCTTTTTTTCCTTGTCAAGGCAAAAGCCTTCTACTTCCATTCCAACCCGTTTTCTCCTGCCTATTACCACCTCTGTCATCCTGACTCATTTATTCTCAGTCTCTTCTCATATACCAGTTACTTCTCTTCTGCCTACAAGCATGTCCTTGTCTTCCCATCTCTTGATCTATCCCCAATAAGTCATCTCTTGTTTCTCCTGTTTGTAACAAAACTCCTTGAGAAGTCTATCTACTATAGGTGTTCCATGTCCTTTACTCTCACTAAACTCTACTGCTAGGTTTCTAACTTCATCATTCAACCAAAACTGCCCTTTCCAAAGTTACTAATACTTTCTTTATTGTCAAATCTAATGGCCCTTTCTCAATCCTCATCCGACACTATCGACCATAATTTTCTCTTAGGTAGAAATATCTAGGGTTTCATGACACTACCCATTCCTGGGTTCTCTTCCTACCTATCTGATGCTTCTCAGTGTTTTTTTGTCTAAATCTCCATCCAGGCCACAGCCTTGGGTGTCCCACGAGACTCTGTCCTTGGTCTTCTCTTCTTTTTAATACTATTTCACTTGGTGGTCTTGTCAGCTCCCATGGACTCAATTATCTGTACACTGATCTTTCTCAAACCTCTTTATCCTCTCAGCAGAGCTTCATCGTGCATCTCCAGTTACCTTTCAGAAATGTTGCACTGATATTCAGTAAGCCTCTTAAAATCACCATGTTTAACACTGAACTTACTATCTTTCTCCCTAATGTGACTTCTGCCTAAATTTAATATTTGTGCCCCAGTAATATTTTCCCTTCATGGAATCAGAGAATTTGAGCACAGAAGGGCCTGACTCTGTGGCTGCCAAGTACCTATTCCTGAAAGGAATCCTTACTTTTATATACCCAGAAGGTAAGTCATCTTGTGCTTTAAAACCTCCAAGCATCAGGAAACTACCATTGCCCAAGACAATCCATTCCATTTTGGGGTAGCTCTAATTATTATTAGTAAGTTTTTTTCTGATATCTAACCTTAATTTTCATCTTTGCATCTTGTTGCTAAACAGAACAAATCTAATCCTTCCTTGCATTTTTGGTTTCCCAAACGAAACATGCCCAGTTGCTGCAATTGATTCTCACGTGACATGGTCTCAAGACCCTTTGCTATCTTCATTACCCTCCTCTTGACCCTCCAGTTTATCAGTGTCCTTTTTTGGTTGAGGTGCCTAGATCTGAATGCAGTGTGATGACACCCGGTCATACAGAATGAGGAGAAAGGGTCGTGGGGCTATTGGCCTGCTTATTCCTGGAAGCCCTTTCCTCTCTTGATGCACCGGTCATGTTAGTGTTGTTGCTTCCACAACACACTACTGACTCATTAAACTCTCAACATAATTAAACCCCCAAATCTTTCCCCCTCTCAGAACAACGGCTGTCTAACCTTGCCTCCCCTATACTGTATTAGCAAAGATTTTCCGTACTCAAGTATCAGATAGTATTATTTATTCCAATTTAATTTCTTCTTTTGAGATTCAGCCCAATGATTCAGGGGTGGGGAACCTGCGGTTTTGAGTCCAAGTTTTACAGAACAAATCTTTTTATTAAGGGGATTTGTTCTGTGATGTTTAGAGTCAGTCCAAGGGCTGTACTTGAGGACCTAGAAGGCCACATTTGGCCTCGAGGCTGCAGGTTCCCCACCTCAGATAGACTGTAGACTCTTTTAGATACTGACAGCCATTTTAAGTGTTAGCTGTCCTTCCCAGCCTGTGACATTTGCAGATATGATGAATGTACCATCTCTGCCTTGATGAGGTCTTTAATAAAAATGTTGAACAAGCACATGGCCATTCATAGATCCCTGGCGTATTCCGCTGCTAACCTCCTGCAACATTGATATCGAGCTGTTAAGGAGGAAAGGGAATAAGCATCTCTATAATGCCTACTATGTGCAAGGCGTTGTGTTAGGTGCTTTACGAATATTAACTTAGGTGATCCACCTTTGTGAGGTACTGTTATTATTTACATTTTATAGTTGAAAAAACTGAGGCAATTAGAGGTTAAATGACTTGCATGGGATCACATAGGTGTTAAGTGCCTGGGGTCACATTTGAACTCAGGTCTTCCAGACTCTAGGCCCAGCGCTGTAGTCATTGCACATTCTTTGAATCTGGCTCTCTAGTCACTTCTGAACCCACCTAATTGTATTAGTGTTTAGCCTTCTCTGCCTGGTAAGGAAGAGATACTTAATAAAAACTTTACTAAAATTTAGCTAAAATATAGGGTGTCCCTAAAACTACAATGTAATTTTAAGTTTTAACAGTTTGAAAACTACTCTTAAGACTTTTGGGACACCTGGTATATCCATAGCATTCCCCTTACCTGCTAGTTTAGTAATCTTGCCAAAAAAGGGAATGAAATTAATCTGGCATGACCTTTTTTTTTTTTTTTTGGGCACAAGGCATTTGGGGTTGACTTGCCCAGGGTCACACAACTAGTGTCAAGTGTCTGAGATAGAATTTGAACCTGGCTCCTCCTGACTCCAGGGTGGGTGCTCTACCTACAGCATCATATAGCTTCCCATGGTATGACCTATTTTTGATAAAGCCCTGTTTGGTTCTTTGTCCTCACTTTCTAGATATTTAGTCCTTTGTAGTATTTTCCTATCACTTGAAGCAAGCCTACTACCCTATAGCTTTGCAGCTGTGGTTTTCCTGATTTTCTAAAAATAATGTGATTTGCTTTTCTCCAATTTTAAGTCATCTCTCTGATTTTTTTGTGCTTTTTTCAGCTGTCACTGACAGCGGATCCTTAATCATGCCTTCGGGTCCCTTGGAACCTAAGAATGTAGTTCTTCTAGGTCAAGTGACTCGAATCCATCACACTGCATGTTCTTTCACTATTTCCTTACTTATCATGGTTAACCATGCCTTGTTCATCATTTTTGTCATTTCCAGGGCATTTTCCTTGTCAGAGAAAATCGAAGCAAAATAAGAAATGATTGACTCTGCCTGTTCTTTCTTAGTTCTCCTTGGTCCACCCACAATAATCCTTTTGCTCCCAATATAACTTAACAAACAAAACTCACACCTTTTTTTTATTGCCCTTAGCTTCCCTTGACAGCCTCAGCTCAGTTTTTCTTAAGGATAGAACAGAGAAATAACTTTCCTTAAGTGCTACTTCATTGTATCTGCTTTTGTGGGGCTGGTCTTAGACATGTCCGCGGAATAAAGAAATTGTCTAATAATACCCAGCATTGATGCAGTGCTTTAAGGTTGGCAGAGTACTTTATCCATGTTATCTCATTTGTTCCTTACAACAACACAGTAAGGTAGGTTTTGTTAATATCCCCATTTTTCAGTTGAGGCACAGAGGCTTTTAAGGGACTTGGTGAAGGTCACACAGTTATGGCAGGACTCAAACTCAACTCTTCCTGACTTCAAATCCATTATTTTATCTACTGTGTCACTCTCTTGCCCAGTGATACTAAAAATGATCGGCTTATCATTTGATACTTTTTCGGGGGAAGGGGGGTGGTGAGGAGTCGGAGTAAACGTTAAGAACAGTAGGTAGGAAGGAGAAAGGAAAAAGCTGGGATTGAGGAGGATATAAAACCAGAATAAATCTGCGTCAGTCACTGGAGAGAGAGGGCATACAAGCAGATTTTTGGATGGACTATATACCTCAGGGTAACTGTCATGACAGTCTGGGCTTTGATTGAAATCATATTCGGGCCACAATAGGAAGAAAAGAAGGGAAAGATGGTCATGTGAGAGACACTTCTGGATCCAGTACCCGGATTCAAAGTGAGCAGGATGGGGGTACAGGGCAAGGAGGATAAAGCTTATCTAGAGTAGAGAAAGCCTGTTCCAAGAATGGCAAGGCAGATAACTTCCCACTTCCTTTTTTACTCAAACCAGAGGTTTTTCAGACAGCACTCTTACCCTTTGCTCTGTCAGAAAGGCTTGAGCATGTTCCTTTACATAGAGTTGTAGAATAGATGTGAGACAGGGTCAAGAGAGACTTTGAGTGGAATTAGGGAGGCATGTGATTACAGGGTCTGTGGTGTTCTTTCTGACTCTGTTTATACCCAAAGCATATACAAAGTTAGATACATTAGTGGGGATAATTCTTTATCTTTCATTCTTACTCTCAATTCGACTTCTTTATCATAAAAATATGTTTGTAAGTAGTATACTTACCCCTCGAGGTGAGATGAGACTTGAATTCAATAACTATAGTTATAGCTAGTAGTGTCTTCATATGAAAAAGGCAAAACAATAATCTCATTTTTATAGTTAGAAACAGAAAAATCTTTATTCTAGTTTTTATTAGCAATTATAAACATTTTTTGACCAATTTTAATGCATTTTTAAAGACTTGTTTACTTGGACAAATGGAAATGTATCATTATTAAAAATTATTCCATTTGCTATTTTGGTTTATAGTATAATTGTTAATTAAACAGTTAAATAATTACAGTTAAGCCACAGTTGTTTTGTTTTTTTGCTTTAGGAAAGAAAATTAGCCAAATACGTTCTACAACAAACTGTAATTCCTGTTAGCTTTCTTGCTAATTCATGGAATGTGATTTTTTTTGTACCAGCTTTTCTGGCCATTAACAATGATTAGAAAAGGCCCTATTGGATAAGATTAGAGATATTGAAAGCACAATGTGTGCATTGTAAACCTTTATTTCTGCTTCCTCAATAAAGGCAAAATAATCAGTTAGCCAAATATGTTCTTCTATTGGAGTTTATTTTTAGCATAAGAATCTAATAGAAAGACCTTATCTCTGAACTTATGGGATAGTTTCCTCTTTTATAAGTTTTGTTCCACCTATATCCATAGCTCCGCTTTCATCCTTTGACCATTGTTGCAATAGTTACAGGGAAAAAAGAGGTATTAGAAATCATTAGATGATATTTGATTAATATTCAATGATTTTCACACTTGCCTCTTCCAAGTTATATGACTTCATATGAAAAGCTTATTGCTGATAAAATTAGTAACTTGAAAAAAGAAGTACTGCCAGATTCATGTAGATTATTCTTTTTTATGAGATGCTCTTATACATAAAGGAGAGGTTGGCATTAATGGAAAGAATGCTGGATTTGGAATCAGGGAATCTGGATTCAAATTCTGCCTTTACCTCTTAGCCTCTGTGTTGCCTTTGACAAATAATTTAATCTCTATGAGCCTTTGTTTTCTTAGTTAGACAATGGGGAGGTTGGACTAGCTAACCTTTGGGGTGCCTTCTAACTCTGAATCTGTGATCCTGTATTCCCTGGGGAATGACAGTGGGGGCAACATTTTTGCCAAAGTGACAGATAATTTTAGGTGGATATATTCACATTCTTAAACCAACCAACCAACAAACAAGCCCAGCTGTTGGGCCATTTCTGAAGGAGGACAAATGGTTAAAGGGACAACTCCAAAGAGCTTCATTGTCTTTTTAAATCATTGAGTTATCTGCTGTTTACCACTGCTGGCCATAACCTGTCAGAAATGGATAAAGAACAAGGAGGACATTCCAGAGGTCATTCAGAAAGACTGAGGAAAAGGCAATCAGTATATTTAGATCTTAGAATTGGGTAACTTTAAGATATCCACAAGGATCACTGGGCTAAGGTGATTATATCAGTTTGCATGTGCAATAAAAAATTCCAGATTTTTTTTAATAGCACAAAATAATCTGTTTAAAAAAATGGTAGGGTTTTTGTATTTTTTTAACAGCTTAGTAGTTAAGAAAGAAAAAACAAGTGGCAAAGCTGGCAGTAGCCCTTTTTTCCCCTCCAAACCAAACAAAAACCTTTTCAAATCTGCCAGCATTTCAAGACAAGGACACATTTTAAATGAAAGTCAATGGAAACCTGGCTTCAGTGTCATAAGCAGTAGGAGCATATCTGGTTTCTCACCAATTGTTTCCTTCTTCACTTCATTATTCATTTTGTATTTGATTTTTGGGCAGATTTCCTGGCATGGACTGTATTCCTAACTCTTCATATCTCCCTTTCATATTTAAATTTGACTTTACAGGGACAGAGTCTCTCCCCATCTTTTGTGTAATAGGGATTTAGCTATTTGTCATTGTTTAAAGTGGTCCCTGAAAGAAGATGTACTAAAATCCCACTATTTGAGGGTCGCACTTGGAGCCACCTCATCCTTTTAGAACCCAGTCTAAAGCTTAAGTATAAGAGATACCTGAGTACCCAAAGTAATTGTTACAAAACCCTTGTACTATATTGGTATGTGTTTTAATTCTTGGGCAAGCTTCCTCAGAATACAGTTTTAGATAGTATGGTTAAAAAGCTAAGAGTGTAAATGGTTGATGAGGGGCTACCAAGAAACTTAATGCCATTTATCCTTCTGACTAATGATGAAATAGCGGCAACCAACTGTGCTGTTCTCTTCAGTGGGAATTCTTAAGATGCAAAGGTATAGAATTGTAGGATTTAGAGCTTGAAGGAGCCTTTGGGACTAATTAATCCACCCCTCTCATTTTATAGATAGGGAAGTTGAAGTCCAGAGAGATAAATTGATTGGAAGATAAATAATTCAAACCCATACTGAGTTGAAATCATTTCTAGTATATCTACTTGGGGAGGTGGGTAGAGTGATAAAGCCAACAGCAGTGCTTCTCTGCACTGGGAATCTTAACAATTTAGCAAATATATATAAATACACATAACATACATATAAATGTACATGCATATGTACGTTTATATTAAGACCTCCCTTGAGTAAAAGCACTGTCCTAGGGACTCTGAATATAAAGATAAATATGACCCAGGCCCCATTCTTAATGAATTTAATAGAGGAGAAATGTCATGGAAACAGATAATTTAATGAAATGTGACAAGTTGAGGAGAGGCCAAGGAATAAGCTTCTTGGTGAGGAAGTGATTCAAGGGATGGCACTTTCAAACCTTAAACTCATTTCACTCTGGAGCTCATAGATGGGACCACAATAGGTCCCTGCTTAAGCTCCATTTAATGGCTGTATTTTAGGACCTTCTGGCTCAGTAGTAACTGTTTCTCTTTTGACCAATAACCCAGAGGGTCTTCCCCTCCCAGTTCAGGTTTTTTTTTTTTTAATTAAAACAGCCATCCCTTGACTCACTTCTCAAAGAGATCTATTCACTGAATGGGCATTACCTCTCTGAAAGTGAGAAGCTGAAAAGGCCTTAGCCTAAAAGGGCCAGAGTCTCCCGTTGCATCCTGGGCCATCTCCAGTCATCCTGATGACTATCTAGATGGCTCCGGAGGAGAAATGAGGCTGGTGACCTTGCACAACTCTCCCTCTGTCAAATCAAAGTCAACTGCATGTCACATCATCATTTCCCTGATGGTCATGGTCCTCTTCTAAAATGAAGAACAAACACAATATTGATAGTGAGGAGGGAGGATAACTTGACACTATCCAGATCAGTGGAAGGCTGCTTTAGGTCAAAGGAGACCTGAACATGTTTTTGAGTATGAAAGAGGGAGAATGGCTAGGGCAATTGGCTTAGATATCATTTAGATAAGACTTCAAAGTCTACTATTGCATCATCATTTATTGGTTGGGACTCTGCCTTTGGCTGTCTCCCTGAGTCATATTTAACAATTTATAACAAGTCTGTCTGATGTATTATTTTTGTAACCTACAGTATATTAAAAGTAGCAAATGGTGAAGAGGCACCATTAGTGGCAGACACCATGATAGCAGAAATGGAATCGTGATAGGTTGACATTGAGAAAGGAAACAGAAAATTGTTAAAGTTCAAACAAATTATATTTTCTCATAGTTCCATAGTGCATGTTCTTGCAATGGCCAACACAAATTACAGAAGGCTGCTGGTGAAGCATGTTACCCACTTCCCAACAGAAGTGATGGACTCAGTGTAAATGAGGTATTTTTTGGACATTGTTAATGGGGAAATTTGTTATGCTTGACTTTGCATATTTTTTTTACTAGGATTTTGTTTTTCTTGTTTTCCCCTGCAGTGAGGGATTGGAAAGAGAGAAAATAAATTTTGTTAATTGAAAAAATTTAATTAAATTTATAATAGAAAAATAATCATATATGTTCCTTAGTCATCAGGCAAAATTAAATTCTATTTAACATTCCATGTTAAAGAGGTCATTTTGGAAAGTTACATTTTGGAAAAGATTTTAAAAAAAAAAGTTTTGGCCCTTACCCTTGAAATGGGTAAATTTAGAGTTATATGTAAAACTTATGTAGAATTTCTTGATTTCCAAAAATAATGGATAAATCAAATGTAGCTGTAAGATGTTTGTTCAATGTGTCAACAAGTGAAATCGTGGTCTGTGATGTTGTTTTTGTAGTTGTCACTTTGCAGCCAAAGCTTCTTCTCTCAAGGAATTTATACATACTTTCATGGAGCAGCTCTATTTGTATATAATGTAAATATAAGAGGATTCTTTATGAGCAGCATAGAAAGAAAACAAAATATTATAATTTCTTAATAATCCATGATAACTGAGAAATCAAAGAAAATTCTCACATCTTATTTCAGTCAGAAGTTAATCTACTCCATTGCTTGTGTACATACATGCACAATTCATTACTTCAGTGGATTGAGCTCTTATCATTGCAGTGACCGATACCTCCCATTGGTGCAGCCCATACGTAACCCACATATGCCTCATGGTTGAGAGGAAAATACGTTGGATTTGGATTTATGAGAAATCCAGGTTTGAGTTGCATCCAGGTTTGACTCTTCATGGAGAAATCACTCAGGTTTTTAAAACCCCAATTTCCTCATCTGTAGAATGACTGTAATTGTAATTGTGTGTCCAGTTGTGAAGAACAAGTGTGATAATGTGCAGGAAGTACCATCACTTCAACATGTTATATAATGTCAGCTGTTATTCTATTGTCATCATCCTGTTCTAGTCTTGTTTCTTTTCCCATGAGCTTTTCTTTTCCATGTCTTTTAACATTGTGTGGATACCAAGACCACACTCAATACCCCCATTCTTTCTTGCTATGTGTCCAACCTACCTCCTTTTCTGATCATGCATTTTCTGCATGGTTTCTTAATTCTTTCACTGTAATTGAATATTATAAATACCATCAAAAAAACCCCAACAGGCTTATAATTGGTTTTAAAGGCTGATTTTTTTTCTATGCTGATTTGCAGACAGCATACTAGAAAGATCTCCCTTTTCAGAATGTCTATGCAAACTGCCTTCTATAATTCCTGAAATTCAACCACTTGAGATTCATTACTTTGAATGTTTCATATTACTAGGTTTTCTCCGTTAAAATGGAAACTTCCTACAGGAATATCACCGTAAGTTTTTGTTATCATTGAATAGTTTTCCAGCTAGTAACTTAGTTTTTCTTTCAGAAAATAAATGCCGGAGTACTGAATCTTGAGTTGGAGGATACATATGTATCCAGATCCTGCATTTGCTGTTGTATATCCCAGTTACCTTGGCAAATTATGTAACCTAACTGGGTCTTAGGTCCCTCATCTGTGTAATGAGAAGGTTGGGCTAGGTGACCTAGGTTCCTTTCAGCTCTAAATCCTGTGCTTGGCAAGGTGGAATGGGATACACCACTAGCAAGTTTGACTAAAGAGTAGAGCAATGAGGGAAAGGTCTAGCACAGAGTGTTGACCTGACTTAAATGCAATGTCACAATCAGTGGCCCTAGACAGCCAGAGATGGTCCTAAGAGAATACGTGCTAAAAAGGACAAGAGTAACCTTGAAAGAAAATATGAGAGGCTGGTGCCAACTAGTCTACTTAATGTCATTGCCCAGTCTTGGCACAGAGCTGGTGTGCCTGCCAGTGGGGCAATCTGCTATGTCATAATTGATACTCTTTGAAGCCAGTTTTCCAGATAGAACCAGAATTCTTTTGCTCTATAGTGTTTCTCTGCTACTTTTCCCAAATTTTAGTTCTTATTTGTTCTAAGGTTAACAACAGGTACTTCAAAGAAATATTAAGTGATAAACTTTAGTGAGTACTATGAAGATCAGTCACTCCATTAGAGTTATTAAGATACCTCAGATAAAATGGGAGCTTCTAATGGATGACAAATTATGATTGTTGATAGTTGGTATCAGAGAATTCTAATTTCATTAGCTTATTTATGGCCTCTCAGGGTAGTGTGTCCTGGTATAGTTTTTAGGTTAGTATTTAAGGCCGTGTGAAATGACTCTTAGCTTTTGGGGGAGTGTGAGGGGATTATATTCTTGAGATCTACCTAATAAGGTCATCTGTTTGACAATTGCCTGACTATACAGGTTGATAGGACCATATTTTGAGACACATTTGACCAGCCCTGTGCTAATATACTTGTGACCTTTTTGACTATTTCATATGTATAAATATGGGCTTTTATGTTGGGAGAATTCTTATGCTGAAATAGTATGCTGTAGAGTTCTTAGGAATATTAGTTTGAAATTAAAAAAAAAAAGGTAGACATTTGCCATGTTTCTGAAATGCTGTTGCTATTGAAAAGTTGTTATGCTACATGTTCTAGTAATCAGAAAAAAAGTACTGGTGGTCAGTTGGACAAACGAGGACAAACGTAAATTTTACTAATTACATTTGTGAAACTATTATCAAGCAACTTTGTCTTCTATTTCCCTGACTAAAGAGAAAAGCAATAAAGCCTTATGTTTTATCCATCAAAATTCTAACAAAGTTCTGTATTATCTGGTTCTGAACATAATTTATTAAATCTTTAGTAACAGAGAGGATGAATTTAACTAGTCAGTCAACAAGCATTTATTAAGTATCTACCATGTGTCAGAGAGATACTGTGCTATAAGCACTGGTAATATATTATCAGAAAACAGCTCCGTTGCTTAAGGGTACTCACAGTCTAATGGGGGAGGTAACATGTAAGCAATTATATACAAAGAAGATTTAAAGAGGAAAAATTGGACCTAATCAATAAAGGAAAGGTGCTACCATTGTGTGGTTTGTCCATTGTTCTGTAAGAGGACCATGACATCAAGGATATGATGACATGACTTGGAATTGACTGATTCTAGTGAGGGAGGGCTATACAGAGTCAACAGCCTCACTTTCTCCTCCAGAGCCATCTGGGTCCAGTCGCCAGATATTCATCAGAACAACTGGAGATGGCCCAGGATGCAGTGAGCGACCCTGGCCCTTTTAAGCCAAAGTCTTTTCAGATTCTCACTTTGAGTAAGGTAATGCCCATTCAGTGAATAGACCTCTTTAAGAAGTGAGTCAAGGGATGACCTCTTTAAAAAAAAATCAAACTGAGAGAGGAAGACCCTCAGGGTTGCCTAGCCAAAGGAGAAGGAGTTATTATTGACATTGACTCTGAGCCAGGAGGGCCCCCAAAATAACCAATAAATGGTGGTTGGGCAGGATTCTATTGTCTAGTCCATGAGATCCAGAATTGGGTTTAAGGACTTGGTCTCTGAGAAAGAAATCTGTATCTAGTAAATCCCAAGTTAACTAGGTAGCTTTCTGTCATCAACATTTACCTTCCTTTGGGCAGAGCACCCTCAGGTAAGCTGTAAGGAAGATTGTGAAAGGCTTCTTGTAGAAGATGAGACTTAAGCTGAGACATGAAGGAAAGGAGATGAGGAGGGAGAGAATTCCAGACATGGAAGACAGTCGGTGAAAATGCTTAGGAGTATCAGAAGCTTCAGTTAAAGAGAGAAAAAAAGGAAAGTGTAGGAGGGCAAGTTGAAAAGTTTTACCTGGGGTCACTTTGTTTACCCTCTTTAAGGCAAAGTTTTTAAAAGGTTATACCTGGAATATTTTCATTAAGATGTGGGTGTGGGACTCTGATTTGCATGGTTTCTGGAGGTTGTTTTTTTTTTCTTAACCATGGTCAGCTTTGTTATAAAAGAGCTTTGTTTCCACAAGATTTGTTAATCAAGGTATTACTGTACTAAAACGTAAGGAGAAAGAGAAACCTTGATATCTTATTGCAGAGCTGCGTGTAAAGTAGCAGAAGGTTAAAGTGAACCTCTGATCTGATAACCCAGTATTACGTGAAAATCTAATCACACTCAAGTAGAAAAATACATTTGTCTGTAAAAGAGGCCCCATTCATTAACTGTAAGACACAAAAGTAAAGACTTCTCTTTAAATTGTCTTGTCTACTTTGGATGTTGCTGCTTTATTTTATTTTGGTTTCTTATTAATGCTATTATTAAATAAATATAAATGATAGTGATGAATAGTAAATATTAAGTGTAATAATGTTAAATAGTAAATGCTGTTTCATCATGCATTATATGTATTTTAATCTGCTCACAATAAAAACCCTAAAAATCATTAGTTTTACCCTAAAAATTTAGTATTTTAGCCAGGAGGAATAGAATGAAATTAACAGGGTGTGATTCATACTAAATTTTTCAGTGACTTTAAACATTCCTTTCTGTAGGCCCCTTTAATAGATCCAGCAGTAGATTTACTTCAGATGTCAGCAAGAAGGTCTCTATAATTTTAGGTATTTCTTTTTACCATGAAAACAAACAGACAGAAGGGTATGTTATTGGTTAGGTTGTCTTTCTGTGAGAATTACAAGGAATACCTGAACTGTAAGGGGCCCCAGAGGTTATCTTGCCCATCTCCCTCCCTTCATATCAGGTTTTCAGGGGGTGAAGTTAGCCCAAGGTTGGAAATCTGGGACTCTACCCAAGTACTCCCAATTCCAGTGTTCTTTCCATGATACTCTCATGATACACTCTGCTTTTACATATCAAACTACTTCAAGAAGATAACATTTGAAGAACATTTCTAATATTAATTGCATCAAGGATTGCTTTCTTCATGTTTGGAAAGGCCACCAAGCCTTGTCAGTCAAGCAGAAGTGAACATAGCTGCTTTGAATATTGAGAATCAAGTTGTGTAAGGCTAGAATAACAAAGCCATCATTTTCTTGTGATGTGATGAATGTGAAGCTCTTGATTGTTGCCCAAGTCTGATTTAGTAGTAAGCTTCTCCAGTCCTTGGTTTCACTTTGTAACATTGTAGCTAGTCCATGAGGCCTTTTGAAGGCTATATGTATGTTTATTTAGTAGCTAAAGTAAATGTGTACCTGTGAGATTTTTGTTGTTGTTGATTAAACAAAGATATCATAGTCCATGTGCATTTTTATATATTACCTAAAATTACCTACAATCATTATCTAGATTTAGAAAGCTAAGTACCAATTGAATATTCATTATTTTTCTTAGTTCCAAAAGGTAAAAAAATGACACATAAATGCAAAATGTTAGCAAAATTTTATTTATGATTATATCTTAGTGTTATTTAATATTGAGATTTACTCCAGGAATGCTTCTGAAGCCTGTTTTAAGAAATCAAATCCCAGTAGAGTTTTGCAGCAGAATTTTGCCATGTGAAATTATAAAATTAATTTTGTAAGTCATACTCTAATTTGCATTGTCCAGATTTTCACAAATTTAGTTAAAACTATATCTCTGGAGAGTGAGATTAGTGAGCCCCCTAAACTGTTTGGGGATTACTTGGAATGTAATTTCATGAAGTTGCGTATGAGAACAAAAATGATAAGTAATTGATACTTCATTGAATGAAATTCTTCATTTTTGACAAGTGTGAAGACTGCAGAGTTTCTGTTTTTCTGCAACCTCAAAAAAACCTATTTATCATTTCATGAAGATTTAAAAAATGGTGAAAATGGAAAGGTTATTTAGTTCTATTTTGGCTTCAGAATTTGAAGGAATAAAAAATAGAGAGGAATCAGTAATAAATATTAGATTCTCACATGACCAATATTAGTCTTCCTTATTTATTTTACAAAAGGGATTGATGAGGAAAATGTCAACCCTCTGTTATTTGATTCATTGATTTTTATTAATTTATCGATTTTATTGTTTGTAAGTGAATTAAAGCAAGCTACATATTTCAAAACGTGTGTGACCTTACCACATTGAAAACTTTATAGACATATGGCATAGTGACAAGGGTGAATGCCTAGGTGGGGTGGGGTGTGTTTGACCTGGATTGGTGGTCTGAGACTGGCTAAATATTTTGATCATGAGAACTTATGCTTATTCCCCAATCAGGAAAGCTCATCCTGAGGAACAGTAGTCTGGGGACTATTGAAGTCATTGTATGTTATTGTTTTCCTGCTTCCTCTTATATTCTGTATCAGTTCATTTAAATTGCCCCCCGGTATCTCTTTGATCTGTTCCTTTTTTTTTAGGTTGTGCAGTAATATTCCATTCTGTTTATTTCCTGTTGATTTGTAACAGAAGCAGTGCCCTTTATAATGACCAACATAATTCCTTGAATGTTCCGAATAGTGGACTGCTGGCCTTGTAATCCAGAAGATCTAGCTTCAGGCCTTGCCTCTAGCTATATGATTACTGGCAAATCACTTATCTGCTTGGATCTGTAAAACCTTTAAGTTATAGAGCGCCCTCCAAAAAAAAAAACCTAAACAAACAAAAACCAAATATATACATTTTTTGAAAGATTATTCTTAAGTACCTTATTTTACCTAATTGCACTGTGAGGTTAATGTAAAATATATTACTGTTTGTTCTTAAATACGTGTGACTTTGATACGTGTGATAAAAGATAAGATTTCAGCCCTACCTGCATTTTCCAGATTTTTTTCAGCTGCAGTGGAATTTTTGCTTTTGTCAAAATGAGCCGAAGGCAATAGCTTTTTTGTCACGTGTTCATTCATGTCCAGTAATCATTTGGTTTTTTTAATTGTTACTGGTTTTTATTGTAACTGAAAACCAATCAAATATCTTTCCACTCAAATAGCTCTTTGAGATGTTAGGTTTTTTTTTTTTAATTTTTTATTAAAGTCACTTGCTATCACTGAATCTCTAATGTACAATAAAAAGCCACTCTAGCTTTTTTATTATTTTCTTTTTTGAAATTCAATTGTTAAATGTTTAAAGTTTCTAGCCTAAATTGAATCTGGCATAGGAACAGTCAGCCGAGAAAGATTCTTTTTATTTATCTTGCTTCTCTTTGGCAGTCTGGTGAAGTCTGTGGACTCCTTCTCAGAATGAGGTTTGTTGCCTATAATCGTAACTGAAGGAAATTTCAGTTAAAGGGTAATGAAAATAAAGTAATTTTTTTCCCCATCCATATTCATGAATCCTGTGAAATCTATCACAGGACAAAGAGTGTTTGGACCACAAGTTAGAAAACCTTGCTCTGGAAATAAAGTACTTTTTTTATGTGAAATAAGCAAAGAATGTGTTTTTAGTCAACAAGATAGTTTCCATTTATCCTGACTAAAAAATTTTGCAAATTATTTTCCATTTCTCTGAAATAAAGATGAGCTATTTTCCATGAAAAAGATAGTATAATTTTGTGATTATATACATATGTACACATGTGTAAATATGAATATATATAGACACACATATACATATATCTTTGTAGAGCAAGGTGGGAAGAGAAAGAATGCGTGAGTTTGGGGCTTCCTAGTACATAGTATAATGGATCAAGTGATGGACTTGGAATCAGGAATACCTAGATTGAAATACTTTCTGACATCATCTGTATCACCATGGACAAGACTCAACCTTGGAGAACCTCAGGTATTCCTAAGACTGAGTTTTAGATGAGCTGCTTTCTGCATTGATGGGGAGGGAATTTGCCCATACTGAAAAGATCACAGGTCCTAGATTTATTTTCTCTAACTCCATCTAAATAGCATTAACATTTTAAACATTATTACTTGGCATCTATTATTTTAACGGGTTTCATGCCATGCTTATAGAGTCTAAGGTTTTCATTCAATGTTAGTACTTTATATTAAAAATAAAATACTTGGATAAAAGAAAGTGTATTTTAGCAGGAAGATAATTGGATCATTTGTTGCAATTGTTGAATCATTTCAATCTTATTCTAATTCTTTGTGACCCCATTTGAGGGTTTTTTTGGCAAAAGTACTGGAATAGTTTGCCATTTCTTTCTCCATCTTAATTTTTACAGAGGAGGAACTGAGGCAGTAAGGGTTAAATGACTTGCCCAGGGTCACACAACTAGTAAATTAACCAATGTCCTCTTGACTCCAGGGCCAGCACTCTCTCTGCTGTGCCACCTAATTGGATCATAGGGTCCTATAGATCCAGAAGAGAATATAGAGGTCATCTAGTATATCCCTTTCATTTTATTTTTACAGATGAGAGTACTGAGGTCTAGGAAGATTGTGTCTTTCCCAGGGTCACACAGTTAAGTAAATAACAGAGCTAGGATTTGATTCCAGGTCTAAATCTGGTGCTCTATTTCCTGTACCATTTATTATTTTTCTGAAACTAGCTTCTCATCAGAGGACTTTAGACACTGATGCTGGCTGGTAGCAAGGGATAGGAAAGAAAGAAGAAATGGATTGGATCAGATTGGTTCTGAAGATCAGAGGTCTTAAACAGGTAGCTGGAAAGATTTGAGTAAGGCAGGAAGGTTAAAATATAATTGGGAAATATTTAACAAAATAAATAAAAATGCAATCAGATGTAGAGAATGTTCTGTGTGTTTTAAATCAGTGTGCAAGGCCCTGATGATCCTTATGTACATTTTGATGGCTCCGTTTCTATTTGAGTTTGGCACCTCTATTTCCATCTCTGCTTTGGCTATCGTGCTGCTTCCATACAGTCAGCAGGAGAGACAGTGTAGTACAATTAAGAATGAACGGTCACAAAGGTAAACTTCACCTGAGTAGCAGGGCTTAGGCAGTGATTATCTGGGTATACTTCATTTCCTTCCTTTTCTGCTTTTCTCCTTCCTTTCACCCCTCAGGGGTTTTGATAAAGCTTTGCTTTGCACTCATTGTGATTGCCATCCTAAAATAATTCAATAGGACCTCAGTTAGAAGTACTGTTACCATCACAACCAACCTGAAGAGGCCTAAAAGAAGATACAGGCCAGTGAAAGATCAAGTGGTTCTCCATGTATGTCTCTTCAGGATGGAATGAAGAGATGATTATTTTCTTCCTCTCCTAAAATTCAGGACCCAATGATCTGAGAGTGCTGCAAATCACTTAATATAAAAGAGGTTTCCAGGCTCAGAGTAGATATATAGAAAATGAAGCTTTCTTTCTGGCAGAATTTCCCAAATTAATCTGGCTTGAAATAGTAACCCCAAAGTCTTAGTATAGTTTTAAACTATTTAAGATTAATAGCAGCAGCATTTTCCAAATTAATTTGACCATAGAATGCTGCCTTGAAATAAATGGTGTCCTAAATGTCTTAATGCAGTTTTAAGCTGTTAAACTGCACTAAGACTTTTGAAATACCTGTATTGATAGGAACCATAAATACTGATCTGAAACTTCTATAGATATAGATTACACTGGAGAATAAAAGATAGATCAGGGAAATTTTGGAACAAAATAGAGGACTGAAACTTGTTTTCATATTGAAAAGTTGCTGTCTTTAATAAATGTTTTGATATTTTATATATTTGCAATTTATCAATAAACACAGTAGGATCTTATATTCTTTCCAACTTTTTTTTTTAAAACTTAATGTTGAATTTTTTAAATAGTATTTATTGGTAGGTATAAAATAAGTCAGAGAACTCTGATTTTGTCAGTGCAGGGAAACTCCCTCCTCCAATTCAGATAACCTATCTATAATTTCTAGTTTTAGAGAGTTATATGAACACTTAATTAACTCATCTCATAGTCACACATATTTCCCCCTTAGATATTGTGAAAATGGATCCCTGAAGACTTTCAGCTTTTGTTGGCTCCAGTATAACATTCTTATCTGTGTCCTTGGAAGGGATATTAAAGATTTCATCAGAAAATATGATTAGAAAAGAACTGGTCAGGTCAAGGAGTGAGAGTGAGGGATAACAAATGGGTAGCACTAAAACTCATGGAATGTTGAAAGACTTAGAGAATGACCTTCAGAGAATTGGGAGATCGTTCATGGATGATTTATAGGAGGGCATAGACAAGAATGGCACAAGTTGGGAATATGTGGGTATATCATTACAGTTATCCTTCCACATCATGGGAATTGGGGTGCAACACCCCCACGATCTGAAAAATCTGTGAAAAAAATTTTTGGCCCTCCCTTCATGCCAGAGAAGCAGTATGAATTATTATGGTATTAAAAGATAGGACATGTTGATATCATAAATACTATACATCTATTTTATGTATTTCTGAGTTTCTAAACTTTTTCTGTGTAGTCTGTTGGCCTTTGCATGTTGTCTGTAGCTTCCACAAAACTCCCCCAAAATTCCCATTTAATTTTTATGCTGACCTGCAATATATTAAAAACCGCAGTGGGGAAAGTCACGATGGGTAATTGTAGAGGCAGTGTTCACATGGAGATTATAGATCCATTAAAAGGTAATTTTGTATTTCAAACATAATATCTACCTGTATATACCATTAGCTTTCAGGAAACTTTAATTGATAAATGTTACATCATGCCATGGGTTAGAATATACTTTAATGGTTGCACTTTAACTTATTTGGGGTGGGAAGAGGTTGTTAGTTATTAGATCTAAGTGGGAAGCCCTTATAGTATTTTCATCTTTTGGCCAATCTCCTGCATTATAGCGAAACTCCATGATATTTCCTAGTGAGGGCTAAGTAATTTATTCTTTTTCCTGTTATATTTTGTTTTATTTTTATGAAGAAGAATATCTGTGATCCTGGAGTACAAATCATTGTTTATATAAGCGATAACCACAGGGGATAAAGCTGCTTGTCCTTTTACTGTGCCAAATGGGGTTGTTATATCTTATGTACGTATAGAAATATAAATAATAGTGAACTGGAGGGAGCTTTGCGTGGAATTAATTAATTGGCCCAATTTGAAACCGTGGCCAGCAACAATAAAAAGATAAACAAAAGAAAGTGGAAATTGCTAAGAGAAATTGTGAATTTTCACTAGTAGTTGAATGACTTCATATTAGCAATCATCACTGATTTGGGAAAAGAGAAAAAAATGTTCCCTTGGACATTTTTGCAAAATTATAGTTGTCAGTGTCTTGGCACATTCATTAGCCTTTTGGATAATACATGCCTGGATTTTGTTTAGGCTCTGCTTAATTTTTTCCCCACTTGTTAACTTATTTTGATGGAATGGTTAAATCTCATAAAATGAGTAATTCTAATAGAGTTTTCTAACAGGCCACAAGTGAATATTTTCATAATTATATAATTAGAGCTAGAGAGAGTGATCAGAAATCATTAGCTGGTCCAAACTTCTGTCTTTAGGTGATAACGATCCAAGACAGAAAAATGGCAATAGCTTTTGGAGTTACAACTAACATATTTCAGGAGAATATTTGAATTAGAAAAAAAATTTCTGTTTTTTAAAATTTATAAATTTAGATGGTCCTAAGGTTGCCTTTTTGTTTATGCCCAGGAGCTAAGGATACATCAAGGTTTCTTTTAATTAGGTAGCCTGTAAGAGAAGCAGTTTGTATCTCTCAGGTCTACTAAATCTAGGGACTTGAAACATGAAAGCGGATGTTATTTTCCTCATTTTTCTGTAATCTGATGAACAGAATCACAGAGTTTGAAGTGATTCTTAAGGCCATCTACTTCAGTGCTTTATTCCAATGAGATTCTCCTTCACAAAATAATCCTCAGAGTGGTTATCCAGATTTTGCTTGAATACCAGAAGTGAGAAGGGAACCATACCTCCTGAGCTAGTCCATTCTCTTTTTGGGTAGTTCTAATTGTTGGGTAGGATTTTCTTACCTCCAGCCTAAATTTTTTTCATCATAACTTCTAGCCATTACTAACTGTTTGGCCCTCTGAGGTCATGTAGAATTAATCTATTTCCTCTTCTACATAGTAGTTGTTTAGATATTTTAAGTCAATTATCCCATCCTTCATCCTTCCTTAGACCATCTCTTCTCCAGGCTAAACGTATCATTTTCCTTCAGAGAATCCTCATATAGCATATACTCAAGGTCACTTCACCTTCTGGATATCTTCAAGTTTACAGTATTCTTTTTAAGATGGCAGCCAGAATGGAATGCAATCTTCCAGATGTGATTGAACAGGCCAGGGTACTGAGGCACAGTCACTTCCTCATTTCTGGAAGTTTACATTCATTTTCTTGGTTGCTCTTTGACTCTGTTGGCTCATTGCAAATTTGGATGACAATAAAATGCCCAGTTCTTTTTTCATAAAAACTTCTGTCTAGTCACCTCCCTCCCTTATTTATGGAGTTGGGTTTTTTTTACATCTATATGTAAGATTATACATTTTTCCTATTAAATGCTTTGCTTTACTTTCATACGAACTATATCTGCTACAGCCTTCTTATCTAATTTCATCAAAAAAAAAAAAGGAGTTTAGTCTAGTACAACCTACCTGGATGATGCCATGCTGGCTCTTTGTAATAGTTTACTTTTTCACTAGCCACTTTTTAATAATATGTGAGCTAATTTAAACTGACATTACACTGACCTACACTTTGTAGGTTGCTTTGTCTTCTCCATCTTATCTCCTTTAAAAAAATCAGGACATTTGTCTTACTCTGACGCTGTAGTACTCCTTCTGTCCAGTGACCCCTCAAGGATAACTGAAGATGTCTAAGGATGCAGTTCATCTCAGCCTGGTGACCTCAAATCACATAGGCAGTTAGGTGATCTCTCACTACCTGTTTCCTCAACTTGGCCATCAACCCCCTAGTCTCCAGTTTTGTTCTGTCATTTCCATTTCAAGGATCATGCTCTTTGGAAGGAAAAACAAAATAGGAATTGGAAAACTTTACCTTATACCTGTGATCATTTATCTTGCTCCTATTCATCCTGAGCCAGTAGTCCCCATCCATTTCCATCCTCCTCCACCATCTCCCCCAATACCTTTGTTATTCTTAGCTTTTTTTTTTTTAATTTATACCAGTTCCAGTTAATTCTGAGCTTTTGCTGGCTCTTTTTTTTTTCTTAGAATGTTATCACTTCTGTATTTTTCCTACCTTTTCTTTTTCCTGCTTTTCTTTCCATCTTCTATGTATGTCTTTTAAAAAATGTAAGTTAGATGGTGATTGTCCTTTGTCTTTCTCATTAATTTTGAATTGTTGTAACAATTTAAAATTACTTTTGTCCACAGAATTTTATTCTTGGGGGGGTTCTGATTCCTTTCGAATTGACTTAGTTACCCTGTAGGCATATAGTCTTGTGCGATCCTACTAATCTTTCATTTGAATTTCAAAACCTTATTTCACCAGATTTAGGGTATATGCTGAACTTTCTCCTGCTTTCCTCTCTTCAGTTATAAATTTGAAGATAAAACACTCACTTCTTCTCAAAATCCTCTTCATTTCCACTCTATCAGCTCCTCTGTTACTTTTGAGAATCACATCCTAAACAGAATTTCCTTTTATTGGTGGCTCCACCTTTTAAAGGATGATAATTTTGTGGAGGAATGCCAAGAATTAGCAACTACTTGCTTTTGGTAGACCGAAAGCTTCTGCAGATATCTGGATTAATCAAAGCCCTCCCTTTCTGAGCCATGTTCCAGTCATTGGTCTCACTCGTTCTGCCTAGTCTGGTTTCTATGAGATAAAATGTATTCCTTACATTGCTTTAAAATCTCCAGTTCATCCTACTTACACATGCTTCATGCCCTGCTGGTGTTCTCTTTGTTGTTTCTACCATGCAATTCACTCCTTAATTCATGGAATCAGAGAATTAATCTAATTTCCAAAAGAGATTAGAATTTAGAGATCAGTTAGTGTTGCTCATTTGTTTCAGTTGTTTCTGACTCTTCATGACCACATTTGGAGTTTTCTTGGCAGATACTAGATTGGTTTTCCATTTCCTTCTCTAGCTCATTTTATGAATGAGGAAACTGAGGCAAACATGGGTAAGTGACTTGCCCAGGGTCACCCATCCAGATTTGAACTTAGATCTTTCCTAAATCAGTTAGTACATACTCCTTATTTTATAGATAAGGATAGAAGGACCCAAAGAAGTTCAGTGTCTTGCCCAAGGTCATACACACAGTTTATGCCTGAATCAGAATATAGAGTTCTAGGTCTTCCTGTCTTTCTAGTCAAGCTCTTTCTCCTACACCATGCTCTAGGAGATTTATTATTCTATCTTCAGTGTCAAACCCAAATCTATAGGTACTCACTTTAACTGAAATGTTCAAGAACAAGGTAGATTTGAAGCTAGCAGGAGACTAAAAAGTCATAGATAGTCCAGTCTCCTCATTTTGCAAATGAGGAAACAGATTCAGAGATCAGGTAACTTGGTTGGGATTGCGCAGGTAGTTTAGTGACCAGTGTGAGATTTGAACCCAGATTCCCTGGCTCAGAATCTTTTTACTGTACCATGTTGCTTCGGATTCAGTTCTTTGACCATTTGCTTGACATTCTCTTGCCCTCCTGCCATAGCAAGAAGAAGGCAGAATGGAAGGGTCAGCCACCTGTTTGACTGCGAATATAGACTGTAGCCTAGTTTCTCAAACTTTCTTTACTTGTATGTAGTTGTCGGATATACATATATCTCTATACATCTGATAGTAATAGTAGTAATCAGTTGCCCTACTCTTTGAAATTCACAATTTCATTGTGATCTGGGCCTTCTTCGACCCTAAAAAGTTAGCAACCTTTATAAAGAGAAGAAAGAAACCATAGATTCATAGATTAGGTGGATTTCACAACTTGTGCCAGACCTGTGGCATTTCAGATCCTCTCTTAGTGATCAAATGAAACTCTCAAAAGCTTTTGAGCTTTTGCCTCTTGTTTGAATCTTGAAAAGTTCAGAAATTAAGTTTCAGAAAAAGTTTATCTCCTGATAGGCATTTTTCTCTGAAAAGTTGTGTATGAGAAAACCTTTTACTTTCTATCTCCAGCTGCCATTGGGGCATGAAGTATTATAAATACTGAGTTGGTTCCCCCTTCTATTTTTTCCAAAGTAAGACTAGACTATTAGAGAAATATAAAACTTAAAAAAATCCTCTCCAAGCAAATGCTCCAAAATAACCATTCTTATTTATGTGTCAAAGGTTTTGAAAGGCTATTAAGAAAAAGTTCAATAAAATCTTGGACTATAAAGCGCAATTTTCCACCCTTATGGTTTTTGTTACATTTCTTGTAATATCTAAGCTAATTATACTTAATATTTAATAATTAAATATTTTCTCATTCATGTCCATTTTCTGTGTTTTTTATAACAACAAAAACAGTGATTTTTAAAATAGAATTATTCAGTTTGAAGTTTAAAGGGTTTTGTTTAAACTGTATCACTAATAGAAAATTGTGAATTTATTGCTGTAACTGTTAGTGATTGCTAATTTAAACTAATCTTTTGATCTTAGGATAAATAGGTGATCCTTAACAAAAGGAGTAATAAAAAGAAATACATTTTAATGGAGAAAATTATGGAGTAAAGCTCTGATCCTTTATTTACATGTGGAAAGAACACAAAGTCTTATGAATTGGATTTTGAGCTAATAGGATAATTTGAATTAGTTCTGTGTATAAGCAAAGCAAACCATTTTTAATCAAATTCAAGGAAGAAGATATTCATTAACTTTTTAATTTTCTCAAAGATTATGTTATTCATAACATTTTGATGATAGCTGAGAAAGTCATTTGGAGAGCTTTTCCTCAGTAATTAGTGTTCATTTGAAGAATTTGAGGATGGACTGAAATTTGATATAATTAACTAATCAGATGCTGAAAAGAGAAAGTATTAACTAAGTTACATTTTCCTTTATAGAAATTCCTCTTTCTTCCACCATGAGATCAATAAATCAATATTTATTGAATATTTACTACATACAACCAATTGTGCAGTTGATTTAATTTAACAGTTCAACTCTGCGGACTCCCCTTCCCTCCTTCCCCCTAAGTAGGATAGGGAGAAAAAGGGGGAGGTTCAGGGTGAGAGAGAGAGAAAGAAAGAAAACACAGCCAGTTTTAAACACCGTTCACTCCTATTTAGGAAAGGCACCACTGTTTTCATTCAATGATTGTCTCCCCGGTGAATGAGATGGGAGATGTCAGTCTGCTGTTCTCTCATTTGGTCTCAGTTACTTGGGCCTCTCATAGTATCAACATCTCACTGACGGAGTGTGATTCTAAAGTCTCCTTTTTGTCATAACCACAAACACTCTATTCATCCTGCTTAGGCTGTGATAGATACAACCTTAGCTGGCCTTCTTAGCATTCCTGCGCAGCTCGAGGCCCCTGCTGTGTTCCCGTCCTATGGTGATGCAGGAAGAAGTTAAAAGTTTTGTGGAATTGTAATCACCCTCAAATATAATCATATTTATGTGCGAAGCCCTTTCAAGAGCACTGTTTTCACTCATCATCAGTTTTCCTGCTTAGCTAAGTTTTTTGCCTGGTTTTTGTCCTCTTGTATTTGGATCTAAACCTGGTTCCTGGCTGGGTTCTGACCAGCAGCATTCCTTGTTTTACTCTGTATCCCCAGAATCTAGTGCAGAACTTGGTACACAGTAGGCATTTAAGAAGTGCTTGTTGATTAACTGGATAAAGATAAAATACACATTCAGTGGTTTCCATGGCAGCCTTCTCAAATCTATCACATCTCATACAGATTGCTTTCTTTTAAAGAGACCATAACCTCTTTCCAAATATGGGTAATTTGAAGCATTTTTCAAGGGTAATTTTTGATTATATATTATTATTTTACTTGTGTACTGATCTTAGAACTTGGCTTCTCCATGTGAGTCACTTTAATTATGTCAGATTTTGAGCACTGTATATTTTAAAAAGATACTGTACTTTGCACTGTGCTCAGTAAACTCTTGTAGTTTCCTATTACCTCTAGAATCAAATACAAATTGTTATTTTTTTAACTTTTAAAACCCTTAACAACTTGGCCCCAACCTATCTTTCCATCCTGATTGTACATTATTCCCCATGCTGCACTGTCTGATCCAACCAAAATGGCCTTCTCTCTGTTTTCACACATGATACCCCTATCCCCATCTTTTTCTCTTTGTTCTAGCTGGCCACCATGCCTGGAATTCATTACTTTCTTCCCTTTGCCTCATAGAATATGTCCTTTTCCTGCAAGACACTGTTTGTGCCCAGGCTTTTTTTTAATTAGCTTAGACTCTTTCCTGATCCCCTCAACTGCTAGTATTCTCTGTGTGTGTGTCTCTGTCTCTCTGTGTGTCTTTCTGTGTCTCTCTCCCTCTTTGTGTCTCTCTGTGTCTCTCCCCCTCTCTCTACCTTGATTTAATTGCTTAAATTTTTTTTCTATGTATCCTGTGTATATGCATATGTTCTACTCTCCTTTGTTGGGATATCACCTGTGAATGTATAGGGATTATTTCATTCTTTGTGTTCTCAGAACCTATTACACTGCTTGGTAAGTAGTAGGTGATGAATAAATACTTATTGCTTGTTTGAACTAAGAGTAGAAGAAAATACATTATTTAGCTATTCCAAATGAAATACGGATTTTGGGACATTTAATAGAAATTAGCTGATAGAGATTTATCATTTTATTGTTGTTGAGTTGTTTAATCCTATTCCACTCTTTGTGACCTTGTATGGGGTTTTCTTGGCAAAAACACTGGAATGTTTTCCATTTGCTTCTCTAGTAGATGAAGGCAAACAGAGATTAGGTCACTTCCACAGGATCAGACATCTAGTGAATATCTGAGGCTGAATTTGAACTCAGGTCTTCCTGACTCCAGGCTCAGTACGTGTTATCCAACGAACATCTAGCTACTTGTATTATTATTTAAGTCTATGTAAAGGAGAAAACAGAATACTAGTTGTCTACATTGCTAAAGAAAAACAATAGAAACCAAAAGTTAAGTGTAAAAAGGTGACATCTCCTTTTAAATACACATGGGAAGCGAATTCCTTGTCTTAAACAATCTGTCTAAATCTGTTAGAAATTTGTTTTGCTATTGTCATATTCTGTAAAACAAAAGAAATTGGCTGAAACTTGTGAAACGTACTTTTTAATAACAAAAAGGAATCACTTTATAGTTATACTTTTGCTACCAAGCTTTGTGATGTCCCAAAAATATTATTTCAGTTAACATTAGTTTGTTTTTTCCAAAAGACTAACTATATTAAAACAATCAGTTAGTTGTATATTTCAGTCTTTTTAATTCTTTAGAATTTAGAATTGTAGAATTTTGGATTTAGAAGGTAAACTTTGAGACCATCCAGGTTTATACTCTCATAATACAGATGAAAAAATTGGGTTGATTTCTTTCATAGTGATATTTTTTTCTATTAGACAACATGGGATATAGATACAGTGCCACCCTCAAGGTCAATTATAGCTTGGGTTATATTTCTGCTTCTGATGCTTTATTGGCTGTATGACCCGGGCCAGTCATTTAACCCTCCCAGTGGTATAGACAACTCTCTAAGTTGTCTTAGAGACAACTAAGGTTCTTAATCCTTTTTGTGTCACAGATCCCTTTAGCAGCCTGAAGTCTGGGGATCTCTTCTCATAATTATATTTTAGATAATAGAAGAAAATGCTAAATTTCATTTAGAGGTTGGTAAAAATAAAACCTTTTTTCCCATCCAAGTTCATGGACCTCCTAAACATTGAGGTTTTATTATAACATGAAGGAGACTGGATTCTTGAACACCATGTTAGCAGAGTAGAAATCCTAAAAGTTCCAGCAAGCCTTGACATTTGGAAAGGCTTTGAGAATGGACTGGAATGGGTTAGTTCAAAGAGAATCATTGAAGAATTTGGCTTTACTGTGATGAGTTTTTCAACTCAGGAAGATGACGAAAGGGTTGTGATCTGTGTTGGTGAAGGGAGTGTCCACACAGATGAAATCATGGACCAGTTGAGTTAACCAATCACAAAACTGTGACAGGCATAAAAACTGAGTATACCAAGAAAAAAGCAAACAAGACAAAACGAAAAAACACAAACTCCCCACACTCAACCCAATCCCTGCCTTTAAGGAGTTTATATTCTGTTGGAGAGGAATGGGTATGCATAAAGCATACATACACACACATACATCAGGATCTCCATTTAAATATTTGAGTATATACACCTATATGCATACGTACAAAATATCTGCTAAAGAAATCCAAGGTAGACTTAGAGAAAAAGGTGCTAGTAGCTGGAGCCTTGAAGTACACATGTGAATACACACATACACACACACACATATGAATGCTTATCCATTTTTATAGCTATGCTTGTATAATTCACATAATTTCATGTTAGCGTACATGTGTTTAGAAATAGTAATACATTTAAATATTGTTTAAATATGTTAAATACATATGAAGAACTTCCTAAAATAATTATTGAAAGATAAGCTGATCTACTTTGTAAAATAGTGACTTCCCTGTAACTAGAGATGTCTAAATAGTGTTGGTTATTATATAAAATATCTTGTTCCTTTAATATTATTTTCCTAAAATACAGTTCTGGCCTTATCAGCTTTCAACTTAGTTAGCGTTATCCAGAAGTTTCCTGTTATTTTTTGGGTCTATTATAAACTCCTCTGTTTAACACTTAAAGGTCTTTACTATCTGGCCTCACCCAACCTTTCTAGTCCCTATTATACATTACTCCCCTACATGTACTCTGTGGGAAAGCCAAAGTCATCTTATTGCAATTCCTTATTCGTGACATTTCCATCCCCCATATCTGTGCCTTCTCCCTAGCTATTACCCCCCATGCCTAGAATGTACTTCCTCCTCATCTCCACCTTTTCCAGTCTCTCCTTTCCAATCCCTTGCTCCCCTCTGCCTGGATTTCACAGTCTTAAGGATCTGAATTTCAGTTAAATGATACTACTACCTTTAATCTCCTGTGATTTGGGCAGGTGGGGAATGCCCATGTTAGATGAGTGGTTAACTAGATGTGACCTGAAAGAGGCCTTCCAACTTTTAAGATTGTGGTTCTATTAAAAAATTAACTATCTTCCTTAAAATTACAATATATTATGCTATTTTAAAAAGTTACTCATTTCAGTAAGTACTTACTAAGCGACTGCTATTTACATGGCATGAGATAGACACTTGAATTACAAAGACAAAAACTAAACACTGCCTTCAAGGAGTTTGCATTTCGCTTGCAGAAGACAAAATGTACATGGATAGATAAATGCAACATATGTACAATTTATGTGTGTGTGTGTGTGTGTGTGTGTGTGTATGCAAGAATGCTATTAACTGGGATGATCATTGCAGGCTTCTGTAGAAGGTAGCCAGTTGGAGGGAAAGAACATTCTAGGAATGAACAAAGGGAATGGAGCATCAGAAGCTACATATGGTGATAGGAGATTTTGGCTGAAATATAGAGGGGGAAAATATGAAATCAGTTTGTAAAGATTGACTGGAAGCCAGATTTTGAAGGGGTTTAAGAGTCAAACAGAGCACTTTATATTTTATCCTTGAGGGAATAGACATACCCCGTGCAAGGCATGTGTGGCAGCTTATGCAGAAGAGAGATGGATGGACAATGAGATGAGATTGGAAGCAGTGAACTCAATTAAGAAGGGATTTGCAATAATCCAAGAGAGAGGTGATAAGGGATGGAACCATGAAGGTGATTGTGTGAATAGAGAGATTATAAGTGAGAAAGGTTGTGAGGGCAGAATCAGTAAAACTTGGCAACAGGTTAGTTAGATGTGGGGAGGTCGTTGGATCACAGATTTTGAGCTGAAAGGGTATTCTTAGCTGAGTTTGACTCAGCTTATATGTTTGATGTTGTAGTAAAGTGAGACTCTCTAGAGATCATTCAAGGGTTAAAAGGAGATTTACTTAACTATAGTGGTTAAAGGATATTTAGTAAGAATGCACACTAGGAAAACCCTGAATGTACTCAGCTGAGCAAAGTTCATCTGTCCCTATGCTGATCATTGTGACCTGCCAGCCAAGCATTCAAGCACAGATGCAGTGCCTCTTGGGACTGTATTTGTACATTGGTGACCGGAAAGTGTTGTCAGTAACTTGACCCTTTAGTCCTCTGATCCAGTCAGGTCTCAAGGATAGTTTTAATACCTTTTAAGGAAAAGCTAGACTAATTTCCGTGGGGCATGAGAGTTAGAGTGCTCCCACCACAAAGAGTCATAAGTTATTACATAGACTCTTTAAAAAATCATACAGGTCAACTCTGATGCTTTACAGATGAAGAAACAGAAGTCTGTAGAGTCTCAGTTTATCTTACCCAAGATCATTAAAGTATGAAGAGGTAGACATAGGATTTTTATCCTGGGCATGAGGGTTAGGGGGTGGGGCAGAATGTTAAAGTTGAGAGTGTTTCCAAGCTTGTAGGAGTGGGAAGTTAAGAGATGGGCAAGTTTAGAGAGAAAAATGGGTTTTAATATGGACATTTTGAATTTGAGATATCATTTGGGAGACAGTGATGCAAGACTGAAGCCCAGGAGATGGATGAGAGTTGACTATGTTAAATTTAAAGTCTGCCATATAATTGCAGTTATGGGTCTCATGAGAAAGTACAGAAAGAAGATACAAAATTTTAGGTTACAACAGTGGTTAAGAGATGGTAGTATAGCACCATAGAGAAAGAGAAAGTTATGAGATGTTGAGAATGAGGAAAAAAAGGAAAGTACCTGCTATATGCCAGGGACTGTGCTAATCACTTTACAAATATCAACTTGTTTGATCCTCATAATAGCCTTAAAAGACAGATGTCATTATTCTCCTTAATTTCCAATTGAGGAAACTGAGACGGATAGTAGTTAAGTGACTTAAGTAGGGTCACACAGCTGGTACATCTCTGAAGCCATTTTTGAACTCAGGTCTTCTGACTCCAGACCCAGCTCTCTATCTAGAGATCTTCTACTGACAAAAAGGAGGACATGGATATAGGTGGATTTGGAAGAGATAAGGTTTGGAATAACTACTGTGCAAAGGACATAGAGAGCCAGTCAGGAAAGAGCAAAATGATTGGTTGGAGCACTGAGGAACCAACTGAGATTACATAATATAAATCTGTAATAAACCTTATCAGTACTGTCCTGGAACTACCTCCAGCAATGGCTAGCAGCATACAGATAGGAGTGGAGGAGGCAGATAATGAGATTAATGTAGGTTTGAAGCTTGGACATAGACAAGGGACAAAGGATCTGAAGAAAAATGATAATGTCACATTGGACTGGTTAATTGATGTCAAGATTGTGAAGGGCAGAAAATGAAGTGATGAGCTCTGGGAAAACCAAGAGGAATAGAGTGGCTAGAGGTCAGATAAGGACAAAGAACAATTTTAAAAGGAATGAGCTCTTCATGTAGTGGTGGTAGGAATTGTAAAAATAAAAGGCTATGCATTGAGAAGAATTTCAGTGTTCTACATCGTGAACGTTTATAGGTGAGGAAGAGATCAAGGAAAGGATCGTTCTTATAGGGACTGAGGTGGAATGAAGGGACAGATAACTAGAATTCAGCCAGTGGGGTATCACCATGTATATGAAGTCTCCAAGTGGAACAGAATTTGGGGTAGAAAGGATGACTGAACCTGGTGCTAAATTTCTTGAGAAAGGAAGGAGGGATATCTGTGTTCTGCATGTGACCCACAAAACTCCCTAAGCCAGATTAAAACGCAGTTCCTATCTGATTTTAATGTGTTGATGTATTAGTAATAATTTTTTTTAAAAACAGAATTGTAAATATGTATGGTTTTCTAAGTCAATATACAACAACCCTTAGGGATCCTTATGTGCATTTTAGTGACTTTCATTTCTATTTGATTCTGACACTATGATGCAGTGGCTTGTGAGGGAAGCAAGTGTGGGAAATATTTTAATTTTTATATATATTATTTTACATTGAGGAGGAGGTAGAACCCTATATTAATAGTTATAGTGGGGGGTGGTGTCTCTTTGTTTTAGTCTGTTCTCATTAGTGCCTTTTTTCTTCTGGCATTGGTCTTGAGTTGTTGAAATAGTCCATTAGAGCGTTGGTCTCAATGCTATTTTGTAATGTATGCCCTGGGAATGTTTAGTGAGTGATAATGAAAGTGATACATTGTTCAGATATAAAAAGAAACATTGTTCATTCCATTTAAGAATATTTGAGTGGGTCAACAAAACCAATGGGTTCGATTTTTAACAATAATTTCTTTCTGAGAAAAGTATTTACCATGCTTATATATCACTGATCTTGATCCACTTCTGGGGTTACTAGTGAATGCCAGCAGTTTTACCTGGGGTTTTTCTTTGTACACTATCAGAAGTATAGAATCAAATCTCCATTAAAAGTACATATTAATAATAATAGAATATGATTTCCCCCTCCCCCCGTTTTTTTAAATTAAAAATGCATGTGTTTTCTTTTCCCCTCACCATAGTGGTAGATACTTTTTGAAATATTTTGATAGGTTTATTTTAATTTCACTTATTTAGAACTGACACAAGATCCAGAAGAGGAATTTATTAAGTGCCTACTGTGTATTAGGCACTCCTCTCAGGTATCAGAAGAGAAGGGATGAAGACTGTGCACTTTATTCAAAGAAGGCCTGCTCAGGCTTTTAGGGTATTTTACTCCTATTTTCACTAAACTTGGTTGTCTAGTTTCTAAGCCTGCATTGGTGGTTATATAGAAGTAATGGGGAGGTTCCATAGGCAGCTACATTTACTACAGTGAGCACGGATAGCATGCTGATAGCAAAATGATTGGGCAGGGGTGGGGGAATGACAAAAAAACCAGACTGTAGTTGTGCTGGTCCATTCAGTGTTGGACCAAACAGCTTCTCTCTTCAGATATCACAGTAACTAAGTGCATCATTAAGTATGGCAGCAAAAAACAATCAAGTTAAATCTTCTTCATTGTGCATTTATGTAACACTTTGAAGTTACAAAGTTCTTTACATGTATCAACTTCAGATCCATACAATAGCACTGGGAGGTAGCCATTATTACCCCATTTTACAAATGAGGAAATAGAGAACAAAGAGAGGTTTAGTGACTTGCTCAGGGTCATACAGCTAGTAAGTGCCTGAGGTCAGAGCTGAACCCTGGCCTTGGTGACTTCAGGTCCAACACCATCCATTGTGAATGTGATGATTCTGAATAGTCATTAATAGGTTAATTTATTTTTAGCCTATTCTCTTTCAGATGGTAGTTTAATAAATAGTGTACCTTAGAAAAATTTCTATCTAAAGGTGATTTGATTATAAAATGCTAAAAATTAAGAGAGAAATCCTCAACTATCCATGGAACTTGGATATGCTAAATTACTTAGTTCCCTAGGGTTCCAAGGAGTCAAATTTTTTAGCTATAATTATTTAAGGAGGAATATTTATGTTATATATCTTGAATATAAATTGCATAATATTTACAAATGTGTAAAAAAAGGTCAAACTTCATATGCATCAATCTTACAAAATTATTTTACGTGCATGTACAAATGAAGTATCCATTAGGGTATTATAAGCACTGAAAAAGAGGCTATTCATTCCTGATACAATATTTTTTGTGTTCTTCCCCTCCAGTTTTTGTCAGGAAGGGCAATTTCGTGAAAAAGTCTTTGTTTCTTAAGTCATCTGCTCTTTTCTGTCCTTCCTCATTTGGTTCTATTTCTGACATGGTGGTAATGTGCTCAGCAATTTGTTACAGTATGAGAGATGAACATAACATCAAAGGAAAATAAAATGGTCCACTTGGAATTTCTTTAAAAAATTTCCTATTTTCATGTAAAACATCGTTATTAAAACCATTAGAATAAAGTATGCTACTCAGGTATCTATCAATCCTGATCAAGCGTCAGAAGTTCATTTGGGGTGAGATTTCACACAGGTCTCATTTTGGGCTGCCCTTCAATCCCTATCCCAGCAAAGGAAGCCCCCACAGGATAACCTAGGATCAAAAAAGACTACCTGATGGAGGTTTAGGCAGACATTGTCCAAAACTCCTCCAGAATTCCAAATTCCATCTCAATTTTTGAGGCGTGTTAATTTGGGTAGTCTTTCATTCTTTAAATTCTGCCAACAAAATGCAACCCAACAATACCAAAGAGGGACACTGGCTTCTTGGTCTTGGTCATCAACTCTGACTGCTTTAGATTAAGTAAATTGTGTTCCCAAACAGGCACACCTCAATTTTATCGCATTTCACAGATACTGTGTTTTTTACAAATTGAATTTTTGTGACAACCCCGTGTTGAGCAAGTTTCTTGACACATTTTTCCAACAGCATGTGCTCACATTGTATCCCTGTGTCACATTTTTGTAATTCTCACACGATTTCAGACTTTTTTCATTATTATCTCTATTGCGGTGATCTGTGATCGGTAATCTTTGTTGTTATTGTTGTAAAGGGGCACCGTGAACCATGCCCATATAAGACAGTTAACTTGGCTAATACACCTGTGTCCTATGGTTCTCAGTCTCTTTCCCTCTCCTTGGGGCCCCCTATTCCCTGAGACACAACAGTATTGAAATTAGGTCAATTAATAACCCTAAAAGTGAAAGGAAAGTCAAATGTTGTGGCACACTTCTTTATTGTCTTATTTTTAAGTAGTTGCCATAGTCACCCCAGCTTTTAGCAACCACTATCACATCAGTCAGCAGCCATCAGCATTGAGGCAAGAACTTCCTCCCCCCCAACCAGAAAAAAATTAAAACTTGCTAAAGTCTCAGTTGATGGTTAGCATTTTTAGCAATATGATATTTTAAAATTGAGGTATGTATATTTTTAAGACATGATATTATTGCACACTTAATAAACTTCAACATAATGTAAACATAACTTTTTTATGTGTTGGAAAACCAGAAAATTTGTGTGACTTGTTTCATCATGATATTCACTTCATTGCTGTAATCTGAACCTACAGTAGCTCCGAGGTCTGCCCGTACTACTGTCTCCTTGGCCCTGTCCTGAAAAGCAATCTTATTCTTCTTTAGGACCGTTCTGGATTGACTCTTAGCCTGCTCTTCAGCATCGTCTGAAATGCCTACTGTATTCTTAATAAATTTGCCTACATTCTTGGTCCTTTCAATCAAAAACTTTCATTTTCTTTCTCTAATAGAAATGAGCATTTCTCCCAAGGTTACCATATTTGTTGCATCCCTTTTCACAAAAGAACATTCTTCCCCCTCTCTCGAACTCTTAACACCAACGGCTGTGATAGGGGTATGGTAAAACTAGAACAGACCTTCGAGGCCATCCTGTCCAAACCCTTCAATTTATAGGTGAAGAAACTGAGGCATGAGACTTTAGGTGACTGATAGCAAATCACAAGACATGAATGTTGGATTTGAACTCAAATCTTCTGACTCCAAATCCAACGTTCTTTCTACTATACCAGACCAGAGAGGTTTTTGACATCCTGCGTTTACCATTGCTACTTCCATACCATTCCTCTATTACTCCCCTTTGAATTTTTCTTGAAGTATTTGCATTTCAAAATACTTCGTTGCATCTCTTTTTGGTTCATCTAGACTCCTAGGTTACTCTTGCAACTTTTAAAACTTTTAAGAGCGGTCTCTTTTTTCTGACCCAATCCCCATTTTTATTCATATTGACAGTCCTGCCAGCAATCCAACCACATAATTTGTCAACCTTTTCAACTCCAGTGACTACCTCCATTCCATTTTTAGTGATATATATACCCTTAATTTGATTTAATAACCCTATCATTTCCCAGTATTGTTTAAACTTCCTAGATTCTGAATGTTAAAATTATATTCTGCCTGCCTCTCTCTGTCTCTTTTCCATATGAAGTCTGATTCTTTTCCTTCATTATTATTTCCATTTGGATGTTCCACTGGTGCTTCAAATTCATAGGGGTCTAAACCACGTTTTTATATTTATCTAAACTATCTCCTCCATATGATTTAATATTTGTTTCAGTTGTACTACCATTTCCCCAGTTTTCCTTGTTTGAAACTCTAGTAATGTTTTTGATTATTCCCTCTACTTCCCCTTTTATTCTAGCTTTCACCAATTCTGTTTATTCTATTGTTAAAGTATCTCTCAAAAATTCATTCTGACATGGTTCATAGTTTAAAACTAATAAATGATCTTATTGGCAACCACTTACCATCCTAAGATGATGCAAGTTTTATACTTTAACTCTCTTCTCCCTTCTATCCAACCTTCATAATGCTTCTACTTGAATAATCTTCCTGATAATGACGTTACTCCTCTGCTCAAATACGTTTAGTTGTTTTCAGTTGGCTTCAATGACTTTTGGGGTTTTCTTGGCAAAGATACTGGAATGGTTTGCTATTTCTTTCTCCAACTCATTTTTTAGATGAGGAAACAGAGGCAAACAGGGTTAAGTGATTTGCCCACGGTACACAACCAGGAAGTGTCTGAGTCTGAGTCTGGATTTGAACTCAGGTACTCCTGACTCCAGGTTTGGCACTCTAGTTACAGTGCCATCTAGCTGTTCCAACATATTTAATAACCCTTTTGAGTCCTGAGTAAAATTTAAGCTTTTCTTTGGCATTCAGGGCTTTCCACAGTTGTCTGTAAGCCCTTCAGGGTCTGGGATATTCATGTCCAAGCATGATGAAAAAGTTTGTGGTAGTAATGCAGATTGAGATCTGGGGGAAAAATTTAATTGGATCATTGATTTTGAGCTGGAGGAGACCTTAGAAGTCCTGAAATCTGGAGTCCTCCTTTTATGGATGAGAAAACTGAGATCCATAGAAATGAAGGTAATTTCCCAGAAAAGAAAAGTGGTAAGTTGCTGAGGCAGAATTCAAGTCCACAAGCAGCTCTACTCCTCTGCCTCTGAGTAAGCATGACTGCAAAGGGGTTTTTTCCCCCTTCACATTAACAGTTCGTATGGTTTTAACCCACCCTTCATTATTGTAGCTTTTGAGATATATTCTATGATTATAAATCAGTTCAACAACAAACACTTATTAAATGTCTGTTTTGTCTTGCCCACGGTGCTAAATACTGAGAGATATAAGGATGAAAAGCAGCAGATAAAAGGATGTAAGCTACCTGTTGTCAGGTAGCTTACAGACTAATAGGTAAGTAAAGGAAGAAGGAAAGCAAAAGGGAGAGCGAGAGGAATATTGATCTGTCTAGCTGTGGGGTGGGCGTTGGGGTTCAGGGAGGCTTCAGAGGAGTAGGAAGTGACATGATCAGCCTTGAAGAAAGAGATGAATTGGAAATGAGGCAGTGTAGAGGGAAAGTATCTCAGACATAGGAAATACAGTCCTGGTCAATACACAGGCCAGGATACAATAGGGAAAGAGCTTGTCTAGTCTGGTGAGAACATGCAATACATGAAGAATAGAAAAGAGGAAAAATAAGGTTCAGAAGATAGGTAGGAGTCAAATTGAAGTCCAGGCTTGGTTTCTTTTCATCTGATAATTAATTGGCTCCCCTGAAGGTTTTTGAGCCAGCAGAATGCCATAGCTAGATCTGTGTCTTAGTTTATTTTGATGGTTTGTGAAAGAAATTGGACAGGGAAGACAGTAGGACTTTATGGAGGAAGAGATTTCACCTAAATTTGAATAAATGTAACTAGAGCCTAATTAACTCTGTGGAGATCCCAGGTCTGAAGAACAAGGGTCACTTTCTTTCCCCATAGAATTAAATAATTTGAGATGTTCCAGATTTTTTTTTTTTGAGTAGGGTAATTGAAATAGACCATTTAGTTGAGTGCCCCAGTACAGTTGCTTATTAACAGTTCTTGGCTTCAGTAGAAGGTACTTCCTGTGTCAGTGTATTTTTCCATATGGGAAATTCTCAACCCTGGTTAATTTTTTTCATGGTTCTGTTGACTGTTAGTTTGACATCCAACAAGACTAGCAGTGATTGTTATGATGAGAAGCACCTGCAGAGGTCCTTGACCTTTTTTCAGTGACACAGATCCCTTATCAATTGAGATTATCAATCTAGTTGTTATGATCTAAACACCCTTAGGATCATAGCTTTAGAGTTGGAAGAGACCTTAGAGGTCATCTTGACCAGGGGGAATCAAACACTGTGTGCTGTACATAATCAACCATACTCAACAGTGTGAGTTAAGTCAGATTAAAATTGAGAGTAATTGAGAAATAGTGAACACAATAAATAAAAATTCAATAAAGATTAGATCGTATTACATCTTAAAACTAAGTCAATATGTGACCCACAGGGATCCTTATGGATGATTTAGTGGTCCCTATTTCTATTTGAATTTGACACCACTGATCTAGACTAATCCTTTATTTTACAGTTAATGAAGCTAGGTAACTGGCAGTTGAGTGACTTGCCCAGGTTCTCACAGGTAGTAAGTGGCAGAGCCAGAATTTCAATGCTGGCCCTCTTCATTCTGCCTCCTCTCCCTGCATATTAATTTGTCTCCAAAATGGTAACAAAAAAAAAAAAAGGCAGTGGGAATCACCAAAATAGTTGATCACTTAAAGATATCTCATTCCCAGTTCATATTGTACTTCTTAATTTCATTTGTGATAGTGAACTCCTCAATTTAAGAACGTTTTCTTCATAGTTGACATGCTTTGTTTCTCGATATTGACATCAGTAACTGAAAGACAAATTTGAATGTATTAAATGCATAGAAGAGTTAAGACAAAGGTACGAGAGACCAGGAAGAGAGGGAATCACTTCTGTTTGGGTGGGTATTCGGGATAGCTTTATGGAAACACTGGGAAAGAGAGAAGAATTTCAATAGCTAGAGCTGTGAGGTCAGGTGGGCATGGCAGTCAAGGGAGAGGGCCAGGACAAATTCATGGAGGGAAGAGAAAGGAGGAGGATATCAAGGAACAGCTAATAATCCAATTTGTCTGGCATGTGAAATGTGTGAAGGGAAATATGTGAGATGAGGTGGGTTGTGAAGGGAAATATGTGAGATGAGGTGGATTGTGGAGAGCCTTTAATTCCTGGCAGGAGTTTCTGTTTTTCCTCTGAGAGTTCAGACCTCTGAGGTACTGTAGTATAGACAATTGGGGAGATCAGTCGTCTTCTTATCTAGTCTCTCTGAGCTACTCAGAAAATGGATTAGATAATAGCAGGATTCCCTTAAGAGGAGACCAATGCAATTTGAGGAGCACCTGCCATGTCTTTCTGTTTCTGTGCCTTTTTTTGGTCATTGAATCTTTGAAGAGTCCTTGCTTTGGTTTTTAAAAGATGCAGCATGATTTTTGAGAGTTCTTTATGAAAAACTGATAATTTCTGAAAGTGGAAATATCATTCACTTTTACCACTTCTTAGTTATAGAAAGACTGACACTTAACTGGAATCAAGGCTCTATATAGTAGAGCCCTTAATAAGAAAGAATAAATGGGGTGCTCTAAGGAGATAGATGAGTTCCCAAAGAGTAACTAAAAATAAATTACTTCATAGTTTTTGCCTGGATAGGACAGATTTTTAACATGTTTATATTATATTGTGTCATCTCAGAAGTATAATTTCTAAATTTTAACTCCACCCTTACCCACATCCTATATTCTTGTCCTGAAACCTAATAATTTGGGGGGAAGAGGATAGAAAATAGTTTACTGGATTTGGAGTCAAGTCAATTCAGCAAGCATTTATAAAAAACACTTATTATTTGCAGAACATTTTGCTAAGCACTGGGGATATGAAGGAGGGCAAAAAGCAGGCCTTCCTCTCAAGTTCAAATCCAGTGGGGAAAGAGACACAAGATTTAGGTTTCAGCCTTTTTTGTGTTTCTGTTGCAATTGTTCAATCATTTCAGTCATGTTCCATTCTTCATGACCTCATTTGTTATGTTCTTGGTAAAAATACTGGAATGGTTTGCCATTTCCTTCTCCAGGCCCTTTATAGATAAGAAAACCCAGGTAAACAGGGTTAAATGACTTGCCCAGGGTCATACAATGACAATGTTGTATTTATTACCCAAGTATTTATTCTTGAGTAAACCATCTAATTTCTGTGAAACTCAATTTCCTCAGTTGTAAAATGGAATGGTCAAAGTATTAAGTTACAGTGAAGGAGAGTAATCACGGGGGACCAAGGAGTAATTTAAACTAATTAAACAAGTTGGCCTTTGTTGGACTGGTAGTGGTCATGTACCGAAATTTTTGTCTGTGCTTTGTTGAGCTCTGTTTGAGATGAAGGTCTTAAATATTACACGTTTTTGTATTTCCTCAATTCTCTGTATACCATTTGAAATTAACATTTAGTTCACATTTACACATTTTTAAACAATCATCTGTTCAGAATAGTGATGAAAATAACAGTAACGTCTTATTTTTTTGAAATTCCAGAATGTGAGAAATTATTATTGAGTTATATTAACCAGCATTTAAATGTCACCCAAAATATTAAAATATTATACTATGTCATAGGCACAATAGAGTCTATGTAAGTATAAACACTTAAAAATTGTTAGTTTTTTCGTAGTATTTTCTGAATATAAGTAAAAGTGGCTATCTCTGTCTTTCTGGTTCCTCTTTGAGCCATTCAGGAAATGGCATACCAGCATTATATCTTTTCTTTTACAGCTGATATCATTATATTAGAGGCTGTGGCTAAAGATGGCTTGGAGTCAGGTCAGTTTGACAGCTACTGATTGTGACCTAGACAACTCAGTTAACTTCTCTGTGAGTCAGGCAATTAAGACTACATGTTACAGAGGGAGCTTCCTACATGAGTGAAATCACAGTTCTCATAAAAGCAAACAAACAAATTAAAAACATTTTATTTCAAGCTTAATCCACTGTTGAGTGAAGAAAACAATTATGGTCTTTTAAACTATATTTTCCCAGTAAAGACTTCTTTTTTTCTGTTGTGTGTAACAGTTTGGTTTGCACCAAAGCGAGATGTGTAATATATGTGTAGGTGTGCAATATGGAACAGTTACAGTCTAATGGTTTGGAGCCTACATTTGAACTTACTTTAGTTGGAAATGGATTAATCGTACATTACTTCTTGCCTTGAAATAAAAAGGTCAAAGTACATCATGTATATTACATAATATACTTTTGGCAAAATATTAAAGCCTATCTCTCTCAGGGAAGAGAGAGCGAGAAGTTCAAAGGACTAGGCTTTGCTACTGTGCAGTCAAAGGACCATTAGACATAGGAAAAATACCTAGGTTTGTGATGGAATGTGGAAAGAAAAGTGCTCCCCATATTTCCAGTGAACCTCTGGATTAATATGAAAATTCTCTTCTGACAATTCATCTATGCCTGGATATTTTGTGCCACTTTTATCCCTCTTTACCCATAGTTGACCGTAAAGGGTTCACCTCTTTTGGCAATGATAGGATGCTAGTGGAGCACATGAACAATTCATGGATTGCACTTGACTTTCACTATGTGATGGGCAGAAGTATTTTAGCTATACATTTTTTATATCCTTTATACCATTGCTTTGCATACTTCCTTCTTTGTGATAATAATGGCTAGCTTTACAGTGGTTATCTATAGTAACTGTGGCTGTTTCCCTTCCAGCCTGATGTCTTTCCTTTTCTTGGCCTAATTAAAGGGGCCACACCCTGGCTACTTCTTAAACAGGCCTATTCAATGAATGGGTGTTGCCTCACCCCAAGTACTTGCAAAGACTTTGGCCTAAAGGGCCCAAGTTCTCCCAGTACATCCTGGGTCTTCTCCTGTTATCCTGATGAATATCCCCTCACTGCATTCAGATGGCTCTGAGGAAGTGAGGCTGGTGACCTGCACAGCCCTCCCTCACTCAAAACAAAGTCAAGTGCAAGTCATGTCATCATTTCTCTGATGACACGGTCTTTGGCAACGAAAGAAGAACACAATAGCTAAAGTTTGTCAAACACCGTGTGTATGTGTATGTATGTGTGTATATATACACATACATATATCTTCAACATCTCATTTGACCCTCACAACAACGTAAGAGGTAGATACTAGTATTGTCTTCATTTTATAGAGGAGGAAATTCAAGCTTACTGAGTTCATGTGGGTTGTCCATGGTCACACATTTACCAAATACCTGAGGTAGGATCGAAATTCAGATCTTCTGACTTCAAGTGCTCTGTTCTTTGTAATGCATTAAAACGTATTCATCCCTACCATGTGCCTCTCCATTTTCCTTTTGGTGATTCCCCCACTCCATTTATTTGGAGAGTAAATGTCTTGAGTCATATGCCATGACTCAGATCCATACATCATTGGAATAACATTGGTATTCAATAGGTGGCCCTTTTGTCCTTCATTTTTGAAGAGGATCATGATATGACTTGCAGTTGACTTTGATTTGAGTGAGGGAGGGCTATGCAAGGTCACCAGCCTCACTTTATCCTCCAGAGCTATCTGGATCCTGGGGCCAGATATTCATCAGGACAACTGGAGATGGCCCAGGATGCAATGAGAGACCCTTTTAAGCTAAGGTCTTTTCAGATTCTCACTTTGAGTGAGGTAATGCCCATTCAGTGAATAGATCTCTGTAAGAAGTGAGTCAAGGAATGGCTCCCTTACTTAATGAAAATACGCACACGCACGCGCGCGCTCTCTCTCTCTCTCTCCCTAGAGATGTTGACATTCTCTAACCACCCACTCATAGCCAAAATAATAATAAAAGAGAAATAAAAGAAGTGAATGAAGAATGCCAGTTCATACTTTTCTCTCAGACTACGTGTAATAATCTGTAGAGCTCAGGGAAGAATATTTTTTCTAACAGAATTATGACATTACCATCTCACATCTAGCCTATGTGGGTGTTGGCACATTTCTCATCCTACTTCTTGACTCAGTTATTATTAATACTTTACCTGAATTCAAGGTTCAGTGTCAGAATATAGCTGATAGTTCCTCATCGGTGAATTAACTCCATCTCCCAATCTCAATTTATTAAATAAATTAGGAATGCTAGTGGTAGAAATAAAAAAAGAAAAAAATTGAAAGAATAAGCATAGGCCAGGAAAAAACAAAATTGTAGCTTTTTTTTCAGATTATATGATGGTCTAAAGAATGCTTTAAAAAGTTCATTAAAATTGATTGAAATCACAAATTCAGCAAAGTTACAGGTCATAAAATAAGCCCATACACATCATCAGTTATTCTGTATGTTATCAAAAAACTTATCAGGAAGATATAGAAAGAAAATTTCTATTCAAATAACTATAGGATACATAAAATATTGGGGAGTCTACCTATGAGGATACAAACAGGATCTATATAAATAGATAGACCCTCTTCAGAAATAAAGTCAGACCTAAATAACTAGGAAAATATAAATGATCATGTTTGGGCCATGCCAATATGACTACATGACAGTACTACCTAGATAGCTAGGTAGCACAGTTGATAAAGTACTGAATTTGGAGTCAGGAAGACCCAAGTTCAAATCCTGCTCAGACACTAGCTGTGTGACTTTGAGCAAGTCACTTGATCTCCATTTGTTTCAGTTTCCACATCTGTAAAATGAGGGTAATGATAGGACCTGTCTCCCAGGATTATTGTTTGTTAGGATAAAATAATGTACTATTTGTAAAATTATTGTTAGGATAAAATAATGTACTATATGTAAAGTTATTGTTAGGATAAAATAATGTACTATTTGTAAAATTATTGTTAGGATAAAATGATGTACTATTTGTAAAATTATTGTTAGGATAAAATAATGTACTATTTGTAAAGTGTTTTGCAAACTTCAGAGTATTGCTCCTATTAATATCATCATCATCATCATTAAAATTTTATTTATTTATAGCAATCAAACTACCAAATAATTACTTTACAAAGTTGTTAAAAAGTAATGAATTCATCTGGAGAAACAAAATATCAAGAATTTCAAGGGAAATAATAAAAAAATGGAAGACAGCACAAGATCTCAAACAATACTACAAAGCAGTAATCATTAATACCATTTGGTACTAGTTTTAAGAAAGCTAGACCAGGGGAACATAATAAGTACATAACATGCAGAACAAATGGACATGATAGCCTAGTGTTTGATAAACCCACAGACTCCTATTTGGGAGAAAAAGTGTTGTTTGTTTTCAGTTTTGTCTGCCATTTTGTGACCTAACTTGGAGTTTTCTTGGCAAAGATACTGGAATGGTTTGCCATTTCCTTCTCTAAGTCATTTTATCAATGAGGAAACTGAGGCAAACTAGGTCAAGCTAATTGCTTAGGGTTACACATCTTTTAAGTTTCTGAGGCCAGATTTGAACCAAGGAAGATGTCTTCTGATGCTGTGCCCAGCACTCTATTCACTTCACCTCCTAACTACCCTTATTGGGTAAAAAAGACATATTCACAAAAGGTGTTTTCTACTGTGATGGGGGAGATGTAACAGAGTTCAAGATGATGTTGGTTACCCTGGAGATGTTGATATTTTCCATATGTTTCAGTTTGAGGATGATATTGCACAGCTTGTATCAGATTTCAAAATCTTTAACAAAAACTGCTTGGAAAGCTAGAAAGAAGCCAGGAAGAAATGAGATTTAGACCAGTGTCTCATAATATAGACCACAATCGGGCCCCAAATAGGTACATGAAGGATTTCAAAGGTGATGTCATAAATTAGAGGAACAAGGAAGAAAATACCCTTTGTAATTTTAAATAGGAAAAAGTTCATGATCAAGGAAGGGATAAGATCACAGAAGATTAAATGGACAGTTTTGATTATATAAAATTGAAGTTTCTGCATAAATGAGACCGAAGCAAATAGTAGAAGCAGTTCACTCAGAAGGATTTTTTTCTCATGGCAAGTGTCTCTGATAAAGGTGTCATAGCCAAGATATATGATGACCTAATAAGAGCAAGAGCTATATTCCTCAGTATACAAATAGCCAAAAGATATGAACAGGGAATTCTCAATGAAAAAATGTAGGCCATCAACAGTCATTAAAAATGTGCAGAATTACTAATAATTAGAGAAATTCAGCAACTGAAGTTCCCCTTCATATCCATCAGATTGGCAAAGATGACAAAGAAATATAACTATTATTAATATAGTTATAGTAAAACTGGACACAAAATCTTCACCACTTGTGTGACTGTTGGCTTCCTGGATGCTCTTCCACATGGATCTCATATCGGAGGTCACATGACCCCCTCATCATTGTCAGTCTCCTGCTTCAATGAGATCCTGCCCCAGTACAGTCTTCAGTTGCCCTACATTCTCTAGGGATGAGACTTATTTTACCTCCTGCCTCTCAGGTTCCTCTTCTGTGCAAGCAAGACTCGTAAGTTTCCTGACCATGCATCCAAAGCAATTCTCCTGGAGCCACACAGGATGAAGCATCATCATATACAACCAGGCAGAAATTCAAGGGAGGATCTACACAGCCTAATTTTGTACCTCCCTCAACAGACTTCTCTCCAGTCTCTAGACAGATATTCTGCCTGAACTCATTCCTTAATGGTAACCTCTTTCCCCTTATACTTACCCTATTCCAGTGATTCTGAACCTCTTTCATTGTAGAAATCCTGTTCCCCATTCCCAGCTTGCTTGTCTACCTGAACCCTGCCCCACCCCCAAGATCCTGTTGTAGATTTGACTGCCCTTTCCACCAAGCCTTCTCTTCCCTTTCACTTCTCTATATCTTCACTGTGTCAAGAAAAAGCAAATAAGACCCACTAGCATGTTTGGTGGACCCATGTAGCTATTTTGGGGCACAACATGGACAATATTGGCCCAAGGTGGATCAGTGAGTGACAAGTTATGACCTGCATCATTAGAGGAAATAATCTTCTTGATTAAATCATAGATTCATTTGCATATAGAATACAGTCTACATTGGAAACATTTATTTTATAATAGAAAGAAATGTAAGAAATACATGTGTGGATGTATTTATGTGACTTTTTTTTTCTTTTCAGTCTTTTTCATGTTCCAGTAAATACTCTGAACTATTGTTAGCCAATGCACTCCATTGGAATTAAAGATAATATTCCTTTCAAGGAGTTAGATGAAATCAGAGACATAGATATAACTTGGAAGAAGTCATTGGACTTATTTATTCAACTGCATTGGTACTTTACAGTCTTATTAGAAAATTGAAGTTCATGTCATGCACATTTCAGTTTCAACTCCTGTTTCTTGGCAATGAAAATTTTGCCTGTTGTTTTTTCTCATCTTGCTCATATTGGCAGTACTTTTAAAGGAAGCCATTTATGACCTAAAAACAATAAACAGAGAACAGATGCATAGCTCTACACCCAAATGACCCACAGAACATTGTTTCCCATGCTCATTTGTTTTCTTTTCATATGTGACAGATCATAAATTGTACTCTTATCCTTTATTTCAGTGGAACTGTGGTTGGATATTTAACATTGAACCAGAAGCCATTCAATGAGTGCTACCCCCTGTTAACAGAGAGATGTATCCTGCAGTTTTTCTACTCTATTAAGTAAAATACACCTGATTTTATTTTATTTTACTACTTTCTGAAAATAGTTCTCATGTGTGAAGTTCTTTATTAATGGCTTAAGGTTAATGACTCAAGTAGGTAATCTATTGTTGAAGATGCTTTTGGGTTGTGGACAAAGAGATAAGAATCTTTGTTAGAATCATTCAAATATCATTGGTTGTTTTTTATCTTAAAGAATGTTCAGAAGGCAAAATTGATGAGTCCCATATGGATAATTAATTATATTGTAATACTAGCCAATGCACTAGATTAGATGTTCCATCTAAAAGATTCTTCATATTCCGGTGTATCCAAGGATAGATAGCTGGACTCCTGCTATCAGTAACTTTCTCACTGGCCTTGAATTGTGCCATTTATTTTTCTGGATCTTAGTTTTTCCCTCAGATAAAGGAGATGAGCATTGAAGGTGATGATACAATATGTTTGACAAATTAACTCTCATTTCCTTACTGCATAAGCTTAGCTTTGTAGGATTGTATAGAGGCAAAAGTGCAGCTAGGCACTTGTGAACCGTTCACAAGAACAGGCCATTATATAACTGACCAAGCCATCCCTATGCACTTATAAAGTAAGAAAACTGGGAATTATGGATAACATTTCTTTTCTTGAAGAATAAAATTCCAAAACTCACTGATAATTGTACAGTTTGTTCTTATGCTAGGAAATGAAATTATTTTTCTCAGCTGGACTCTTCAGGTGGGTTCTTACGTGTCTTTTTTTTAAACATGGTGCATCCATACATGTGATACTTAAACATCATGGAAGTATTCCTAGATTTAGAGATCATCTGGTCCAGCATATTTTTTTTAAACAGATGAGTTAACTAAGGGTCAGAGAAGGGAAAATCCAGCACTCTTTCTACTATATGATACTGCCTTCCCAATGTTAATTGTATCCATATATGTGTCTCTGTGTCTATGTACACACACAGAGACATATATGCCACCCTATAATGAGGTGAATTATAAAAGCATCTTGTGTATCAAACTAGTAAGGCATGATGATTTGGTTGCATAAATAAATAGTAGCAATATAATTTTGAAATCAAATACAGGATCATTTCTCACTGGTTTATTTATTATTTTTATTTCAGAACTTTTTTGAACTGACTGGTCTTAGAAAAGTGAAATGTTCTAGCCTCAGGGTTGGCTTCTTAAAAGAGTAAAGAATATACAGAATTGTATCCTATTTAGTTTATAAGTATATAATCGTATTAGGCTAAGCATGCAAGGACAGTTCACTTTTTATTTTCCTTAAAGAAGAAGGAACTTTAATTGTCACATTGTATATTTCCAGGTTCTAGCTAAAACCAGGTCTGTAAACATGTCTTTTTTTACATGAACTAACAGTTATTGCTTGTTTGAAACTGACAATACAAAAAATTGGAAAATGTGCAATTGTTAAAGGTGAATTTTTTAAAAAAACTGATTGAATAATTAGTGACACAAATGAATGGCCTAAGTATAAGAAGTTTCTTGAACTTTGCCTCACTTTAACTGATGTAATTTTTCTTCCTGTTAGAATTGTACATTGTATTATATTTACGTGTGTAATTTCTCAACTCTTTATGACACTGTCCCTTCAGAATGGGGGAAATGGGTTATAAGATATTAGGTGGATGATCTTAGTCTGTTCTGTTCAGTCTTCATGATTCACATTTCCATTTTCTGCTCTCTTTGTTTTTAAACAATAGCTTCAATAGCTTCAAACAATAATATCCTTGAGAAGCAGTATGGCCTAATGGATCTGACCACAGATCAAATTTTGTCTGTAACTCATATAGTCTTGTGATTTTGGATATGTCATTAACTTGTCTGATTCTCAATTCTTTAAGACTGTAAGTCACAGAGGAGGTAGACCTACATTGGTAGAGAGAATTTCCTTGCCAGGAAATCCCTTATACCAATGAAACCTGTTCTATTCAGGGCCTATAACCTCTTTCTCATTATTTTATAGGGTGTCTCAAAAACCTTAGTGTTGATTTAAGCTTTAATAACTTCAGATGTAAAAATGCTAAAAACCATTTAGAAAACAGTGTTTGAAAAGTTAACCATTTAAATTGTTAAATATTGACGTTTTAATTAAAATTTAACATACCTACCCTCTTGCATTATATCTCAGTCTAGTTGACTTTTGAACTTAGCGAAAACTTTCATCACTTGCTGCTTAGTGACTGAAATGATTGCATTTGAAATTCTAACCTTATGCTTATACAAATGTTTTGATATATTCATGACAGTTTTGATATGACTACATAAGAAAAAAATCTAATGGCGATGGATCAGGTGACAAAGATGGCCAAGCTCTCAACCCCTTACCAAACTATGGGTTTGAGAAATGGTCATCCAGAAACTGTCACACATGTGATACAAAGTAATCTATCTTGTTAAACATAAAATTATTATTCAGTGTTCACAAAAATAAATATGTATAAAAGAAATTTAAATAAAATTTCAAATGTTTTTGTAAGTTTCTAATATGTGTACCTCTGGAGTTTTTAAAGCTTAAAATTGCACCAAGACTTTGGTTCATTCCTAGCCAAAGGCTTTTGTCCTAGTCTAAAACACTCTAACCTTTCTACTTGGTTTCAGTTATAAAGTTGCTTGTCTCATAAGAAATAATTCTTATGAGAAAAGAAAATGATGCAACCTTTAACTGTAGTAGTTTTATTTTAGTATGTTATGTTTATACCTGCTGTTTGCCTATCACATGTCCTCTTAACTCCAGGAAAACAACATGGTCTAAGGCATCTAGGATCATTGTTGCTAGCAGCCATTGCAAATTTTAAAGTATATTAGTTTTAAAACAGGAAAAAAATGTGGGAATTAATAGAGTTAAGTGTTTTTCTTGTGTTATGTCTCAAAATTGTTGGAAATATTAAATATAGAATGGTTGCAAATATATGACTAACTTTGGTTCTGCCTCTCTTGACTACCTAAATGAAGTTGGGGTAAAAAGGGATTAAGATTTTAAAAGCCCACGCTATATAAATAAGTATTTATCTAGAGTGCCACCATGTGGCATATTTTTTTTCTTTAGGTGTCATAAGAAGAACTGATTTATCTTTCCAGAGTTTCTGCTGTGGGAACATTAGAAGTGTCGGTGATTAAATTAGGCCAAATACTTTTCTCTAAAGGTTATCAGTAAGATTCATGTTTGAGGACAAGTATGCCAAGTATTAGCCTGAATTGCTGTAGCTTTCTTGTTCTGTCCCTGGCAATAATAAGAGATTTTCAGCTTATATTTTAATAATTTTCCCAGTTCAGCGTAGAAATTCAGTTGTAGCAATAGCCTCAGCTGTCATTAGGTATAAAAGGTTAGGTGGAAAGTCATTCTCTTAATGTGATGGGTATTCTTTCTGACTCCAGGACTGGGGAGTGGCACTCTATCTGCTACATGACTTCTAGGAAGGATAGGTCCCACATTCTTTCCTCAGTTACCATTTATTTTGTATCAAAGCATCTCTCCCATATCCTTCACCCCCCACAGTATGTAAGCTTTTCCAACTTGGTAGGAGAGATCCACCTGAATTGCTACTGTAGTCTCCTAGAAGAGAGTTACTTCTATACTGTAATGAGACATGAGACTATAACTCTGTTGGCTTAATTTGTAGATTAAGTAGTTTGACAAAATTAGCTTGTATGATGTTTTTAGAAAGATGATGATCTTTTGCACATAAGAATTAGGCTATTTTTTGGATTCATATTTTTTTATTCTTTTTTATCTGTATATATGACTATAGAGTGTGATAATTGACATAGGTTTTTGAGTGTCTTATTCTGATTCATTCTAGTGCATATCATAGGTGGAGCTGTAACCCACAGTTCTGGCTCCCAAGAAATATTCAGCCTAATAGGGGTCAGATCTTAGGAAGGGATCTCTCAAGCCAGGTGCTATTGGTACAGGGAGAGGGGATCACTTATCATCACCCACAAAGATCTGTTTGTGATCCCCACAGTAGGGCCAGACATCAATTCCCCATCAACCCCTGGGAGAGATGTGAGAACAGTCAGCCATCAGGTAATGGTGATGTTTATACAGCATAGCTGAGGCTGGCAGGAAATCAAGAAAGGAGGGCAGGACAGTGAGACAGGTAAAGAACTGTTACAGAGGGCCCCCTTCTCTCATGTTGAGGTTATTTGACAAAGCTATAGTCCCCTTGTGTGACTAGTGCTATAAATATAGAAGAATTATTGAAAAGGAAAAGGGGAAAATTTGAAACTAACTCAATTATCTTTTAACATATATATGTATGTCATTTTTCTTCGAATTATTGAGATAAAAGGTAAGTCATTGAAGAAATTCAGTCAGTTAAGGTACACTCCTGAAAAGAGAGAATATCAGAGTATTATTAGGTAAAGACAAGCAGCTCAGTTATGAATTACAAACTGTTGATACCATTAATTATAGTCATATCCCACATTTTGAATCTGTGAAGAAAAAAATAAGCATCATAAGGCAGTTGGTTTAAATGCAGTTAAAGGGAACCTTAACAATTGACTTTCTGTGATTCTGTAATGTTAGCAAAGAAGGGCCAGAAATATTTTGTTAATATAGTAACTAACCCCTATCCTCTTGAAAGTGTTGTATGATACTTTATATATGGATTTAAATGACCAATAAAATGTAGTTGAAATTGTATACCCAGCAAAATTGTGAATACTACCTTTTAGAAGCATATTAGAACTGATTTGATTTTCAGATGAAGTTTCAAAGTTCAAAGTGAATTTGTAGTTCCTGTGATGACAAATCCAGTGTGTGGGGTTATAGTTTAAAGGAGGTGACTATGCTCATACCTTTCTCCCTCCCCCTCTCTGCCACTTCTCTCTCTCCTATGCAGGGTTTCCCTCAGAAAAAATCCATCACAACTCACAATTAAACTTTGATAATGTCCCTCATTGAAATAGCTTGAACTTTTCTACTTTCTGTTGAATCTCAGGTGACATGAATAAAATCCCTCTATTCTGGTGCCTTGTTTCATTCCCCTCCTACCCCCACAGAGTTAACAACTATTCTGACTTTATGGTGACTATCTCAAGTAAGATATGCTTTCATTTTTCTTTTCCATGAAGAAAATTTCATTAATGCAGGTGCCCTTTCCCCCTTTCTCAGAAAACTGTCAACCCTACCTGGGGTTATTACCATAATGAGACTTTCTAAGAGCTAAGTCAGCTGGCCAAGTTACTTCCTTCAAGTTGAATGCCAAAGCTGTTTTGTGAGTCTGCCAAACTCCTCTTTCTTCACAGGTTTTGTATCAGTGGCAGTTGCCAGACTCCTACATTTTGAATCTGAGAAATGATCATTTTAATGAAAAATCATTTATCTTTTAAGCTGAATTTGTGTCTCTCCACTGAACCTTTGAACTATGATGAAAAAACATCTTTTCCTGAGACATACTATAGCATGCATTTTGTATTTTAAAGTTGCCTACATAGCTATAGTTCATTGGGACTGTGGTCCCTGCACAAAGTAGTTAAGAAATGAGTCAAGATCAGGTGTTTAATACTTCAGCCTTCATAATTCTAGGCCTTTGACCTTGAGAAAATAATAAAACATCTTGAGTGAGACAGTTCAGAACTAATTTTAAAGTGACCTTTAAAAATCTTCTATAGGGCCAAAAATCTTGGAAAAGCTGTGATAATGATTTATAATGTTATAGTTAATGGTAAGCAAGGCAAGAAGCATCTATTAAGCATTTACTATGTTTCAGGCACTGTGCTAAGTGCAGGAGATAGAAATAGAAACAAAAAGTCAGTGCGTGACCTCAAGAAGTTTTATAAAAAATTGCTAAAAAGGGAGGTGGGAGAAGATACCTGCAGGGAGATCAGTATCTATGGTACCCCATAATGGAGAAGTCAGAAGTAGAGCCAAGAGGAGAATAAATGTTGGTCAGCCTGGGAACCACCTCCCCACCCCCCCCCCCCCCAAAAAAAAAAATCATGTTCCTAGGAGGAACTTGCCAGTGGAAGAAAGGGACCAGCATGGCAGAGGGATTTTGATGCATGCTCCAGGAGTGAGTGAGTGAGAAGGCCCCAGGCTCTGTGAAAAGTTTCAAGGTGAGATAACTTTTGAAGCATGATGGTAGAAAGTCAGAAATAGGGCCAGTTGGGAGGTGGGGAGAAAAAAGGAATTGTTTTGGAGATTATCACAGGATAGAAGAACCACTCTAAGAAAAGAGATGTCATGAATAAATTTGAATGAGTAGTGGTAAAGCTATTAAAGACAAGGTAATATTTACAATTTCAAGTTTTATAGACTTTTGAGAGTTCCCCTATGTTAATAATATTTATATGTGTGCATGGTGTCACCCTCAAGTGTATTCTAAAAAATAAAATCAAGTTTACTTAAGTTGTTGGTAATAGATGACCTATAGAATGACTTGTATGATATACACTCTTAATAAATGTTTAACTGGAGCTAGCTTGAAATGAGCAATTGCAATCCATGCTATTGGATGCTCCGGCAGTTGTACTTTTTTGTTGGGTTGCGAATGAAATCTATGCTTATGGCCTAGTATGTGCTTGAAACACAAATCAAAGTTTTTGTGATAAAAATAATGATGTAGCCCAGCTTTTTGAACTTCTGTATTGTCTTTTTAGAATGTTTTTTATGTAGTTGTATTTATTCAGCAAGTATAAATGAGAAAGAAAAATGTTTGGGGTAGTTTCCCTTTCAAAATAAACATATTTGATTACTTGATATGTGGAGCCAAGGTTTCCCTAGAGATATGAAGATGAGAACAGTTGTAGAAGGAAGTGGGCTTGGAGAGGAGACAGGCAACTGTGATAAGTATTCCTCACAATTCACTTATGTTTGTATTGGCCTTAGACGTTAGCATTGATTTCAAAACTTTAAAAATTCATATTCTTCTTTGTTTTTCTTAACAATACGAAGTCCTGTACGAGTACCTATAAGCAGGGGGGAACATCTATGAACTTATGAAACCATTACCTTTGTTCTGGTAGGATATGAATTTGACAACTACTGTAAGAGCTGTTTGGAAGGAGGTAGACCATCTTGGTACAGGGGATTTCTGTTGCCCTTGACCTATAAACTTTTGTATAGATCTATCATAAAGACTGCAAGTAACTTAGCCCTACACTCATATTGTCCCAGTCATCTTTCCTCCTTCCTTTTTAATATCTTTCAGAGAGGGTATATGTGTTGGACATACGGGGATTTGCCATAAATCAAATGGAATCTTCATGGGTAAAGAGCTGAACTTGGAGTCTCAGGATCTGAGTTCAAAATCCCAGGTCTGATAACCTCACACAAATTACTCAGCTTTCTTGGGCTTCCTAAGATCATAGCTTTAGAGGTGAGAGGGACTTCAGAAGTCATTTAATCCAACCCACTCATTTTATAGATAAGGAACTTGAGGCCTAGAGACTTGTGCCTTGCCCATGGTCTCACAGTGGCTAAATCAGAATTTGAACCTAAATTCTCTGACTCCAGTGCCAGAGCTCCTTCAACCATACAGAATGGTCTCAACTCCTTGTTCCTAAGGGCACAAAAACATCAGACAATGGAATATGCTCCTGTATGATAAATCACTTTGGGTTTCTACATTTGCTCTTAATTTTTTAAAAACACAGAATTTTCCCTTTCAGAGGGTAAGTGTACTTTGAAAATCCAGACAGGATTTTTTTTTGGCTTTCCCTTCCTCCCACCAGTCTTTCCTCCAATCAGGGAGTTTTACTGTGTTGCTTCTTTCTGACATTTTTTCAAGTACATGCAGCCACATATCTGTAAATAGCATTTATGACCTTGTTATAAGTATGGCTCTAATCATGGTTAAGTCATTAAACTCTGTAATGACCTTGTATGCTTTAGTTGTCTGGCAGCAGTGAATTTTAAAATGTGAATTTAAAAATAACTCTGGAACATAATTGAAGATTATTTTCTGAGAAGATTGCCACAATAATTTTCATACCTAATAAAACTTTACTCCAATATCCGACGCTTATTAGTTTTTTCTATTATACATGACAAAGCTTTCCTTAGTGTTGCTTGCCACAAAATAAATACTTAAACTTGCTTTTGAATTTCTAAAATCCCTAATAAAGGACTCTTTTACTCATAATTTAATGGAATAAAACATTGTATTACATTTTAAATCATAGACCTGAAGCCACAATATTTAGAAGAGTAGTTCACACCTTAAATTTTACTCTCATGAGGCATTTTAGTCAGGTGAAACTATGACAGGGAGTCTCAAGGTGAATTAGATTGTTATCTAAACATTTAATTCACCTTTTACCACTTGTGATAGTGAGAAGGTTAAAAAACATGTCTAAATAAGGATAACAAGTGAATACTGAAAAAGGATTCCATTTGCCCCCATATTTTTAGAGGGGAAAAAAGTGTCAAAGTGAGAAATCCATTATATATTATAAAAAACAAAAACCCTTGTTTTGTCAATGAATACTTGGCATTATATCTCATAAAGAAAATTAGCCGAAGATTAGAAATTATTATTAGAATTTGATAAGATGTGGCAGTATGCCATTCTTTTTGATGGGGGGAGTGGGATGTGAGGAGAAGGATATAGGACCGGAAGCTATGACAACATCCTTTACAGAGATCTATGTCTGGTAATTCATTTTTCCCCATTTGTTTTTCTAATTAAAATTGATTCACATTATCCTGTTTCTCACATTTCAAGCCCTAGGTCCTTGGTAAAAGAACTTTGAAAGGACAGTCTAACCAAGGTTGTATATTGGTATGTGGGTAAATTTTAGAAGGAATCAGTTCCAGATTTATAGAACTCCTTTGGAATTTGGGTTCATGAAGAGTGTATAGTTTTTGATATTGTTTCCTTGGGTTGGTAAAAAAGCATAAGAAGTAGTTCATAAGAAGTAGAAGATCAAGTGTGCCTCGTAGCCTAGGTTGTAATGTCCATTCTTAGAAGTCTTTGGACAATGCAGACGACTGTCAAAGAAGTAGAATCTCCTCTGGGATGGAATTGTGTGCCCTTTGGCATTGATAATAGGACAAGGCCTAGAAGTGGCATGATACCTATAAATAGAAGTGTATGTTTAGGAGGCAAAGTGACCTTATTGTAATATGTTTCATGGAGTTTTGGTATTCCAGTATGGCTCATGTTCTGTGTACTTAGCTCCTCCCTTGTAACATTATTTCTCATATTTTTAATAGTTATGCCTCTCTCTTCTAGATTTTCATTGATTGATTGATTAATTGATAGATACCTAGCAAATATTCAGTTCTATGAATTTACAAAGAAGTTGTATTTCTTTTCTGTATTGTTCATTTTCTTCCACAGCATCCCTGAAATACCTGTCTTTTCTGTATACTGACAGAAGGAAGTTAGAAGTTAAAGACGAAGATTTCCATAGGAACTTCCTTATACATATAAGGAACTTAGATTAATTGTAAAGCTTTTTAGCATTTTATACTTTACTCTAATTTGAGTCTGATGCTAAATTAAACATTTTTATCTTCACTTTCATCATTCACCTTTATGTGCATTTAAATTTACAAAAAATAATGACCTTAAAGTCGAGGAGCAGCTGGCTGATCTGGAAAGCTTAGCAGTGAGGTAATGGGGCCATTGTTGTATGAGACAGTCATCGAGTAAGAATATTTACTACTCTGCACTTTAGCTAAGTTGAATACTAACATTACTATATAACCCATCTAGCATATTCCTGTAATCCTTTTACATATTTTACATCATGTTAGGAAAAAAACTAATTGTGAACGAAGAAGTGGCTTAGAATCTATGAGCAGGATTTTCTACTTAGAATCCACATAGAGGTCTTTAGGAGAATTGATACTTAAAATGCAAATAGAGTTAATATTTCTTCTTTTACCTATTCTTAGGAGTAAATAAAACTATTGCAATTACTAGGAAAGTAAACAATTCACTAAATATCACTACTTGTACTTATTTTCTTCATAGTCATTTGTTTATTCTCATCATGAGCTAACCATAAGGTAACATGCTCCTATACCCAATAAAGTTAATAATATTTCTTAGTGCCTCTGGGTACATGATAAAACCAGTTTGGTAGAAAAGAGTTGGGTAGAAGGTGCTGGATATAGTGAGTGCTAAATAACATCACTAAAAATGTTTTTTCTGTATCTTTACAAACAAATACCTTGTTACCTGTGTATCATTTCAGAATTAGCTCACATGCCATTATATTATCAGCTAGTTAGAGTAGGGGTTCTTCATCTGGAGTTCGTGAAGGTGATGTTTTTAGTGGCAGTGGTGATATTTTTATTATTTTGTTTTAATATTTTATATTAACTATAATTATATTAACTATGTAACTATACAATATAATTGGTTTCATTAATAATACTATATATTTTATGCATCTAAAATCATTTCGGTAAAGGGGTCCACAGTCATCACTACACTGCCAGAAGTTGTCTATGACACGGAAAGAGAATAATACCTTGAGTTAAAGTACCTGTAACACAGGAGCTCAGCTCACTGTTCAGGTTCACATTGGATTCAGACAGACCTGAGAAAGACACTGGAGCCCTACATAAGGGATTCATACTCTCTTAGTGGCCGGTGGAGACAGAGAGCATCTGCCAAATCACTTTATTCTAGTGGAGGTTGGTGGAGACAGGGAGTAAACACATCCGCCCTTATTCTCATGGGAACAGGTTGAGACAAGGAGTAGGAGCATCCGTCTGCATCTACTGACCAGTGCTCATTTGGATTTCATATATAGAGAAATACACAAAGAAGGGAGCACGCCAACAAGTTCATAAATTGACATTATTTTTGGTTACATGGTGATGTGTTAGCACGGCACAAGCACAGTGTTAGTTTTTATGGGCCATGGATCCTGGCTGCCTGTATCAATCTGAATCCATGCCATGTTAAGAAACAAGGTTTATGTTGTTGGGAAAATGGCTACTACATAATTGCGTGACTTGGTTATCCCAACTTGATTAAATTGTTGATTCTGAAACCTGTCAAATAGATGTGATTAAAGACACTTATTCTGGTTATTGCTATTTTAAAAAGAAAAGTATAACAAATATAAAAGTTAGAATAACGAGTAGAAAAAGAGGCCAGAAATTGCTAGGGCAACAAACACTTGATCTTCTTGCCACATGGCAAGAGATGGCAGCCAGACACAATGGAAAAGCATTACCTTACAAAATGGTGAAAAGCAATGGAAAGGGAAAAGGAGCCTGTAGAAAGTATCAGAGTGTCAAATGTAATAAACTACATAGTATATATGTGGAAATGGATGAAGGACAACAAATAACGTTGAAGAAAAACAGATTTGCAAACATTTTTACTGTAGGCTGTTTCCACCAAAAACAATAGTATGCCCCACATTTGGATTCTGGCTTCTTAGAGAGGGTGTGTAGTGGGAATTCATAGTCTCTAAAGAAGCTACTATTAGCAGTTTGTGTAGCTGATATATGTCTCTTCGTTTTACATATCTATAATGGGCATTATTGCTATATTCATAATTTACATATTATATTATGTAACATATTGTTATACATATATATTGCATACATATAATGAGAATTTATACGAAGGATTTCTGAGAAGGATCAATTAGAAGAAATATTCTATAAATATTGATGTTGGTAGGTTTCTCAGAATGTTTACAATATGGTTAACTTAATGAATCTGAGAAATAAAAACTGGCTATTGAATATAGATAAACAGCCATAGCTAACTACTTGACATTATTTTGGTAATATCCATACATTTCCTTTTTCAATCAACAAGCATTTATTAAGTGCCTCCTATATGCAGGCATTGTTCTAGGTCTTGGGGAAGATAAAAATAGAAGGGAAGAAACAATTCCTACTCACAAGGAGTTTATGTTCCAAGAGGAAGTTTTATTATGATTAGTATTGGTATTTTCTAATATATAAGTAGCCCTTTCAGCTGTCTTAGTAACAGAAAGCCTCAATAATAGTTTACAGAAAATATTCTGGTTTTTATAGATTTGTAATGTGTGGCTTAAAATGTTCCAAGTATTATTCTTTTCTCATATATCCTAATGTACTTTCCTGACACTTTTACATTTGTTATGCTTCTGTACTTCAGGTGTATTATTACATTAAAAACCAACAACTCAACATTCTGAAAATATTAGCTTGTCATATCAGGGAGGAGGTGTCACCTGTTCCCCCTTCCCCCCTGAATTAGCATCATAGAGTCACTATCTTTTCTTTGGAAGACAGTGACTCAGGTAAAAGGGCTTCTTTTCCTTCTCTGGCTCAAACTTTAGTAAATCTCCCTCTTTCCTCTGGTGTGGGCCCCCGTATCTCCCCCCAACAAAGAATGGGAATGCATGCTGATGCAATCAACAACAGAAAGCTTTTGTTTTTTGTTTTGGGTTTTTTTGCTTACCATAGCAACTACTGCTAGCTATTTTATCACTGACTTGAAGCTCTGTACTGGTGTGAGTTATTTGGGTAGTTCCTTGTTAATTAGACTAATAATATCTAGCATTTACATAGGACATACTATGTGCCAGGCATTATATAAGCACATTACGAATGTTATCTCATTTGATCCCCTGAAGAATCCTGGGAGGTAGGTGTTATTATTCTCTGCATTTAACAGTTCAGGAAAATGATGAGAACAGGTTATGTGATTTAGCCAAGGTTGCACAGCTAGTAAGTCTCTAAGGTTGAATTTGAGCCCCCAGTCTTCCTGACTCCCAGACACAGTTTTGTATCTACTGCATCATTTTTCTTTCCTTTTCCTCCTTTGGAAGTCCTTATTCTGGGCATAGTACAGAGACCTCTTGAGAATGTATCCCTTTGAAAGGATATACTGTTGTTATACTTTTAAAAATATCTTTTGTTTCATAGAACCATAGTTTGTTAGAACTGAAAGGAACTCTAGCATTTCATATAGGGTTGTTCATTTTACAATGAGAAACCTCAAGATCAGAATTATTAATACTAAGGATGGAATTTAAGATTACCTCTGGTGAACCAAGTTGCATCAGTTGGTGAAGTGCGTTTTTCTTTATGGAAAGAAAATAGGATAAAAAAGTTCATTTCAAAGAAAAAGTTGACATGGCAGGTCCTTTTCGTGTTAAAGTGATAGAGTGTTTAATAAGGTCTGACTAGGCAAATGGACTTAGACAGTATTTAGAAAAGGAACATAAACAACAATCAGCTCTGATTAATCAGAAAATGGAGGGGAACATAGTGGAAGGAAGACCAGGTTTGTAGTCAGAGGATATTAGCTCAGTTTCTGGCTTTACCACTTACTCGGTGTTGTAAGTTCAGCAAGTCACTTAGCCTCTCTTGTGCTTCAGCTTCCACATTTGTAAAATGTTAGGGTTGAACTGAATTGCCTGTGTAGTCCCTTCCCAGTGTTAACTGTGCTCAGTCCTGTACCAACTGCATTGGGGAGGAGAGACCATCCCTTCTCTTTAGGATAGATTAGATTTTAGGATTGTTAAACTCCCTCCCCCCATTATCAAAGATAGAAATTAAAGGAAAATGAGGCAAAACAACTGAACCCCCAAAACTCCAGGGTTCTGATTTCTAATGTCAACCAGAAGAAACACAAAGGAAAATAACCTTTTCAAAATATTCAAATTTCTGTTCAAATAATTGCATCATTCCCCTATTTCCTATAATCAGCATTATGAATGTAATATTTTTTTTATTACTTGACTGTTAGATGAGCAAAAATTTTTTTAAGCCCCTTTGTGATTTGAAAGCGACATTCATTATACAACACTGAAGAGATGGCACTGTAGAAGAAAACAAAAATAGGGGAAGGTACAAAGAGAAAACATAGGGAGCAGGACTGAGCAAATAAGCAGAGATTAATGGATTTAAAGCTGAAAAGGACCTTAGAGTTGCATCAAGTCCAGCCCGGTTTTAATTAAGATTATTGTGCCTAGGAAGTTTATAATCTTGTTAGGAAAACCAAATTGATATATGAAATTGATATAGCTAGACATAAAGGCAAAAAGAATGGTACAAGTGGACACAAATATGTTTAAAATTGTTTTTTTTCCTTTTAGACCTTTAGTCACTGTGACTGCCAGAATAACCTTTTGCTTTTGTATTTTTTGCCTGGGGGTACTTCCTTCCTTAAATTAGTATGCTAACTTTTATAACAATTATTCCCTTCACTTTTGCAGTATTCTTTTTCTGCCCTGGTTACTATGGACTCTGCCTTGATCTGCCCAGACCTGTTCCCTAGGTTTTCACTGTTGTACTTGTGTTCTCAGTTCCTGGAGCAAAGTTGACAATAAATGTTCATTGATTGTTTGAACTGTTCCTCTGTGAACCATGGTTGATTGTTACAATTAGCTTCCTTTTAATGTTATTTCCACTTAACATCATTGCAAGCTTTGTGCTTACACTCTTCTCCAGTTGAAGAAGTTTTAACTTTGCTCCAGCTAGACCCTGCCTCTAATTCTCTTATTCCTAGGTCTATAGCTTGATATAGATAAGTTGGCATTATTTTATATGCAGTAGTTTTTTCCAGATTCTTCCTCAAGCCTCAGGCACAGATAAGATGACAATTTCTCATTAGAACAGATAAGATTTTAGGATTGAGCTACTACCTTCTTGGTCATCAAAGATATAGATTAAAGGAAAATGGGGCAAAATAATTAAAAAAGACTCCCAGAATCCTGCTTTCAAATGTCAACCAGAAGAAACACAAAGGAATATAATCATTCCTTTCAAAATATTCAAATTCCTTTTCAAGGTCCTTGCCTTCAAGATGCTTACGTTCTACTAGAGGAACAAAATATTTACCAATAGGTAGAGGATGGATGAATAAATGAAAAACATTTATTAAGTACTTACTATGTTCTAGGCATTGTGTTAAGCCCTAGGAAGACAAATACAGAAACAAAGACAGTCTCTGTCCTAAAGGAATTTGTATTCTAGTGGAAAGAGAAACTACATAGGCATAGTGGTGGTCAGTGGAGGGGTGTTTTGTCCAGAAAGTCATGGGGATCGTGATTGACATATCCTTTAAATCAGACTTTATTCACCGTTTTTCTCTCATGGATCCCTCTGGAAGTGTTGTGAATCCTATGAAGTCCTTCTCAGAATAATATTTGCTATCTACATTCAGAATTGAAGGAAATGTTAACGTCTAGTTATATGTTAGTAGGTAAACAGATGTTTCCTATCCAAATTCACAGCCCTCCTGAAGTCTCCCCAACCCATCCCCCAGGTTAAAAGCCCCTATTTTGGTATAGGTTTGATTATCTTAGAGGGTGGCAAGGTCTTTCATCTGGTAGCAAGGCATAAAGATGGCCTAGGGAATACCAAGCAGCATGTGGGGATCACAGGTTAAAAAAAAAATAGTGGTCTCTGTAATCAGTCGTGTTGGTACCTGGGGGTGATGGTAACAGGGGAGAAGGAGAATGCAAGGTCTGAGGTGGAAGCTTCAGCTCTAGGCACCAATACGTGATGGAATCCTAGCCTCTTGAAGGAATTTTGGAGATACTGGCCCTTGTTCTAAATCTTGAAGAAGGGGGCTTAGGAGGCAGTGATGAGGAGGGAGAACATTTCAGGAATCCAAGATAGGGAAGGGGAGACCAGAACAAGATTTCAAAGGGCATTTATCTTAAAGTTGATGCTTAACCAACTGAAGCATGCACAGGGTAGTGATCTCTCCATCAGCCCCCCCTTTCTCTCCCTCTTCTTTCTCCCCTTCTTTCTCCCCCCCAACTGAAGCATGCACAGGGTAGTGATCTCTCCATCAGCCCCCCCTTTCTCTCCCTCTTCTTTCTCTCCTTCTTTCTCCCCCCACTACTCACTCCCTGTCTCTTTCTTCCCTTCTCTTCTTTTTTCTCTCTCTCCCTGCACCTGATTCCCTCTCTCTGTCTCTCCCTCCCTTCTTTCTCCCCTGTCCCTTCTTTCTTTCTCTCCTGCTTTCCTCCTTCTCACTGTCTGTCTGTCCTCTCCCTTTACCCCACCCCATTTATATAGCGCTTTGAGGTTTGCAGTAGAGCATGAGAAAGAGCATTGTCCATTACGTAGAACCCAGGTCAGCATGCTGTCATGAAATTGACGTACAGTGCTGATGACCTTTTCTGGTTTTCCATAAACCTTCATGGCTAACAGTATCAAAGGCCTTGGTCAGATCTAAAAACGTTGTGTACAGACCTCTCTTTTGCTCCTTGCATTTCTTTTGGAGTTCTCTCTTGTCTAGAAAATGGACAGTGCTTTTGTGCTTTCCCAGTCACCAGTGGAATGAAACAAAGCTGTGTGCTTGCTCCCATGCTTTCAGCATGATGTTTTCAGCCATGTTGTCAGATGCTTTCAGTGAGGATGAACATGGCATCAAGGTCAACTGTCACTATCATACTGATGGTAAATTCTTGAACTTAAAAAGACTACAAGCAAAGACCAAAGTGGAGGGAATGTTGGGGAATGATTTTCTCTTTGCAGATGATTGTGCACTCAATGCAGCCTCCGAAGCTGAGATGCAACAAAATATGAATCAGTTCTCTGCTGCCTGTGCTAATTTTGGCCTAACAAGTAACACCAAGAAAACACGGGTCCTCCCTCAGCCACCACCACACCATCCATAGGTGGAACCATCGGTTACAGCAAATGGAGAAGTTGTGAAGGCTGTAGCTAAGTTTGGAAAGTACTTTCCATGTTATCTCTTCTTAGGAGCTGCTATCATCTCCTTTTAGAAATGGGGAAACAGGTGGCAAAAAGGTTAAATTACTTGCCCAGGGTCACATAACTGTCTGAAAAATGATTTTAACTCAGGTCTTCCTGGCTCCCAAGTTGAGCACTTAATCTACTGTACCGTTTAGCTACCTCTAGTAAAATCTTTGCTTTTGGAATATTGATTTGGTTTTGTTTTTGAGGCCATAGGAAAAAGAGACTGGATGCCAAGAGAACTGTTAGGAAGCTAGTTCATTCTTCCAAGCAAGAGGCAATAAAGACCTTGGGCTCAGCCATGGTGTTAGTAGAGAGTAAGGGATAGACGTGAGATATATCTCATGGAATGGACAAGATTTCACAACTGATTGGATGTGCGAGTTAGGTGAACGAGAGGGAATAAAGACCTTGGGCTTAGCCATGGTGTTGGTAGAGAGTAAGGGATAGACGTGAGATGTATCTCAAGGAATGGACAAGATTTCATAACTGATTGGATGTGCGAGTTAGGTGAATGAGAGGGAATAAAGACCTTGGGCTCAGCCATGGTGTTAGTAGAGAGTAAGGGATAGACGTGAGATGTATCTCATGGAATGGACAAGATTTCACAACTGATTGGATGTGCGAGTTAGGTGAACGAGAGGGAAAAGTAGAGTCCTGGGAAGCTGTAGCCTTAGGGACACTAGTAATTCATGTTGTAGGATATTGAACATATCGTGCCTCCAGCCTGTCTAAATTGATCTAGATACACCTCTGCACTTTCATCCACACTGTCATACTTGCTTCTGATAACACAAATCATTCTATTGCCTGTCTTCATACTTTCCCACGAACTGTCATTTCTGGAGTGCTCTTCTGGCTTTATCTTAAACTCTTATAATCCCTAGTCCCTTCAGAAAACTCAGTCTTTTGCTTAATTTGTCTTCCCAGGTGTTACTGCTCTTACCTCCTGACACATTCACTTTGTTTTAATGATGTAAACCCATGCATTTCACCTCTTTTCTCACAGAATAAATTCCTTGAAATCAGTTGTATCTTTGTACCTCAAGCACCTAAGCATGGTGCCAAAAGGCATGCTGAATTGAGTTTAATGTATTCCTAAACAGTCTCTTTGTCTAATGACTTGAGGGTCTGGGTTTTTGTAGGTCACTCATTAGGTCAGCAGGCATTTATGTAAAGCCCTGTTATGTGCCAGAAATTATGCAAGGTTAATAAAGACACAAACCAAAAAATGAAACAGTCTGTACTCTCAAGGAGCTTATAATCTACAGGGAGAGGAAACAGGGACACATCTAAATAAATTAAAAATGCAATTCTTGGAAGGGGGGCACTCACTGCAGCTGGTGTGTATGGGAGGCCTCACTTTAGGTGATGGCCGTTAAACCTAACTTTTTCAAGAAACTAAGGTTTTTCAGAGACAGAGTTGAGAAGGGAGTGCATTCAAGACCTGGCCGAAGGCAGGAAATTATCAAGAGATAGCTCTCCATGGAAACAAGTTATAAATCCTTGAAAACTTAGTAAATAGTTTTTAGGAATTGTTGGGGGAAAAAAATCCATCCCATTGCAGAAAACCTAGTGATTTTCATCTTTGAATTTTGCGAGACTGTTTCTCAGATGATGGATTCTCTCTCAGGGCTATAGCCAAAGAGACTATTGAGAAGAATTCATCTATTAGACTATCCATAGTTGCCAGTCAATTAATTTATCAGTCAGTAAACATTTATTAAGTGCTTACTGTGTACCAGGCATTTATCAGCTGTGGAACTCTACCTTTTGCAGAAGACCATACCCTCCCAACTGCTAATCCCTTCCCCCATGATGTTACTTCTGTCTTTCTCTGTCTCTTGTGTGTACCTATTCATAAAAATGTTGTCTTCCTCCGTAGGATGTAAGCTTCTTGAGGGAAGAGTCTGTTTTGCCTTTTATTTATCCCCAGAGTTTAGCAGACACAGAGTAAGTGCTTAGTGAATGGTAGTTGATTGATTTATTATAGGGACTACTGATCATAGTTGGCACAGAATAGTAGAATAGACCTTCTTTACTCAGTTAAAAGAGTATGTGGCAATAACAGATTTTTCTTTATATTGCTAGACATTATACATCAGATAATTTTTTGTTTAAAAGTTGAAATCATTAGAATGTCAAATAATAAAATGAAATTTAAGCATATTTTATATATACACACAGATATGCTAACAGAATTCTTAGATTACTGTTTAAAACATGAATGAGATGCATAAAATTACAAATAAGCAACAGTAAAGGTAAGGGTCAGGTATTTTTTCTGGCCTTTACTTAGTCATTAATTGCAAGATGAGAACTTACTCAAAGATTTTTCTTGCTTTTGTAATCTGTGAAAATAAAAAAAAGATATAAAACGTGAATGAAAAGCAATTATCTATGATGCACAGTATTTTTAAATGTCAGGTTTTGAGTTATTGTTTTTTCCCTTCACTTATTTTTCCTTCACTATTAATGATAGTTTACTTAATCCATAAAACCACAACAGCAAAAAAAACATATTTCTTTTTTGCTGCAGAATACTTAAAGCTTTTCATTTTCTTTTCCCAAAATTGAGTAAGAAATATCCAGGGATAAATGTGCAGTTTGAATGCAAAAGTATTTTTAAAGGGTGTTCTGTTCTCCAGGTAAATGGGAGAGCAAATTATTGACTCAGAATATTAATAGCTTGTCCAGAAACCTCACAAGGCGACAGACAGCATGTCTCCTTTGGAAAAACAGCATGTCCAGTGTCTGTTTGCCCTTTCCTGCCCACTAAAGGCATAATATTCCCAAGTCATTGGAAACTCACCGCATGTACACTCCATCAATTGCTTTATAAATAAGCCCAGAAGCTTAAAAACACGTTTTAAGGCAGAATTCAAGTAGAATATTTGTGACAGAATTAATAAGGAATACTCACCATCCACAAGTTATTGAATCTTAATAAAGTGGTTGAATAAATTCCTGAAAAGGGACAATGAAAATAAGATTCAGGTGCTTCATGTACCTAATCAATCTGTTTTCAGCCACCGACAAGCGTTGTACTTCACAAAGTCCATGTTCAAAACAAAACATCTTTAAGGCTGACTTGACATAGGACTGAAGGATTATTTTGAATTAATTGAAACCTAGTTGAATGAACTGGTACATTCAATTTCCTCCCCCCCGCTCAAAGAATTTACTGACTGTTTTAGTATTATGTAGGAACAGCTTTGCTTTCAGAGAGATTTATTAACTAGAGAAATACTGGGCTTTGCTTATTCTCCAAGTGGCACTACTGACCCACAGAATTTCTATTCCATGTCTCTAGTCTAGACTTTCCTTCTTGTGTTTTCAGCTCTCTTTTCATTTGTTGCCTTCTTTCTCATAGAATGTATTCTGCATTTTAATTTTTAGTGCTTATCGTGGTGCCTGTCACATAGTAAGTACATCATGAATCCTTGTTGACTGTTGTTGACTGAGAAATCTTGAAGTAATAAGGGTGGAGTGACATACTAGATTCTTAAAATAAAAATCCTGTCATGAAAATAAAAACAAAAAAAGCATTACAAGTAACCTGGAATGAAGGGCTTTTATTTATTTTACCTTTTAATTCTTTAACGGCATCAAGCAAACCTTCATACTCCCTGTACCTCACAAACTAAGTGAAAATTCACCTGAGGAGCAATTAAGGTGTGGCCCAGCTTATGTGTCCTACTGATAAATCTTTTATTTTCCCCTTTTCCTTCCTAATTCTCACCTAGCTCATCTTCTCTCTCCTCAAGTCTAATTCTTCATCCTAGAAGGAAAGATTGAGACCATATCTAGTTTGGAAAGACCTAAAGGAAAGTGATAACCTCTCTCAGTCTTTAATTAGGAAAATGAAGAACTTTGGTTGCATAGAGAGAGGATTCATATGAGATCCTTTTCCTCCTCTAACCAAACACACCTGTCTGAACATGAGTGTGTGAGGTTGTGCAAAGCAGTAATGTAATAGGCTGTATGCCTCTGGGAAGTGGCACAGGTGGGGTGGATCAGCTCATTAAGAGCTATGAAGAAAAAACCCTGCTTTTTATTAAGTTTGATTTAATTCTCTGTAGAACTCATTCTGATTTTTCTTTTAAGGGAGAGTCACTTGTACACATATATATGGTGGTGACACCCAATCTTGGAAGAGAGATCATCAAGTGTTGTTCCTCAGACTAAAGAGGAAAAAAAAATTCTTATTCTTAATCGTATGGGAAAACAGAAGATTGGGAAAGATTGTATTGTACAGTTTTGCCCAGCCAATTGATGTAATAAAGTTCAGTGGAAGAGAGACATGGTGAATATTTTTACTTGTCTGTCACTATTTGACTCCTGTTTTATCCTTTAGAACTGTTAAGTGATGACAAATTTTTGTTCTTTGTTCATGATACTTTTGTAGGGAGTAAAGCTACTTAAAACCCTAGTTAGCAATTTGCAATTGTTTCTATTATTTTTTTTTATTATCTGGAGCTCATTTGTATTCCTCTTTGGAATGGTTATTGTGATAAGATATCTTCATTCAGTAAGCCTTTATCATCCTATTAATGTGAAAAGGTTTTATTATACAATTTATTAGGTTACATAAAAACAATTTTATATATGTATATATATTTTAAACTCTTTCCATATTTATGTATCTGTGTGTCTGTGTATCTATCTATCTATCTATCTCTTTTAACTCTTCATACTTTGACCTGGAAGATGATACAGGCCAATGATCTATGGAGTAATCAGATATTCGCTCTACCCCCTAGTTGTGCTTAGAAAAGATTAACTGAATATTTAAAATCTATATGCCAATGGAAAAAATAAAAAAATAAGATCATCAAAGACAAAAATGAACATACTTAGCCAGAGTTCTTATTTTCACCCAGTCTTTAGCTGTATGAAAGCAAATATCCTAGTACTGGCAGAGAAAACATAATTTATAAAGTATCAGTATGAATGAGTGTGTTCTGCAGTGTACTTAAGGTTAAAGTAGTGTTCTCTATTAAGCGCCTACTATGTGCCATGCACCCTGCCTGCTATGCTTCAGGAAGGGAATTTCCTTTACCACTACTGATAGGCAACTGAGCAACAATTTGTAGTCTTAGAGCATTGCCTGAGGCACTGGGAGTTTGAGTGACTTGAACACCATTATACCTCAAATTTGCATCATAAACCAGGTCTGGCCCTCTATCTATTGTATCAGTGGTTCTCAGAGAGATCTCTGGGCTTCCTGGAGGTCCCCGAAGTCAAAACAATTTTCATAGTGATATTAAGAATGTTATTTGATTCTTGAAATACTTCTTTCTTTTCCAACTACATATCTGTGTGAGACAGGATTTTCTTTATACATTTCAACCAAAACAGTATATTGATACATTAAATGCAAAAGCAAATATAAGAATGTAACTGTCCAGCTATTAAGTCAGACATCAGAGATTTGCAAAAAGTATATACATATATCTCTTCCACTAAATTTTATTGTTTTAGAAAATAGTTATTTTTCATAAGATGGATTTTTTTATTTTTAAATGAATTAATAAATATTTTAAAATGTATCCATTTTAATTTCCAACAAAGTGAACATTCACATGTATATAATCCACATAAACAAAAGCTCTTTGGGATCCTTGTTCGTTACGTTTATAAATGTATCCCGAGACCAAAAAACTTTGAGAACGACTACACTACATAATTGTACTTGCTTTTTGTTTGAAGGTAGAGGCTACAAAATGACAGCTAAAACATAAGATTTTATTCTTGTTTTTTTTTAAATGTCAGCAACTGATCCTATTTCCTTTATTTTTTTCAAGCTTTATATAAATAGGGTGTTTTCTTGTAAAGCTTTCTTGTAAACCTATTTGGTTTCATTAATGATTTGGTTTCAACAATCTCATTTGAGAAATGAGAAAACTGAGCCCCTAAGAGGTAAAATGAGTTTCTAGAAGTTATAAAAGTAGCAAATGGAAGAGTTAGAATTTAAACTGATATCTGTTCCTTTATTACTCTTCAGTTGATTTTAGAATGTTTTCCCCCCATGGCATAACATTCATGTGATCTTAAATACTGTATGAATTTTCTGGTACTTATTAAAAAACTTCCATTTTCTGCATAGATGTTAGAATTTTAAAGTTACACAAACTGATATTCTAGAAGTATACATGAAAGAGCAATAAAATTATGTTTTCTGTGTAGTTGAAATAATTTCTCCTGTGTAGTTCAAATAATTTCTTTATTTTTTTTCAAGATTACTGTGGGAAATACATTCTCTTTCTTTTAATATAATAGTTTGAAAGTATTACTTCCAAGAAGAATTTTGTAAGATCAGTAAAACCCTTAAAAAAAAAACAAGATGTTTGTTAGTGTTAGGAAGTGCCTGGTACTTAACTAATGCTACTGCTATCATGACTGTAACAGAAACAGACAGTTGGTCTTGTAATCTCAGATGCTGGGAATGTCCAAGTGAATGATACCTTTTTTATAAAGGCTTTTAGGTAAGGCTGTAAGTATATATAGAAAAAAATGTGTGTGTGTGTGTGTGTGTACACGTATATATACATATATAGTTAATAAGATTTATAAAGTCACTTTATAATTTTTTGCTTATTTTATTTCTAGTTCTGTCTTTTTAACTGAAAAGGAGAATTTTAAATAAAAGGGGAAATTTGCACATTGTTATTATTAGTTCTACTGTAGGAAAAACTTGAAAAATCTTTGCTATTGTTTTCTATTCTTTTTTGGTATTTAGGGAGGTTCTGTGTAATCGCCTTTATTTTTGGTTAACATTCTTACAGTAGCAGAAAGAGGAAGAATCTCCACCTCTTTGAATCAGTATGTTTGAAACTGAATTGTTTGTGTTACCCATTGTTCCTTTATGGCAGAAAAGTCGTGTGCTGCCCCAAACTTCATTTATATTGTTGGGGAGGGTAAAAGACTATTTCTAAATGTCGGCCTTGTCCTCTGAATTATGTCCAAGAACAACAGTGCCCCCCCCGCCCCATGCCCAGTGAAATTAATGTTATCAAACTTCTTTCAGAAACTATTTAAAGAGACTTTAAGACATATAGCCATGGTACAGTTCTATATAAAAGGCAACAACAAATGTTTATGAATATAATATTTTTGTTTGAAACTTTTCCACTTAACATGTGCTTTTAACTTTTATGTATTTCATACAATTTAGCTGGAAGGAATTGCTGATCACTATAACAGCCTTATGACAGAGGGCAGTATATTCCTATTATCCATATGTCTTAAATAAAGAAACTGAGATTCCTAGGAGTTTAATAACATATCCAACGTCATTGACTGGACATTGGTGCAGATGGCATGGGAACCTTGGTCTTTTACTCCAGCTCTCTTTCCATCTTACCTTGCTTTCATTATGACAGTGCCCTAAGTTATTCTCCTGAATACATTTCTAAAAGGAACATTTATTCAGAAGTACTTTAATCTCTTTAAAAACATGGATATTCTTTTGATTGGAGCAGAGATACATTAAGCTTAGTTTCAGAAGATCCCTTTGAGTAGGGGAACCGACAATACAATTTTTGCCTTGCTTGTCCTTGATATCAGAACTTCTCTGGGAATACATCCTACTTTGCTAACTAGACTGAATCTGAAGAACACATAACGACTTGTCTTTCCAGCTAGAATTATGGTATTTCTATTTGTGCAGAGTTGTATGGTAGAGATTCCATTCTGTTACAAACCATACCAGTGCCACCTCTTTAAGTATATGCTTAGCTTGATATAAATGTCAGATGAAACCCAGAATTATAGTGGAAATAAATGCCTTCCTAGATACTAATATTATTTGAGTGAAAATAGTTGTGGGTAGTCAAAAGATTGCCTTAGTTAAAACCCCAACTTATTTTGGTTGGAGATTCTTGCACCTCAAGAAGAAAGGAGAAAAACAGAGAAAATATTGGTGTTTTGGGTGAAGTTTTGTGTTCTTTCTCGTGGAATCCATTTCCTATTGTGGGGAATACCAGAGTTCAGGGAATTCAGCTCGTGGAACACTAGTGTAGGTATTCATTATTGCATAGCTGACTAGTACTTAGCAAAAAGAAGAGATTTCTTTAGAAGTGGGAAGATAATGAAAACCTGACAGGGCAGGAACAAAATAGCAATGGTCAATGTATCTGGACAAGGATAGCCTGGTAATTTATTCTGAAACTTCAATTTTCTCTAGCAATATAAAAGAAATAAAATTTAGTTTTAATGGTTTTTATCTAAATATTCAATTTTAGAATTAGCAAAAGCAGGCATGATCACTTCAGTTACTTTAAGCAGATACTCTCAGGATTAACAACTGTACAAATCCAGGGATCCATGTGGGTTGTGAGTTCAGATGGTGAAATTATAAATAGGTTTAATGATGTCATTAGTAAGAAAGAGGAAAATGTCTTGTTTCCTCCCTCTGATTCATGTTTTTTTGGAAGAAAATCACTAGGTCTGATAAATGAAGGGAGGGGAAGGAATCAGAGGTAAGAAGAGAAACTTAACCAGTTGAGCATGTAATATAAAAAAACCCTAAAACTTGCTCTTTGGAAGCCATAGGTATATTGTTAAATAGTAGGTATATTTTTAAATCAGTTCAACTTAGATATCAAAAGAACATACTTATGTATTTTATCTACTTGTGGTCTTGCCTGAGAACTTTTAAGCAATGATTGTTGACCCTTGAAATTGTATTAGTAGACATAATGTGCAGTTTGAGAACATTCAAATATCTTATATACCTAAGGTCTTGAATGTCCCATAAATGAGTTGTTCGAAAGTTTGTCCTCTTATTTCCTTTCCAGTGGATGGAAGAAAGATTTAGATAATAAAAAATTTTATTTTTAATTTGACTCCTGAATACAGACTGCATTAGAGTAGGGATTTACACTTATACACATAAACACAAACTACCTCTAATTCTGTGATGGCTCTAACCATGTTCCTTACTCGACCATGTTTTGTATTGTGGTGCAGTAGAGACTTCGAGTCATTTTTGAATAATTAAGAGTTGACAGTATTGTTAGACTACTTAGCAATCAAAGGGCTATCTTGAATTTGAATTCCATTATGTATGTCTTGAATATTTCCCCAAGAAAAGACTTGTCATACTCAAAGTATGTTGTAAATATATATAATTAATTGGACACTTCAAATACTTTTGTAGAAGGTGCTTCTATAATGAATGAATTGAAACCAAGTTTGAATTTTATTTCTTCAAACAGAAACTCTAGATTGCAAATTAAAAGGGGGAAAAAGTTGCATGCAGTTGATTACATTTGAGATTTACTCAAATGTTAATGTTAAAAAAATAAGATTCCTTAAGCTTCACATTTAATAGAAATTGTTAAACTTTTAAAATTGACTATTTATTAGACATATGCATATAAGTCATGAAATAATCAAATGAATCTGTGATCACATAGGTGTGGCTATTCCCTCCAAGGATGCTGATGACCATTTATTGCCTGCTGGTTTCTAGCCTGTGCCTTCTACATCTAAAGAATATTAAACTTAACTCATCTCTTTAGGTAGAATGATAGTATTTATGTTTGTATGGTGTTGAATTGTAGAGATAATTGGGTCAATGCTGTGAGGAGAGAGCAATCCATAAATCAAGACTTTAACAGAAATAAAGGAGGAAAATTAGTTCTGGACTTAGCTTAGCGCTAAAACTGTAACTGATCTGTCTCATCCTTCTCTGTTGTTCTTATGGAAATCACATTTGTGAAGGAAACTCTGGTTTGAGATGTGGCATGATAGTGGGAAAAAAAACTGGGTTTAAAGTCAGAATGAAGGTTTGAATCTTTGATCTTCTATTTATTATTTGTGTGACTTTGGATAAATTACGTTAATTCTCTAGTCCCCAGTTTCCTCGTCTAAGGAGGAGGTTGGCTCTGTGATCACCGAAATACTTTCTTGCTCAAAATACCATCAACTTAAGAGAGGACAAAAGTATAAAGATAATCAACACAAATAGTACCAGTGAAATCCTGTGGGCCAGATAAGATTATTTAGTGGAGTTTTTTTTTTTTTTTAACAAGATTGCTATTACAAATATTTTAGATATTTCTAGATAATTTTTATTCTATGGAAAATTAATGAGTAATTTTTTTGCTTTTGGTTATTGGAAATTATTAATTTAGAATAACATAGCAAAATATATGAGATTAAAAAAAAGTGTTTTGAACATTCAGTAGCTATTTCTGAACAAAGTCTCTTGCTAAGAATCAGAATATGGTGCTTTTTTGAGCAGGGTTGCTTGGCATAGCATATAGGTCTTTGTCTCTAGACCCACCTGTTTCCTCAGGCATATTCTCTTATCATTGTGAATACTGTATATTTCTTTGTCACTTCCTTGTGTTGTTCCTAGGCCAAAAAAAGAGTCAATGAATTTTAGAATGTTTCTAAGTGTAATATAAATAAATATATTTATATAAATATAAATAAAGTAAAACTCACTTTCTCTTTGAACCGTAAGGATGGAAGGAAAGCTATTGTGTGTATGTATATATATATAATGTATATGTATGTATTCATATATGTATATATGTAGCAAAAGATCAAATGATTAAGTATTTTCTTTATGTGATAGATTGTGATGTTCTCTGTTGTAAGGGAGTAAATATAAAGTTTTATTTCAAGAAAGGAAACTTTCCCCGTTATGAGATATTCATATTCCTGAGTCTAGTGGTTTTCTTGAGTCTGATTCTTTTTAATATGATGCTTCAGAAAAATTAGTGTTAAATTTTGCTAAATTAAAAAATATTGTCCTAAGTGATGTTGTATATCATAGTGATGCTGTCCTAAATGCAAATTAAATCTAAATTACCAAATTGGAGACAAAGTAGGTCCTTAATAAATACTTATTGATGGACTGAAGATATATCAACATAAGGGAGGAAAGAAGCAGTTTGAAAATACTCTTAAGGGAGATATAGTTTAAAATTAATTTTAAAATTTTTATTCTAAACTTAATCATTAAGTATGATGGACATTTACATCTGCCTAATAGAACGGAAAAAAAAAAAAAGATTGTACAATACTGCAGGTCTTGTATCTTATTTTTCTTTTTATGTAGATAGTAGAATCAGTCTTTAGCTTTAAAAGCTGTCCTACTTATCTTCCAAAGTAAATAACTCTCTAAAGATATCACTGTGCCAGCCATGCAACCATAGAATTAATTGCATTTTTAGAGCTTAGGTAGGAAGCAGTCAGATTTTGAGTTTAGAGGACCTTGATTATTGGAATCTTGAGTCTGTTATTTACCACCTGTACTCTGGGAATCAGTTCTCATGTGTAAGTTGAGAGGGTGTACATCTAAGTTTCCTTCTGGCTCTCAACCTACAGTCCTACCATCAAGTTAGGAAACAAATTAAGGATGAAGCCAAATTCACTCGAATATTTAATGGCAGGCCACTGACAAACATAGGTTATCTTACTTTCACTCTAGTGCTCTTTCTTCTACTCTGTTACTTTCATATTTTATTCACTTACATAAAATATGCTTATCTTGGATTTGGAACTTTTAATGGGATATTTTATTAGTCTAGTTGTGTGATGATCGTGAGAAATTGCATTATGAAATTCTTTATTTCCATGTGTCCTTTTTATCTTATAATTTGGAAACAATATTCAGTAAAACAAAACTATCATTTGCTATTTGCAAGGCACCCTTCTAATCCCTGTGGGAGATACAGAAATGTACAGTCATGTAGAGAGAAAAAGACATATCCTTAAAACTACAATTCCAGGCTAATTGTGATAAATGCTATAGGAAAGGTATTAAGTTTGGGAGCACAGAGGAAGAGATCAGTTTTCCTTCAGGAGAAAGATAAGGTTGATTGAGGGAGGATGGGGAATGGATGAAGCCTGTGTTCCAGAGGCACTAGGGTCATTATATTCCTGAACATAATTGTCATCATTTAGTGAAATCATCATGGTTACAAGGTCAGTAGCACAAGATTTGGAAGGTGTCAGAGGACCTGTGTTTGTATCTCAATACTGCTACTTACTGTCTAGGTGATGTTGGACAAGTAACATAACTTCTGTAGGACGTAGTTTCCTCAGCTACAAAATAAGGGATTTTAGTTAACTGTCTCCAATTCTATATCTGTGATCCAATGATGACCTCCAATCACCATGAATTAGTCAGTAAACATTTATAAATGCCAAATCCCTGGGAGAAAAAGATGAAAACAAAATGAAATAATCCCAATTCTCAAATGGCTTACATTCTACCGAACATAACCTCATATAAAAGGTTTAATGATCTAGGTTTAAAAGCTCCTTAAATGAGGAACCTTGAAAGTAGGAATTGTTTCATTTTTATTTGTATCCCCAGTGCCTATGACAGTATTTAGCACATATTAGAATCTGTTGGTTGATTAAATATGCTATATATGAAAGAAAAAAATGAGTTTAAAATTTTTTTTCAAGTCACATCCCAGAACCCAGTATGGTATGTTGATAGTATTGTCTGTGGTGAAAATGTGTCTAAGTGAAAATTTCTGGAAGGGAGTCAGCTGAGTTTAACTAAAAACAATTCTGTGAGTCAGCCTAACTAAGCTCCCTTAGATTTAATTACCATTTCTACACAGAGGGTTTCAAATCTATCCTTCCTTAACCTCCCTGCTGACCTGCAGTCTTGCATCGTCAACTGCTTTTCAGACATCTTCACCTAGGGTGGCTGGTAGGTTTCATAAACTCACTGTGTCCAAAACAGAATTCATTATCTTTCTCCCTAAACTTACCCCTCTTCCTTGTTATCCTTCTCATTCCCTCAAGTTCACAACCTAGGAGTCATCCTGGATTTCACACTATCTCTTTATCGTCCCTCCCCCAATTCAATCTGTTGCCAAGTTTTGTCTCTCACCTCTGTAACATCCCTTGTATAGAGCCCCTTCCCTCATCTGACACTGCCACCCCTCTGATTCAGGTCCCTATCACTTCATACCTTGATTACTGCAATAGCTGCTGCTGGGTCTACCAGCCTCAAGTCTCTCTCCACTTCATTCCATCCTCCATTCAGCCACTAAAGTGATTTTCCTAATAGTGATTGGCTGCCTAGATAACTAAGTGTATTTTCCTTAGAAGACATACTGTTTATACTTTTTGTTTTTTACAGAACCCCAGTATTACTTGATGATTTTGCAAAGGTCATTACCCAGGGCTTTTATAGAAAATAGAATATTAGAATTAAAAGTCCTATGAAAGTCCTATCTTGATCATTTATTAGCCATGTGACCATAAGCAAGTCATGTAACTGCCTTTGAACCTATTTCCTCATCTGAAAAAATGGTGATAATGCCTGTAGTGTACCTACCTGTCTAGGCAGAGTAGATTAGTGGATAGAGAGGCAGTGTCAAAGCCACTTTACCCTATTTCTATGACATGTTGTCTGTTGGACCCTAGGCATGTCACTTAACTTCTCATTGATTCAGATAACCCTCCCAAGTCTGAGAGTAGTTGCTGATCTGTATCGGTAGATGATTTGTAGGAAGTTTCCTGTACCAATGAAATAACATGTCTGAACAAAGAAAAAAAAACATCTACCTACTCCTAGGATTGTGAGGTTTAGTTGGGAATAATGTGTCTTAAGTACTTTGCAAACTTTTAAGTGATATATGAATGTCAAGCAGAGATTGGATGATTTCCTCTCAGAAATTTCTGTTAATTTTTTATTCTGAATTTAACAGTAAATAAAACAAGTATTTTTATATCCAGAGTGGGAAAGATGATGATTGTACATCATCTGAAAAGCCTGAAGTCTTGCTTTTCTGTGCATGTGTGTGTGTGTGTGTGTGTGTTTTTAAATTCAATCTGCTCATCTGTTTGCTTTTCTTTACCTCTATACATTAAAAAAAAAAAAAAACGCTTCAATGATCCTTTTTCACCCTATGCATTTAAAAAAATGTTTCAATGACCCCTTTTTCTTTCCTCCCTTTTTTGGAGGGGAGCTATCCTTCTTCACCCTTCCAGTTGGAAAGAAAAAGAAAAGGAAAAACAAAATCCTTCTAACAAACAAGCATAGTCAAACACAGTATATCTCTCTACTCCACACATCAGCCATGTCCACAAATGGTAGGTCTCATTCTGATCATGGTGCTGTCACTTCTCTATTAAGAGCTGAATAGCATTTTCACCCTCATTTTTCTGAAATCATGATGTGTTATTTCCAAGTTTCTGAAGTCTTTGAGATTTTTTCTTTACATATTACTGGTTGTTGTTGCACAACTAATTCCCTTGCTTCTGCTCACTTTGCTCTGAATCATTTCATAAAATTTTTTCCAGGTCCTCCTGAAACTATCTTCTGACATTTCTTATAGTACTATAATGTTCACTTATATTTGCATACATTTGTTCAGCCATTTCCTAATAATTGATGGGTTACCCCTGAGTTTTTTGTTCTTTGCTACAAGAATTGAACTCCTGTAAATATTTTTGTGTGTTTAAGTGGGCTTGTGAGTTCGAGTTGTATTGTCCAGAGAAAACAGTATGGGTTACTGAGATGGACATCTTACGTGACATTTGAAATGACATTATGTGTTATGGCCAGGGTCAGCCCTAGGCAAAATCTGATTTATATTTGCATGCCCATGTCATTTGTTCTTATGGAACAAATCTTCATCTCCTGTTTCTGAACATTTTCACTGTCCCTCATGCCTGAAATCTCTTTCTTCATGTCATCCTAATGGCTTCACTGGCTTCCTTCAAATCCCAGATAAAATCCTGTCTTCTGCGAAGAAGTCTTTCCTAGTCTTCCTTAATCTTAGTGTCTTCCTTTTTGGAGTACTCTACCCTCACCAATTTATCTTACCTATATTATTTGTATATAGTTGTTTGCATGTTGTCTCCAACATGAGATGTAAGACCCTTGAGGGCAAGGATTTTTTCCTCCCTTTTTTGTATCTCTAGCTCTTACCATAATATGGTCTGCCACATAATAGCTGCTTAATAAATGCTAGTTGACTGATAGCTTTATAGAATGGGTTCTACAGTCCCTCCCTCCATCATGTCCCCAGTTCTACATTTTTACTCAATCCTCTCTGTTGTTCCTAGTCAGATTTGTTTTGTATATAAGGATTTATGCATTTAATACATCATGATAGAGATCCAGCTTGCATATTTGATGCAGAGGCTACCAGATAACTGAACAAAGGAATTCCAAAAGTTTCGCATGACACATGTAACAATAGGAAATAATCAGTGAGTGAAATACTATGTATTTAATGTCTGTCTTTTGAGATGGTATTAGAAATACCACATTTATGTAAAAAGTTAATTAACATCTTTTGCTATTAGACCTCAAATTCTCAAACACCCATAAAATAATTTTAAGTGCTCCTTTCAGTGAATCAAAGTGTTTAACAAAAGGGGAATGACACATTCTGAGAATAGCAAATGCACATAGACTGCTCGTTGATAAAGGCAGATTGCTCCTCCCTATAAATATTTTTCTTCTATGGAAAGAGCTTAAAGATTTTAATGGAAGCCTATAAGGAAATATTTGAAAATGTGTAGTTATCTTGAGTGTAGTCCACTTAATCTGTGGCTTAAAAGAAGCTCTTACAATAATAATAACTCATTCCTACAGCATTTTACAAAAATGCTTTTCTCATTACCACCTTGTGGGGTAGGGTAAATGGTAATAAAATGCCTCTTATAAAGATGCGACAACTGAGACTCAGAGAAGTGGTGGTTTGTTGGTATACTATCACACAGCTATGGTCAGATCAAGTATCTGAATCCAGTTCTTTGTATTCTAATCCAGTGCTTTTTCTAGACAACATTATTACTCAGTTATTGAAGTTTAAGACTAATTTGTGCCTAACAGAAATCCTTGCATTGTTGATGTCGATTCCTGCTCTTTATTTTGTATGTTTGTGTTTATTTTTGTTCAGTTGTCTGTGTGTGTGTACATGTGCCCTTTTATCTTTCTGCTTTAGTAAGTTTATAATCATATTCTCCTTTTTCCTTTGAAAATCCTTTACTTAAACTTGATGTCTCTTTGCCATTCTAAAAAAATGTGAAGGATGTATTTCATGTAAATAGCATTCATTTATTTTCTTAAATAATACTTTGAAACTCTACTCTTCTTAAAGAGTGAATATTTTAAGTTTCAACTTATGTAGCTTCTAACGTGGAGACATTTAGTACAACCTTTTTTGCATGCATTAGACTATATTTTCATTTCAGTGCCAACATGTTCCATAATATTCTTTTGTTCAGTCTTTTAGGAATTCTGGTGAAGTGCCTCAGGGAGTATGTTCCACTATATTTTTAAACTTGTTTTAAGAGGGCTTAGAATTTTTAAGAGCTTCTCTTGATTTATGTTTTTTGTATAAGAGGTAAGTGTCAAAATCCCTTTAGAACAATAGTCTGGGAAAAATACATTTAGCTATATATAAAATCACTATAACAAAAAATCGTTTCTGAATTCCTATTATCCTTAAGCAATGGGTTCCTGAATCTGTAATGTTCATTCCAGATGATGAACTGTTGTATGCTTCTAGCAAAAGATTTATTAATTGGTGAGGATAGGGAAGATTCTGATGGAGTAAGATAATATATAAAGGACAGTTGGAAGGAGTTGGGGTGGGGAGGGTAAGGTGGTTTAGTGAGGAAGAGAAGGAAAATTTCTGAACTAATGTGGCCTTTGCAGAAATGGTGTTCTTGAGTAGGAGTAACTAATCAGAGGGACAGCTAGGTGGTGCAGTGGATAGAGCCACCAGTGCAGGAGTCAGGAGGAGCTGAGTTCAAATCTCCCCCCAGACACTTGACACGCACTAGCTGTGTGACCTTGGGCAAGTCACTTAACCCCAACTGCCTCATCCTGGGTCATCTCCAGTCATCCTGATGAATATCTGGTCACTGGATTCCGATGGCTCGGGAGGAGAAGTAAGGCTGGTGACCTGCACAGCCCTCACTCAAAACAAGGTCAAGTGCAAGTCATGTCAGCACTTCCCTGATGTCATGGTTTTCTTTGGCAATGAAGGATGAACACAAATGCTAATCAGAAGAGTTGGGCTTGAGAATGGAATTTTTCCAGGTTAGGGAAGGGGGCAAGGAGGAGGAAAAGTCCAAAAAATGAGTAGAGACTGAGGGAGGTTATTAAGTACTTGTTTCAGTATGATGCATACGATGTTAATTATAACGTGTGATTCATACTGTGAACAGTGTCTAGCTTCCCCACAAATTTCATATTGTGTCTATAAAAGTGTTGATGACTTCTTCTAAAATCAAGAGGCAAGAAAATAAATGTATCATTAATCTAGAGAGTACTCTTTTCTCTCATGTGACCCTCAGGGTGATTATTTGATGGGATAGACTTCATCAATAAAACCCCTGAAATACTAAAAAAATGGGCAGGTGGAAAATAGTGGAAAACCCATCAACTAGGAATTGAAAGACTTGGGTTCATTCCTCTCGCTTGGACCTTAGGATAAGGCTCTTAACTAACACCGGAAATCATTAATCTTTTAAGGTAAAGGGTTTATTTTTGTATACCTCCTCTCTCTCTCTCTCTCTCTCTCTCTATATATATATATATATATATATATATATATATATATATATATACACACACACACATAAATATACATGCATGAACATATGTGTGTGTATGTATCTATCCATGTGATTGGTTGGTGGATTGTTGTCCTTCATTCTGTGCTGAAGTCAAGTTTCAAAGTGTCTGACTGTGGCTGATCAGACCAAATACAAGCTCAGAATTTTCTACCACAGGTTGGGCACAAATAGTCCATGTGAACATTTGGGGTGGTTACTCTAAATTTGTACAACCTGTTGAGCAGTACTGTGCCAGTGTCTCCCATGTCACCCAATGAATTCCAAAGTTCTTGAGAGAGACCTTGAGAGTGTCCTTGTGTTACTTCTTCTGACTGCCACATGATCACTTGCCCTGTGTGAGTTCTCCATAAAAGTCTTTTTGGCAAGCATATGTTTCGCATTTGAACAATGTGGCCAGCCCATTTGGAGCTGCGTTCTCTGAAGCATAGTTTGAATACTTTGCAGTTCAGTTTAAGAAAGGATCTCAGTGTCTGGTACCTTATCCTGCCAGGTGATCTTGAGAATCTTCCTAAGACAGTTCAAATGGAAGGGATTCAGTTTCCTGGCATGGGCGCTGGTAGACTGTCCAGGTTTCACAGGCATACCACAATGAGGTCAGCACAATGGCTCTGTAGATCTTTAGTTTGGTAGTCAGTCTACTATCTCTTCTCTCCCAAACTTTCCTTTGGAGCCTCCCAAACACTGAGTTAGCTCTGGCAATGTGTGTGTCAACCTAATTGTCAATGTGTGCATCCCTGGAAAGTACACTACCAAGGTAAGTGAACATATCCACAGCATTCAAAACTTCTCCATTTGTCCAAAAGCCCCCCCCCCCAAAAGATATCTATCTATATATGTATGTAGTTGATGCCATAGATTATTTTCCACCTTGTTTCTACTGACATATATTTTATACAAATGGAAGCAAGGATTAAAATAGAAATTTGTCTCCAGAAGGCCCTTGTCCTAATTGATAACTGGCCTAGGAAAATGGAGAAAAGGCCTTCTTAAGCACTCATAATTTTTCACTAGTTTTTCATCTTGGAAAGCAGGGAGATCCTAGCATTGAAAGGGAGGCTGTGGGCTCAGGGGTAGAGGGGGAGGGAGGGAGGTGGAGAGAAAAAGAGAAAAGAATATGACCAGAATAATAGGAAGGAGCTGCCAAATGGAGATAACATCTAAGAAATTAAATGAAAGCCCAAGCGGACCATTCTCTGGGAATTTGTGTTGAGTGATAATAAGGAGGAATTGTAGAGAAGGAAAACTTGAGGCTTGAATCTTCTCCGCTCCCGGGCTAGGGAATCATGGTTTATAATTAATGAGGTGAGTCAGCACACAGGTACAGACTCATTTATTTTTGGCAAAAAGAAGGTTTGACATACATTTAAAGAGCAATATGCCTTTACCTGCTGGTGGCATATTCCAACTTAGCTGATCTCTTAAGAAGAGCTGGGTTCCTTTCAGATCTAAAATGTTATGATTTCTCTTTTGTTGAGTGGCAGCCTCATTGAGTAAGAAGGGAACACGACTTGGAGTTGGAACAAGCTAAGTTCAGATTTCTACCTCAGACACTTAGGAGCAGTATGACTTAGGAAAATCACTTAACCATAAGTAGCATTCATACAGTAATTTTAGATTTGTGAGGCATTTTGCAAATGCCCTATTTTATGCTCATAATAATCCCGAGAGGTAGATGCTATTATTAATCCCTCTTTTACAGATGAGGAAACTGAGGCAGAGGTTAAATGATTTGTTAGGGTCACATAGCTGGTGTCTAATGCTGAATTTGAACTCAGGTCTTCTGCCTTCCATCCACTGTGCCACCTAACCTACCTCTTTATCCAATTAATTTCAAATTGATTTTCCCTGTCACTAGAGTATTTTATCTAGGGTACTTTCTTAGGATGCTTTCTTATGCTTAGGGAATACAGAATAGAACTACTGTAAAACAAACATTACATACCTACCGTACTTATCTACTGTGCATAACCCCTGTGCTATTGCTGAGTGAGATACAAAGCTCAGTAAGATACTTCCCTATCTTCATGGAGTTTGCAGGATAGGAGCTGTAAAGACGTGTAATTATTACAACACAGGCAAGACAAGTATGGAGAGAATTTTGACTATATGAGGGCACAATCACTATTGCCTTAGAGGATCAATTTTACAGTGAACCTAATAGGTTCTCAGTTCCAATCTTTGAATTTCATAGATGCAAAAACGAAATCCCCAAGAAATAAAGGTTCTTGCCCATTGACATAGCAGGGGTAAATGACAGAGCACAGATTAAAACTTGGTTCTTTTAAGGATAAATTTAAACTGGACCCTGAAAAATAGGCAGGTTTTTAAGAGGTGGATATTAAGGTCAGGAGAAGAATATGGAAGGAAAACATCTTAATTAGAGGTACTTGTATGAGTGGAAGAAAACAAGATGCGATACATTTGAGGGTTGGGGAGCATCAGGATTGTGAAGAAGTCCATTTTTGACCAGAACACAGAACATGTGCAGAAAAGCAGTGTGAGAAAGGGCAGAAAGATTCTACCAGAAACAGATTTTAGAGGATCTTGGAGAATGCTAGGAGGAAGTAATAGGTTTTCATGCATGAAGTACTGGAAGTCAGTGAGGGTTTAAGAACAGAACCAAACAAAACAACGCAGAAGGGTGAACAGAGCTTTGCTTTAGGAAGAAGGCTCTGGTCAAAATATATTTATTAGAGCAGAGAGAGAAGGAGACTTGAGGCAGGTGACCTTTAGGGTATTGTATAATCTAAGCAAGAAGTAAGGAGACAAGGGTGGGCACAGTGGGAATGCTAAGGTAGATTTGGTTGCAGAAGGAACTGGCAGCTGAGTTGATGGGTAGGAATTGCAAAATAATATTAACATCTCCTTTTAAATTACTGATATTACTTTATTTCTTTAATGTGAATAATGAACTAATGTATTAACTGTTATGTCACTGTATAGAAATAAGGTGTAGTAGGGGATATTTGTGTTACAAAACCTGACTCTTTAAGGACTTGTCAAGACTGTTGTTTTAGATCTTCTAGAAATCATTTATAACTGGATGTAAAGAAGGAAGCAAAATTAAAGGAGTTGTGGCCATTGAGTGGAATTTGTAGAACATTGATTATTTAGAGAAATTTCTCCAAAAAGATCTTAAACAAGTGAATGAGAAGTGTAAGCTGTTGTCGAAGAGAAATTCCAGGCCTGCTGAAGAGCTTCTACGTTAAAGTGACCATAAGCACATAGGAAACTGGCTATTGGGGAAAAAAAGGGAATCTATTCCTCTCTGTCTTCCACAAAGTCCAACCTACATTCCAAGAAGATGAGGCAACCTGATGTAGTAGATAGCATGTGGGACCTGTAGTGAGCAAAGATCTAGGTGCAGATCTTCCTGCTTATACTTAATAACTGTGTGACTGGGCAAGCTGAACTTCACTTTCTTGAACTGCAAAATGGGAGTAGAATTGATGCTTTAAAACCCTTATTTTTGTCATTTCTGTAGACCGTGACTCTCCCCTTCCTGCTCCTTGGCTTATCTCTCCCTGTTCTTGAGATAACATACTTAACAACAATAGGGCTAGAAGCTGTTTAAGGAACTCCTAGATAAGGAAATTCTTTTTTACCAATACAGGTCACCATTTCCTCTGAAACTTAATGAAGTGATATTTCAGAGTTCCATAGTCAGAGTATATGTCTGAGGGGAGCTGAACGCTCTCTATCTAACATTCCACACTGTCTTCTATGTCTTCAAGAATGTATCCATAATATAATGGTAGTGAGCTTATGGAACATACCATTGAAGTGCCTTTACCTTTACATTCTGAAAGCCTGAACCCAAATATGCTCATCCAAGCTTTCTGTCAGTCTTTTTTCTATCAGTCTAATGCCTTGAGAATTATAATAGTGATGATACTTGTGATACATCTCATGGGTTTGTTATAAGGATCTTTTCATAAACTTTAAAGTGCTATATGAATGTCAGATTGTTAATTATAGGAAAGGGAAAAGGCAGCGTGATTGTGATAGAATACTACTACATTATAAGAAATGATGAACTTGTTGATTTTAGAAACACATGGATAGACTTGCAAAAATAATGAGTAAAATGAACAGAATCAAGAGAATGTTATATACAGTAATGGCAACGTTGTTTCAAGAACAGCTTTGAGCAACTAAATCATTTTAACTATTATAAATACACAGATTAACTATAAAGGACTTAGGAGGGTATTGTCTGCATCCAGAGAAAGAACTGATAAATGGAAGAATATATAAAATGATTTTACACATACACAAATATGTGTGTGTGCGTTTGTAATGGCAGTCATCTCTAGGGTAAGGGGAGAGGGAAGAAAAAAGAAAGCTATATGATAACTTTATTATATTTTTAAAAGGAATAGTACATGATAGATTTGCAGTTTCTTGTGCAATCATCTTTTTTATTGTGTTATAAAAATCTTGTTTTATTTCATAAATTAAAAAACAAATTTTAAAAAGAGGCAGTGGAGGATTCTATCCCAGTTAAATCTTATGTCTAACTATTCCCCAAATCAGTCTCAGTGCAGAGAAGCTTGAAAACTATGAAGGTAAGAAATATTCAATGTTAAAGGTCCTAGAGCTACAAATGAATATACTGCTAAGGTTGTTACTTGTATCCTTCATTTAATCTTAGATGTGGTAAGGAGGCAAGCTGTCATAGTAGGGTGATGAACATGGTAGGAAGATTACATTTCAAACCCTACCACAACTGTAAGACAGGGTACTCATTATCTTTGAGACAACTCCTTGCAGGAAGACTTGCGATGTTGATGTGTGTTTGGTGTAGTTTACAAAAGAAGGTTGGCACTTTACGATAGCTATATAGGAGACATAGAGTAAAGCCTACCTTGTCTAGGGGATTTTCTGGTGTACATGTACATGGGAAGCTAAAACCCTAAACTGGAATTTGGGGACAGGATTGCAAGTTTCTCAAAATATAGCAGAAACTTTGTACTTATTACTTTACTCGATACACTGTATACATTTTTACATGTACTCATTTTCTTCATTGAAAATTCCTTATGAGTAGGTGTTATTTCAATTCTTTGACCTTTTATCCCTGGCACTTAGCACATTGCCCTTACATGTATTACACACCTAGGAAATACATGTTAATTTGATTTGTCAACATGGAAAATATCTAATAGCTATGTGAAAGGTGGTTAGTAGAGAAAAGAGGTGGAATTGGGAAGGTTTTAAGAGGCAGTTTATATATAAGTCAAGGTACTTTGGAATAAAGGCATGTACTCATATACTTGGATGGTGACAAAAGAAATAGAGAAGAGTTGAGGTAAGATGTATGGGAGAAAGTTTTTTTTTAAGTAGAATTGCTAGACCTTGGCTTTAGGGTTACAGTAGGGATTTTTTTCTCTTGAAACATACTTGATTTAAATAGTAGAACAGTATTTCTCTTATGTGAAGTCACTCCACCGGAGGGAAATGCATCAGATTTGTTGAGATTAGATGACTGGTTGGTTATCTTGCTCTTAGCTCTTTAAAATAAAAACAAAATTGTATTTTGCATGACTACTCTAAAAAGGTAATGTGTAAAAATGGGTATTTTAGCCCTCCATCTATTGCCTTGTTAGTGACTTTCAAGATACAAAAAATACAGTAGACAATAAATTACTTTTAAGATGAATGTTTCAGATTAGAGTGAAGTTTTCTTTTCATTGAACAAGACTGCCTAGTTTGATTTAAGAAGTAGCACGTATGAGGTTAATAAGGCCTGATGAAGTACAGCAGAGCCCTGTTCCAGCCTGCACAGCTCATTTACATGGATTAGGATATAGTGCAAGTCAAGTCATGGCCTCTCAAGGAAAACGAGTACTTTATAGTAAAAGTCTAATCTACTATGGTTAGTCATATGCTCAAAGACTAGTATTTGTTAAATAGTTAAGCAGGAAAGAGATGTGATTTGACCTAGGGCCTTGAAGGTTGGATGGAATTTAGACAAGAACTGCAGGGAAAGTAGCTGAATTCTCAAGGGTTGGACAATGAATAAGTAAAGGCAAGATACCTAGGAATGTAAGCATATTATGCTTTTGTTTTGGGGAGAAATGAGCAAACAGTTTGGCTAAAATAGGTTTCTTTTCAGTACTATAGGTAATATGGTTGAGAAGATAAATTATGTTCAGACTGTAGAGGATCTTCAATACCTGGCCAGGGAATCCCTTCCCTTAAATAACTTAGTAGGTTAGCCAGTGTAGATGACACATATAAAAATAACTCCAAAGCAATATATAAGTATTGCATAGGTCCTGCAGTTCTTTTAAAATGTAAGCCCTTTGAGAGTAAGTAGTGTTTCATCCTAAATGTCTGTATCCACATTGCTTTGGACAGTGCTTTTTAGCATATAATAGACACTTAATAAAATGGTCATTGATTGGTTAATATAAAATGCTTTTAGAATTGGATAGGAGGCAATAATTAAGTGATCAAATGATTTGAACAAACAATTCTCAGAAGAATCATAAACTGTTAAATAACTGCGTGAAAGAATGCTCCAAATCTTTAATAAGGGAAAGACAAGTTGAATTCATCCTGAGGTTTCACTTTACTCCAGTAAAGTTGTACAAGATAACAAAAGTTAAGAAGTCAGTATTGGAGGATTGTTAGAAGATAGGGTCTCTGATGCATTACTGGTGGAAATCTGAATTAGTATAGTCATTTTGGAAAGCAATTTGAAATCATGAAAATAAAGTGGCTGAAGTGCCCATACCCTTTGTCCCAGGGATTCCAGTGATAGACATATTCCCAATGAGTTTATTGATTTAAAAGAGAAAAAGCCTCCCATATACACTAAAGTATTTATAGCAGAACTTTTTGTGGTAGGAAACAAAATATATGCCATAGATTGGGGAATGGCTAAATAAATTGTGGTTACATACATGTGCCATAAGAAATGATCAGTGCAATAAATAAAGAGAAACATTGAGTTAGGTGAACTGATGCAGAATGAAGCAAATAGAATCAAGAAAGCAATATATATGCATATATGTTTATATGTATATAGATGTATATGAGTTACAAAAATATAAATGAAAGAACAGTAACCACAAATCATTCAGAAAGGAATGCAGATGTTCTAAGATTACAAAAACAAGCATGGCCCCAAAGAAGACATATGAGACCTCCAACAATACAATGTTCCCCAAACATGGATCCCAAATATACAAGAGGGGGGGTCCATGGCTGAGAAACACAGCTTTTGTTGTCAATTTTTTTTTGATATGTTGATCAGTTTTGCTGATTTAGTTTTTCTTTTCATTCTTTTTTTAAGGTTCTTAAATGGGATGACGCTCCAGTAGAGGGATGTAAAAATAAAAGATATCAAAATTTATTTTAAAAAGGATAGAAGGAAAGAAAGGAAACTGAGATGTAGCTTTAAAGGCTAGTCACCTTTTTAATAGTTAGAAATGTAAGGGGAGGGAGGGAATAAAATAAAGCATGTAATAAGGTTTGAAAAATACTAAGTAGAACTCTGAGGTTCTACCTCACTTCTATCAGATTAGCAAGTATAACATGACAAAAAAAAAAGGAAAAGACAAATGCTGGAAGGACTCTGGAAAAACAGGTACATTAATAGACTGTTGGTAGAACTGAGAATTGATCCAGACATTCTGGAAAGCAATTTGTATGCCTAAAAACAAACTATTTAAACTGTGCTTACCCTTTGACCCAGTAAAATATCATCACTAAATTTATACCCCAAAAAGATCATAGTAAGAGGAAAAATTTGACCCATATGTATGAAAGTATTTTAGCTGTTCCTTTGTTGTGACAAAGCTCTAGAAAACTTAGGGATTGACCTTCAGTTGGGGAATGATTGAACAAGGTATGGCCTATGAATATGATGGAATACTATTGTGCTGTAAGAAGTATTGAAGAAGATGGTTTTGGAGAAATCCTAGAAGACTTTTATGAACTAATACAGAGGAGATGATCAGAAACAAATAAGAAAAACTAAAGAAATCATTCAAAAAATGACCAACCACAATTCCAGAGGACTCATATTTAAACATGCTCTGAACTCCTTCTGGAGAAGTGAAGGACTTGGAGTGTATATGAGATTTGTATTTGTGGACATGGGCAATGTGGGAATTTGCTTTGAAACATAATTTTATTTTTTTCTTAATGAGGAGGAAGAAGTAAAAGGGAGAGAAAGCAGATCTTTGTGAAAATAAAATAAAATTTAACTTAGTTTTAAAACTGAAAAGTCTGGCTGAAATGCAGGATTCATATAAGAAAATGATTATAGAGAAAATTGAAGTCTGGATTGTATGCAAGATAAAAATGTACTTGAATGCCGGGCTTAGAAGTTAGTCTTTTTTAGCTTGGCCCTGAGGAACAAATGAAAGATTTTGAGCAAGGGAGTAGTGCAGTAGAGAACTTTAATCTATGAAAACCTGTGGGATAGAATAAATGGAAAGAGGCTAGAGTCAAGAAAACCTGTGAGAAGATAATTGTAGCAATACAGATAAAAGATAATAAGGAAATACAAAGGAAGGATGATTGTGAAGATGACATTGATAGGACTTGACAGCTAATTGTTGAGAAAAAGGAGGGAGTCTAAGAATGTGAAGTTTTCTAGGCCACTGGACTAGAAAAATGACATTACCATTAAATAGTGAGTTATGCTTTAGATATTGAATTTAAGGTGTTGGTAGGAAATACAGAAGAAAATGTGGAAGCAAGCCTGTGCAATTGTGGGACTAGAAGAGAAGGACAAGGGTGGGAGGGAGGTTGGAAATGGGTTTGAGAGCTGTTTTACAGAAGGCTAAGAGTTGAAATTGTTGTTGGTAATTCTCTAGAAAGAAAACATGGCAAAGAAAAGAACAAAGGGAAAAAACCAGAAAAATAAGCACTTTGGAGGCAGGAAGAAGAAAAGGGGCAAGAAAAAAAGATCAAGGCAAGAAAGATTCTTTCTTTGTTTCTTTTTCTTTTTCTTTCTTTCTTCCTTTCTTCCTCCCTTCCTCCCTTCCTCCCTTTCTTCCCTCCCTTCTTCCCTCCCTTCCTTCCTTCATTCTTTCTTTCCTTCCGACAATCAGGGTCCAGTGACTTGGCCAGGGTCACACAGCTAGTAAGTATCTGAGACTGTTTTTGAACTCAGGTCCTCCTGACTCCAACGCTGTAGACTTTTGACAAACAGCCTCAAAGGTCAAGAAGAATGAGGAAAAGCATCATTGTGATTCTGACTTCAGAAAGCTAATTCTGTGGAGTGCTGTCAGAGTAAAAGCCAGCCTTTTAAATAAACTGGATATGAGGGTAACCAGATGTCTCTTTTAAGGGAGCAGACTTTTTCTGTCTAATATGTTTTTGCAAGCAGTTTTTGAAATAAAATGAATAAGGAAAAATTCCCTACTCTTGCCCCACTCCCCACCCCTCAGCCTCACCATTTATTTCAATTTGTCAAAGATTTATAGTTTTGTTAATTTGGGTATTCTGTCCATCAACAGACATTTCAAACTCGTTTACAACCTAGTAAATGAACTTTGAGAGTTGCCATGTCCAAAAGAATTAATCATCCTTCAGTCAAGCTGTTGAAGACTGAACCGAGCAAGTCCGTGTTCAGAGACCTTCTGGCATGATTATTTCCTGTTAGAGTTGTCATTGTCATTCCTGTGACATAGCCTTAGAGAGAATTCTGGCTTACTTTAATACTGTGGTATGGTATTAGATTAGTTCTTCTTTACTGCCTGTTCCCCCAAGAATGAGCATAAAAATGAGAAATAGTCTGGTTTTTTGGATCTGTCATTGTTAACCCAAACTGGAGAATCCCTTATCTCTGACTAGCAGCTAATCTCAGGATTTAGAACTTTTTCTCTGCAGAATCTAGGCTGCACACCACAGTTAGGAGATAAAATTTTATTCTAGTTTCCCTAAAGCATTCCCAAATTCTCTAATGCATTCTTTCTTTTGGAATCCCCTTCAAACATAATCTAGCATCTTTTATGTGACCACATTTAACTATTTCCCCCCATCACTTTTGCTTAAATTGCCCCAAGCTTAGGTTTAACTTTTACAAGGTTATATTACGGAATCAAGTTTTCCCCCCTAATTTATATTTTCTATAACATCAAAAATCTTACTTGAAGACAGCAGAAAAGTGTCTTAATAATGCAGTGCATTTTTTTTCTTGCATGTATGTCCATCCTTCTTAATTAGATGGTCAGCATCTAGAAGAAGATTCTTTAGTTCTCTCTACATGTAGTTAGCGATAAATAAATGGATCTTTAGTGTACTAGGTGGTGCTTCATCCATTACATTTATGAGCTAAATGTGTATCTGTTCCTTAAGAAAGAAAGATGTAATTTAAACCTATCATCATGATCAAAGTAGATTAAGGGAAGTAGCAGTCCTGGTTTCAAGTTTCAACTTTGCCAGTAAGCTAGATATGTGTGTATATGTATACATACTTACATACATACATGTATATATGTGTGTGCGCATATGTTTGTGTGTGTTCATGTGTATTTATAAAATGAGAACTTTGGCCTTTGTCAGTGTTGTCAAACTCAAATAGAAATGGGACCATACGTAAGGTTCCCCTAGGCTGCATACTGCCTTAGAAAAACACTTAAAATTGTTAAAAATACTATTAACATCATATATGTTCTGTTGTATTTTTACTTATTTTGCTAAGTGTTTCCCTGTTACATTTTAATCTGATTGCTTAGGTAAGTCACTTTGCCTCTGACTGTCCCCACTTTCCTCATTAATGCTTTCCTCCCAGAATTGTCGTGATGATAAAATGCTATAATATTCTTAAAGTGCTTTTTCACATCTTAAAACACCACACAAATGCTAGCTTTTATTACTGTATACTTTAATATGTCTGGATGTAGTAGACATGGTATCTACAGTCTTTTTGGTTTAATTTTTTGTAATAAACAGCAGACAGAAACATTTTCCCATGTGATGAACAGAAGAAAGAGGATTGTTTTTTTAAATCATGAATCCCTATTCCATATTGTTTGTTTTTTAAAATTATATATTTACTTTAACACAATACCAACAGTGTTCTATTTGTCTCTGTCCCGTTCTGAATTTTCTTCTCCTTTTTGTACCTTTAAAAAAGATCTTTCATTGACCTCTTTCATTTGCTTCTTTTTTTGATATTACTCACTACCCCCCATCTCCCCCTTTAAAAAAAATCATTCCTTTGTAACAAATGGATCCAACAAAACAAATCCATTTAATAATGGTGTCTGAAAATGTATGTCTTAGTCCATCATCTCTTTACCATGGGATGAGAAAGAACTGCATCCATCAGTCCTGTGGAGTTGTGATAGGTTACTGCAGTGATTAAAGTTCTTAAATCATAAAAGTTGAAATGTTTTTACATTATTGTAGTTATTTTAGAAATTATCCTCCTAGTTCTGTTCACTTTACTCTGAATCCTTTCCTGAAAATTTTTCATGTCTCTGAGTTTATCCTTTTTGTCATTTCTTATAGCATAGTAATAACCTTTTTATTCATAAACCCTAATATGTTCAACCACTTCCCAATTGATGGGCACCTATTTTGTGTTCAGTTTTTTGCTGCAATAAAAAGTGCTACTAAAATATTTTTGCATGTGTTTTTCGCCCCCCTTTCTTTGACTTTTGTGGGATGTATTTGCCTAGTAGTGGTATCACTCAGTCAAAGAGTTTGCACAACTTAGGGTACAGTTGAAAACTGAATCACTTAGAGTTTCACTAACACTGCCTAAGTATGCCTGGCCTCCCTTAGAAATGGTTTTCATATGACTGATGATAGTATGCGTTTTTTCTTTTTTAAGCTACCTCTTCATAGCCTTTCGTAATTTATCTGCTGAGAAGTTGCTATTCTAATATACAGTGTCTTAGTGTGACACTAAGAGTTTGAGGACACCCTCTTTTTGTATCAGTTTTCAAAAAACCTTATCAAAGATGTTTGCTACGAAGATTTTTCCCAGTTAAATGCTTTCTTTTTAAGTGTGTTGACTTTGTTTTTCTACAGTGTTTTAGAGATTAAGTTTTGAAATAGGATAAATGAAAATACACTTCTTTAGCATTATTAAAAAATACTTTAGTTGCCATATATTGGTTCTGAAAGTGTGATATTTGTTCTAAATAATGAATACTCTTTTAAAAACCAATGAAGATAATCCTTTTTTTCTATAAAAAAAGTTTTCTAAAAATTAGACATGCTGCTAATGTTTTACTTCATATCTGATAGTCTGTGTTCATTCTGGGAAATGCAATGCTGACAACTACACAAGATCATTGATTCTGTTAAGTTTAAACATTTGGCTTTGAATTTAATTCTAAAGTAATGGAAGAGTAGACATTGGAATGAAGTTTTTTCTCCTTGGAAAAGGAGCTTTGTATGTGTTTCTTGTTCTTTGACAAACTGCAAAATGATACCTTGAGGGAAACTCACCAACATTTACCAAAAGACAAACTTACAAAATTTTTTATTTGTTGTATAATTAAATTTTAGTTTTCTACAACTCTATCAATTGATCACCAAGTCATTAAACTGACTTGAACAGTTTAAAGTGTCAGTTTTAGTTGAATGAATGTATGAATGGAAAGCATGTAGAAGTCACAGAGAACAAAAAATCCAATGTTACTTCATTGCTAACCAGATAAGCAAGCAGATATATAATGTGCAGGGCAACTAGGTAGCATTGTAGATAGAGCGCTGGGCCTGGAGTCAGGAAGAGCCATCTTCTTGAGTTCAAATCCAACCTGTGTGACCCTGGGCAAGTCACTTAATCCCGTTTGCCTCAGTCTCCTCATCTGTAAAATGAGCTGGAGAAGGAAATGGCAAACCACTCCGGTATCTTTGCCAAGAAAACCCTAAATGGGATCGTAAAGTTAGACACAACTGAAATGATTGAGCAACAAAAAAGAAATTTTATCATTTTTCTGAGTCTTAAAAACTGTAAGTATAATGCCTAGTGTTGTGCCTTGAAACTAGTGAAGTGTTGAAAACATGAAGAAAGTCTGCTGAATGAACATATTCCATGGATCTGTACTCTCATCAATGAAAATATCTCCCTCCATCAGGATAGATCCTTAGCCCATCTGTGTCTTCTCATCCTGGGCAGTCTTCATCCATGTCCTTTCATAAATCTGACACAGAGGATCTATACCACATTCTTATGGCTCATGAGTGTTCTAATATTCTGGAATGGCCACGAACTATTCAGATCATTTTTCTTCACTCTCAGTGCATGACTGACCCACCTTTTCTTCCTTGGTCGTGTCCACCAGTTTAAACTATAATTGGTAAATATTTAACAAAATATATAAAAATGCAATAAGCCATAGTTAATATCACATTTTAAAAACTCAGCCTGTATATGGCCTGTAAGGGACCCTTATCTATATGGATTTGTAGCCTCTGCTTTTTGTTTTTTAACCTGGTTTGACACCAGTGTTTGAGCCATTCATTCTTTCGTTGTAAAATATTTCAGCCTCACATGTCCTTTTCCGTCGTCCTTTGGATAATCTGCATTTTGATTCTTCTGAGCCTATAGTGTTCCATGAGCTAAGGCCATCAGTCATCACTAGGATTTTATTTTAGGGGAGAGAACTACCTGTACCCATGATTTCATAGGATTACGGTATATGTCAAAGGAAGGAAATGACCTAAGTAATTTTTTATCCTGCTCCTTTTTTCTGATATTTTTAAGCTGTCTCTATGTTAGGAACATTGGTGTTAAAAGACACTTTTTGGTGGCTTTGATTCAGCAGCAGAATGTATTCCAGCTTAGTTTTTTTTTCTCCCCTAATATTGAATTCTAGGCCCAGTTCATTGTTGATAATTGATGTTTTATGAGACTAATTCAGTGGGCTGCTCGTGCAGTTACACATCTTATATTGAACATTCTTTATCCACTTACTTTTTTCTGCATTTATTACTGAACCAATCATTTTGGGGTCACTGTGGATCTTATCAAAGAGACAATTCATAACCCTTATCACCAGTATCATTCACATTGGGCTGGAGTGAGATTGATCTGTAGAGATCCTTCTTTTTTGGACTTTGAATAAAACAAGTGGTAGATATCTTTTGCAAGCTTATATCTCCCTATTTTGTGCTTCCCTTGTTATGAAAATCAGAGGATGCCTGAAGATCACCTCTGTTATGGCTTTTTAGCAAACACATAGTCTCTCATGCCAGGAAGGCATTCCCTTCTTATCTTTACTTCTCAGCATCTCAACTTGGATTCCAGTTCTAATGCCTTTGTTATCTTTAAATTATCTTGTGTTATGCTTATTTGTATAGGTTTCATTCTCCTAGTAGAATGTAAGCTTCTTGAAAAGCAGGCTTTATTTATTTATTTGTTTGTTATGACAATGGCATCCAACACAGTTCATACGTATTAGATGCTTAATAAAAGTTTGGATTGGATTCAGAGAAATCATTTACTCCTATAGATTTTAATTAACTAAATAGAATTGGAAGGTAGTATTTAAATAATTGTGTTTAATTTTTTAAAATTGCATTGTTATACAATTTTACATTATCAGTATTTAACGAATGCTCCTTGTTCTCCTAGTGCTATGCTAAATAGTATGTGTGTGTAACAGATGCAAAAGTCCCCCTTGCCTACTTAAAAAAAAAATGAAGAGTATCTGGAGATTGGAAATTATCACATAAGAAATTATATGCTGTTAACTCTACTAATAATAGCAATTCACATTTTACTAACACTCCATCATTTTACAAATTACTTTCCCCTCAACAACTCTGTGAAATAAGAATGGCTCAATGTGATCGTCTCCAAGTATGGTGGGAATTTGAATAATAATAATTAATAACAACAATAAGCCTTGTATAGAAATTACAGCAAATTTGATTTATAGATAGTATTTCATTTTATCCTTACCATAACCTTGGGAAGTAGGTGCTGATACTTTCCCCCATTTTCCACATGAGACACTGAAGCACAAAGATGTTTTTCCAGAGTCACATCATTAGGAAATGTATGAGGCTAGATTTGAACTCAGGTCTTCCTCATTTCAATTCCATTACTCTTCAATGAGCCAACTGGCAAGAAGGACGGTGGGATGGGGGCACAAGAGAAGATGCCGTTTTATAGAGCCTATTGTGCTCCATGTACTGAGCACTTTACAAATACTATCTTATTTAAATAATTTCTGGAGTAGTCAGAAGATTTTATGGAAGAAATGCATCTGAAAGATAAATATGAATTTGGTAAGGTTAGCAAAAAAAAGCAGGATGTTCTAGGTGGGGAGTAGCATGGAATACAGTGAGGGGAAGGCAGTAAGAGCCGCTCATTTTGTGAAAGATGAACATATGGATACTGTTGACTTAGTATATTAAAGTATAATATTGAGTCTTTATCAGTTCAAATAATAAATCTCTTACCTTATGCTACATTAGTTTTGTTTATTAAATGTAATTAATATTTCCTATTCTCTGTTTTTTGTTAGAAGAAAAACTAAAGGAAAGGCACCGCTTCCTCCAGCTGAGACTAAATGCGTTGATGTTTCTTCACGTGAGTCAGTAGAATCCTCTAATTTCACCATGGAACAGAAGGAGAACATGATAGAGAAAGACATTGAGCTCTCTGTGGTTCTTCCGGGAGATGTGATCAAATCCACTACTGTTCATGGCAGGTATGCAATCTAATAGGATGCTTAGATGTGACCTATTTCAGTCTTTGTGTGGGATAACTTTTGACCATCTTACTTATTATCTCTCATTTTAGCAGTATTTTATAAATTATTTCCATTAATAAGGAGACCATGAAATGTCTCCTGAAGGATTTTTCTTTCAGTCCCTAGCACTGTCTATACATTGAATTTTTCTACATTCTCAGTCAAATACTTTTCCATGCATTCAAAGCTATTTCTTATCTTTCATTCTGGACTTTAGAAACCTTAAAAGAAAAGTCCCTTTTCCAGAAAAAAAGGTTTGCAGGCATGCTGGGTTTTTTTAGATTACATGCAAAGTGCACTGACACTTTGCATTCCAACAACTTCGAAATAACAAAAGCTTTACTTCTCTGACTCTTCATTTAGGTTTAAGTTATTTCTTTCCATATATGTAAAAATAAGCTGTAAACGTAAAAAGAATTGATAGACTTTCACCACTTCGTTGAACAGTTTAGTCAATTGTTTACTAGTATGTAGGTAAGTTAACTGGAAAGATTAAAAATAAAATTTTAACAAAGCAAGAGGTGAAGATTTGATTTAGAGCCTTGATATTCTTAAAACCCATACAAAAATTTTAAAGTGGGACCAAGGCAAATCTGAGTTGCCATGCCTTTCTCATGTGGAAAATTACTTTGAACAGTCAGTATTCTCCACCTTTCTCTTCCTTTCAGCTTCAACTGCCTGAATATTATCACTGAGGGTGTCCTGAAGACATAAGCTTCCTAAGCTGCCTTCATCTTAGTATATTCACAATTACAGTACATAATAAAAACTAGATGAGCAATAAAATGGGGTACTTAAGTCTTGTTTGGGCTAGTTCTATCTAGGAGAAACATGTTCTTGAGATAACATGACAGCTTTCCGCCTTCATTTTAGGATTTATCTCCATAATTAGGTAGAATTTTGAGTCATGAAAAGTGAATGAGAATAGGAAAGATGTATCTTTTTTCTTTTTTTTTTTTTTTGACCAGATCTACGGTTTTATTCATGTGGGGAGCTCCAGTTGAGAAATTTTTTCTATCTGCAGAGGAACACATCTTTTGCAACTCATCGGGTTACTACCTGGGGCACTAAAAGGTTATGTGACTTGCTCAGTCACATAGCCAGTATGTGTCAGGGGCAAAAAACCTACTTTTCATCTGTTACTTCTTGCATGTAGAAATGTGTACTAAGCCACTTGTGGTCAGAGATATCTGCCATATCACAGTGCCTAAGGCTGTTTAGCCCTAAAGATGCCTAGTGTTCAGAGCATTGGGCCCGTACCAATTTCTGTCAAAACTGGGCAGATTTTACTGAGATGGAAGCTAGGCCATGATGAGTAGGAAGGCCACGAGAGTACCTGAAGAGCCATAGTATGGGCCCATTAAAGGGCAAATGTTCAGAAGGAAACTTTAAAAGCTGAAGTAAAGAGGGATTCTGTGTAAACAGGTGTAATTAACCATATTTAATTAGCTGAGTAAAAAAAGAAAACCTATTATTGTTAATAAATGCTCGTTGACTATCCGTGCGAACAGGAGTCTGTTCTTAGCATCACCATCCACTGAATTCCAGAATACTTTCTCACCTTGCTTGGGAGACAGCATCAAAATTAGAATCTGCAAGACCTCAGTTCAAGGTCATGACCAAGGGGAAGAGTCACTTAACCTTTGTTTTCCTTAATTTCCTAATCTCTAAAATGGAAACTATAATGGTGCATTTCTCCCATTTTTATTTTTATTTTAAGAATCAAATTAGATAATATTTGTAAAGCACAGCACCTGGCACATAGTAGGTGCTTACTTAATAAGTGCTTGTTTCCTTGAGTATGTTCCATGGGAATATTAAGATGGGAGTAAAATTGCTGTGTGTTTTATCAGTGAACAGTGACACCCACCCCCCCCCCCCCGGGGTGTGTGCTGGGAGTTGGATTGTTAGCCTCTGTTTTCAGAACAAAGCTGCAGATGTCCAGGCTGCTTATAACCATCTGCACTGTGACTACAAAGCACCCCAACTTTCTTTCCTGTATTACTTTCCTCTTGTGAGCTGCAATAAGCAGGCACTGGATTTCTTTTTCTTTTTGAATCTCTGTGGTAGTCCTGAAGGCCATTTGAGAGTGATAGGCAAAATGCTTTTCTTGGCATTACAGGTTGCCTCTTAGGTCAGAAAAAGCAGCTCTTGACCATTTATGCAAAAAATAAAGGAAGAATTGATATCATTGTTTCCAGCTTTTTATGGGCTTTTCTCTGTCTGGGTTTGATATTTTAATTCTTTTTCAGAAAACACCACTTCATACAACTGTACTGATAGCAATGTTAGCTGCATCAGTCCCATCAGGGATTGAGAAGAAGCTATGTGTGATTCCTATGTGAAATCCAGTGCCAAGAGGCTTAACTTTACTACCTGTGTGTGACCCTGAGCTGGAGACTTAGTTGCTCTGTGCCTCAGTTTCCTCCTCTGTAAAATGGCACAATTATTCTTCTTACCTCCAAAGTTTGCTTAGAAAATACAATGAGACATTTGTAGAGTGCTTTGCCAACCTTCGAACACTGGAAATGACACAGCGGATAAGGGAGCTGGGCTTGGAGTTCGGAAGACCTCAGAATCCTGCCTTAGACACTCCCCAACTTATGACTGTAGGCAAGTCATTTAATGTCTCGGTGCTCTGTTTGTTCATCAGCGTAATGAGAATGGTTACAGCTCCTCCCTTACAAGAGTTGCTGTAGGGATCAGATGAGTTAACATATGTCTGGGAAAAAACTAGTATTTTGCGAAGCTTAAAGGGCTGTCCGTAGAAATGCTACTCATTGCTGTGGTTATTTGTTTGTTTTTAATGTGGTACAAATGAGCATCAGACTGATCAGAGAAGCAGAGGAGAATTCACGGCCTCTGTAGAACCACAACCCGGTGTCCTTCCTTTCTAACTCTCAAGGCCATGCTTTCAGACGCAGCCTCCCAGTTTAAGAAATACATGAAGAGAAGAGCCATTCTGCCCATATCCAAAAACGCAAGACCTTGTTTCTACTACTGTAAACCTGTGGAGGGACATATCAATCCATAGAGCTACACCGCTATATACTTTTTTTTCCTTTTGAGGTGGAGTGGAACCAGCATATACTATTCTTTCTTTTCCCTCTTGCCCTGCCTTAAACTGAACTTGAGAGTGATTTATGCTGTGGGATACACCCTGACTCTCATCCTTGTGGTACAATAGTGGCCATAGTCTTACTGGTTAAGTATGTAATTTTAACAATGACTAACTTAAATGACTGACTCAAGACCATTTCAGATGGAATACAGTGCCATCTGTTGGTTAAAAGTAGTATGCCAAAGAATTAAGTTTGGCGAGTAGAGTGAATATTGCTTCCTTTTGGAAGAATGAATTTTTAAAAAGCAGATTCTGAACCTTGACAATTTCAAAATAAAAATATAATACATTTTCTAATTTCAGAATTTTATATAAATAGTGCCACTATATGCTAGGTGCAAGTACTTTATAATGACTATCTCATTCGATCCTCACAACCATTTTGGGAGTAAGTTCTATTATTAGCCAGCCCCATTTTAAAGATGAGGAAACTGAGACAGAGAGGGTAAGTGACTTGCCCAGGGACATGGCTAGTAAATGTCTAGGGCCAAATTTGAACTTGGTCTTGTCTATTCAGTGGACCACCTCTAAAATTTATTTTGATGACAGTAAATTTATAATGAGTATATATGTCTTGGAAGAATTGTGAAATTGTCTAAGGATAATGCAGTAAAATGAGAGAAGTACATTCAGATGTGATCCTTTCATTTATTCAGGAAGCATTTATATAACACCACTACATGCCAGGTAGCATGGCATTGGTGAAGATAGAGCCCAGTAGATTTGGGTTCAGGAACCCACTTCTAACAGGTACCAAGTCTGCAGTCATTTAACTTCTCAGTGCTCTGGGTAACTCTTTAAACCTCAAAATTACACAGAAGGTACCATTCTTCAGGGCTCTAGGAAATCTATGCCTGCGATTCTTAACCTTTTTTTTTCTTTTGGCAGAGGACACTTCTCAGAATAGTAATATTTTTAAATGCACAAAATAAAATATGTAGGATTAACAAGGAATCTAATTATATGGAAATACAATTATCAGAATATTTAAAAGCATAAGCAAAATGCATGTGTGCCGGGTTAATACTCCACTGCTCTATACCAGTGAGCTTACGTATCCTGTCCTCCCTCTCCAAGCCACTGTGCTAGGTGCTGGGAATACCAAAACATAATCAAAATATTACTTGAGGGGCAACTTGGTGGTGCAGTGAATAGAGCCCCAGCCCTGGACTCAGGGGGACCTGAGTTCAAATGAGGCCTCAGATTCTTGACACTTACTAGCTGTGTAACCTTAGGCAAGTTACCTAAACCCAATTGCCTTGCTTCCCCCCTCCCCCCCCAAATAAAAATATTACTTGGTCTAAAGGAGCTTATTATGTTCTATTCAAAGAAAAACAAGTGCCTAGAAGATTAAATACAAAATAGATACAAAGTAATTTGCAGAGAGAGGTTGTGCTGGGATCAGGATCAGTTTCCAGTATTAGGGCAGCACTTTGCTTCAATCAAAGGAAGGTTGGTGGTATATAAACCGACTCATCTTCCTGAGTTCAGGAGTGGCCTCAGATATTTATTAACTGTGTGACCTTGGTCAAGTCATTTAACTCTGTTTGCTTTAGTTCCCTCATCTCTAAAACAAACTGGAGAAGAAAATGGCAAATTGCTCCAGTATCTTTGCCAAGAAAACACCAAATGAGGTCACAAAGAGGTGGATATAATTAAAAACAGTGACTGAGCAATAACAACAGAATGGAGAGTTAAAGAGTCAGGTTGGGAAGGAAGTGCATTGGTAAACATATAGCCAGTTGGATTAGATAGAGGGAGAAAAAACTAAGCTTAGAAAGATAGACTTAATTTAAGCTTTATCTGTATGATGTTCCTGAGTCTCTCACATCAACTTAGATTCTGGAACTACTCTAATTTATTAGAAGTGAATAGAAATTTAATCTACTGATGGAAATGTAATGCTCTTTAAAAATTTGGAGAGGTAAAGGATTAATTTATTATCTTGTGCCCCTTGAAAATGTTAGTATTTAAATCAAGCTGTCAACAAGCATATTTATTCATCATTGACTATTGTTGAGCACTGTGCTAAGTGTTGGGGATACAAATAAAAGCAGAAAGAAAGAATCCTGCTCTCAGGGAGTTTATTCTTTAGTGGAAGAAGACAGCAAAAAGAAAGAAATGTGGAAGAAGGTATCTGTGCAGAGGAGGCATGTTAGAGAAAAAAGCCTAAAGAATCAGGAGTATTGAAGCAGTGAACATGGTTGTCCTGGGTCCCTACTTCAAGGAGAAGCTATTGGAGGAGCCTACCAATCAGAGGAAAGAGCCATGTGGAGGAAGGACCTATCAGGGAAACCAAGGCATACTGAGGCATGGTGGGAAAAGGAATCTGAGAGGGTCCAAAGTCAGTAGGGAAGTGAAAGGAGTAAGAACTTTTACTGCCTTTGTACCTGGTTGAGGAGGGGTGAAACTGTTTGTTCCAATATCCGATAAGATTGATTGATTAGGCCGGAGGAATAGTGCCTTCCTAGGGTTGTTACCTTGGGACTCCTATGGTCTTGTCTTCTGTTCTCCCAGCATCAGCCTCCTGCAACAGAACCCTTTTGGAGAAGGGCAGTACCGTCAACACTAACAATAAAAATAACAACATTTCGTACAGTGCCTGCTATGTATGAAGCACTCTGCTAAGCACTTTACAAAAAGGGTCTCATTTGATCTTTACTACCAGGTAGCTACTATTGTTATCCCCATTTTATAGTTTAGAAAACTGAGGCAGACCAAGGTTACATGACTTGCCCTGAGTCATACAGTTACTGTTTGAAGTCAGATTTGAACTTGACTCTTTCCGACTCCAGGCACAGTGCTCTAACCACTGTACCAACCTTACAGAGAAGCTACTGACTTGGGCCATTTAGAGGTGATTTCCTCACCAGTGAATTCCCTAAACCAGTGAGATCAAACTGAAATGGAAACAAGGGCTACTATTCTGTACATAAAGATCTCTAGTCTCAAAAAGCTTATATTTTATCAGGGAAGACAACATGTAATGCATACATGCACATATACATATGTACGTGTGCACATCACACACATATACACATATGCAAGGGTGTACTCTTAAATGTTTTAACAACTGGCTTTTGGGGGGGTACAATGTAAGCATGACACACTTAAATTTAATCTGTATTAACATTTTCTCCGTCATTTTCCTAAGTCTAGACAATTAACAAAATATATCAAGCTCTGATTGGTAGCATTTGCTGATTTCAGAGATGTAAATGCTCTAACCGAAATCTTAATAATTGACCCTCGAGCCAGTTCAAGCTGGCTTCAGTATCCCCTTGTATGTAGTGTGTGAGGATAATTCCCTAGAACTCACTATTTCCTAGAACACCAATGTTGAAGTCAAATATAAACACCTCACTAAATTGTACAGAAAACCTCATTTTGACTTAAAAAACTACATACTAACAATATCTATGTTCACTTGCATTTTTTAGTTTTTTTATTAAATACTTTTTGATTGCATTTTAATCTCATTATTTGGGAGTGTTGCTGCCTGCTGGATGTGTGACATGTTTTTCATAGACTATTGAAATCCCTAGTGTGCTAATAAGCCATGAAAATAAAAAATAAAAAAAACTTAAACAAAAAAAGAAAAATATTAAAGTTGCACATCACACCTTTGCTCTTTTAGCTTTCTTTGAATGAAAGTTGGCAGCTTTAAAATGCTGTCTTAAAAGGGACATAAAATAGTTTATTTTGCACATACTTGATGTATAAGTGAAGTATTTAAAGTTTATGAACAGCATCCAGTAAAATCTAGAATTTATAAATTTAGAAAGATCTATAGTATTTTATCACTATGGCTACTTATAACCTTAATAATTTATCATCCCAAATAGTACCTCTCTAGGACTGGATGTATTATTCTTCTGTTTAGACAATTTCAGTTGTTTTCTGTGGCTTTAAAATGAAAGTAAAACTCTCTTTTAGCATTTAAGACCCTCTACCAGGATGAGTGCCTGGCTACCTTTCTGGTCTTATGTCATACCACCCTCTTCATAAACTCCATATTCCAGGCAAACTGAACTAATAATCATCTCCAAAATTCAACGCTCCAACTCCAATATCAGTGTTGCCTCTATACATTCCCCCGTGCATGGAATGTAGTCCTTCCTTAATTGTATTTCAAAACTTTTACTTTTTTCTATGATTCAGCTTAGATGGCACAGCCTCTGAGAAATTTTTCTTACTTACCCCAATGCTCTTGGTACTACACTTAGTTGAGGCCCTTGGACACACAACTTTCTTCCTCCTAAGAGCTTCTGGAGTCCAGCCACAAATGATCCCCCCTTCCACTTCTTCCGACAACAATATCTGAGATTTCCTGCCTCCAGGCTGATTCCTGAGGTCCATTTTCCAAGCATTGTCCAGGTGTCTGTTCTTAACTACCATCTCCTGCCTCCTGACCTAGCTCCCAGACTTCCTCATGATAGACTTTCTTCTGCTTATTAAGGCTGCCATGAGGCAAACTTCCCAGTCCCTTACAAGACACAGCCAGATAGCCCAAAGCGAGGTTCAGAACCTGGAGGGATGATCTAGAACCTTTGTATCACCTGCCTTTCTTAGTGCCCCAGTAGTTCACTTAGTCCTACTCCCTTCATGCTTTTGCCACTACAGAAGTACTGAAACCTGACTGCCTATGCACACTCCCTTCCCCAACCCCTCCAACTGTACATTCCATCATTTTCTACTCCGCCTCAGCCCTACATCCCTGCTCTGCAGGGCAGCTAGGTGGTGCAGTGGATTGAGCACCAATGCAGGAGTCAGGAGGACCTGAGTTCAAATATGACCTCAGACACTTGACACTCACTAGCTGTGTGACCTTGGGCAAGTCACTTAACCCCAATTGCCTCATCCTGGGTCATCTCCAGTCATGCTGATGAATATCTGGTCACTGGGTTCAGATGACTCTGGAGGAGATGTGAGGCTGGTGGCCTGCACAGCCCTCACTCACTCAAAACAAAGTCAAATGCAAGTCATGTCATCATTTCTCCGATGGCAAGGTCTTCTTTGGCAACGAAGGAAGAGCACACACAAATCCCAACTCTGGACCTGTCTTCCCCTCCCATGGTGTCTCTGGAATTCCTGCTCCATAATTAACAAACTTCTCCTGTTTAACCTCTTCCTTAATCACTCTTCACTCACTAAGATCTAGCATCTCTTCTGATGATGCTGTGTCCATCCTTTTCTATACTGCTTGCACTTTCTCTCCTAACCATGGTTTCACTTATCCACTATGAGAGAATCAGAATAATTACCCTTTGTTGAGGTTTCCATTTCTTTATTACCGTCACTCAGCCCCCTCTCCTGCTTTGAGATTCATACTATCCAAATTGATCACCCCATCCAGTCTGGGTAGCCATTATCAACCAACCCTCATGACATTATCCCTTCTTTCTCAATTAGTTAATGCTTATCTCAGTCCTCCTCTCAGCTCCAATTCCTTTTCTTATACTTCTGCATACATCAAATGAGATAATATGTAAAGCACTTCACAAACCTTAAAGCTATATGTAAATGATAGGTATTATTGTTTCCGTCTTTGGTGTGGTTGTAATTAGTGTACATATTGATGTCCCCTCAAATACTCTGACTTAGCAATCACTCAGTCTCTTTACCGACCAGTCCTAACTCCTCTCTCTCCCTCAGCTATGAACAAGCTGTTGAGTTGTTTCACTTGTGTCCAACTCTTTATGACCCCTCTTTGGGGTTTTCTTGGCAAGGATACTGGAGTGGTTTGCCATTACCTTCTCCAGCTCATTTTATAGATGAAGAAACAGAAGCAAGCAGGGTTAAGTGACTTGCCCAGAGTCACATACCTATTAAGCTTCTGAGGTCAGATTCGAACTCATGAAGATGAGTCTTCCTGATTCTAAGCACAGTGTTTTATTATTGTGCCATCTAGTTGCCCCAGCCACACACAAGGGAGATAGTCATATCTTTGATCTTTATCATCACTTGCAAATATTTCATTTCCATTTTTGTGAACTCAAAAATGTCATTATTTGGTCATAATATTTCATCATTCTCTTTTTTCCCCTATATCTTACGAACGCTGGGTTTTTCTTTCTCACCTTGACCTCTGATTCCTCCATCTCTGTCAGTATTTTCCCAGGTCCTTCTTTCCCAGTCTGACCCTTGACTATTCTAAACTCCTGAATCCCTTACCCTCTTGACCTTTTGCTGACTACACCTTGCTGAACTTCAACCATTTGTGTCCTTTCACGTCTACTGACTCTTTACTATGTTTGCATTACTTTGGATTTTCTTGGGTACAGAAGTGACCTCCTCTCCCACTACCATGGCTTCTGAAATGGATAAAATAAGGGATTCTTTAGGGCACAGATTTTTGGAGAAGTTAAATGCCTCATCTAAAATGGTGGTTGAGCCTAGGTTTTCAAATCTGGTGCCCTTCCTACTATATACACCTCATTATTGGTTTAGAAACCTTGCAGATTTCAAATTACTTCTTACTTCTATGAACTCATGAGATCCAAACTTGGTCCCTTCATCTTAGACATGAGTCAACCTTAAGCAGGCTCTGAAAAAGAACTATTTTCAGTGGTCCTTAATATTGAGTATGCTCTTGGTGACCATAATTGTCTTTATTTTACAGCAAACCCATGATGGATTTGTTAATATACCTTTGTGCACAATATCATTTAAACCCATCAAGCTATACAATTGATCTGTTATCAGCAGAAAAAACGCCCATTAAATTTAAACCAAACACACCAATTGGAATGCTGGAAGTGGAGAAGGTAATTCTAAAACAAAAAAACCTGGATAAGAAGAAGCCTACACCAGTGATACCAGAGGTAAGAACCCTCATTCCAATTTTAATGTCATAGTGTAAGTTAAGAAAAATGTCATATTGTGCATGGTTGATTTTCAGTCATCAATAATACTTTATTTTGTTTCATTGAAAACACATTTAGTGAACGTTCTATTACTGAAAAGATAGCATCAAGTCTCAAGTGTATAAACTATTGGGGGAAAATTGTTACTAAGAGGCACAGATAGGCAGGATTTGGGAGGATCTTTTCAAGTGTTAGACACCTTTAGGCCCAAATTAGATCATGCTTTGCCAGCTTTTCAAGTTAGTTGCATTACAAACATTTTCTCCTAAGAATAATTTAAAGTAAATATTTACTATTCTAAAACTATTTAAAATATTATTCATATAAATATTTCCTTAAACAGATAAAACAAAGTAAACCATAAATTACTTTTTTATGATAAAACAACATTAAATCATAAATTACTTTCAGTGTGGGTTAATCTATTGTCTACATGATTTTCTTTCTATATTTTTTTAAAATTATATTTCATGTTAGTGACCTTTTTTGTATTCATTTTCTGAGTAAATTGAATCAATTACTATGTACAGTATAGAATACAGAAATATACAGAATATAGAATTCTGTACAGAATACATAAAATATAGTGGTCATTTACTATATAAATCTATTTTACTTTGTGGAACATAAAAATTTCTATATTAAACAGATAAAGAATTCACAGAATAAAGCTTATGGTATAAGCTTAATAAACATAATATCACTGCTTTGAAAACTTTTCTTAGAAAATTTCCTTCATTTTTAATAAAGTGAGTTTGTTATTAAACTATATTTTTTATGTTTTTTCTCTTTTTATGTCACATTTGTTTATAGATATATCCCTTCATCATCCCTTGTAACTAAGAGTTTTAAAAGAAAGAAAAAAGCATAACTAACCAACACATTGAATACTGACAATATATAGAATATTTCACACTGATAGTTTCCCTTACTTCTGCTATGAGGAACGAGAGATTAATTTTATCAATTTTCCTCCAATCTCAACTGGGTTATTAAAATTAAATAGCATTTGATTTCATTCTTTTTCTTCCCATTTATATTTGGGGGGGGGGGGGTAATATGGGATATTCAAGGAGGACTAGCTCTTCTGATGTGAATCCTCATCAGGGCTGCTCATTTACTTTTGGTGTACACCTGGTCACCCAGCTGTCATCTCTGGCTCCAAGAAGCTGTATGTAGCATGCACAACAGCCACACCCCTGTAAATGGTTTTGACAGATGGGATAAAACAGGTTGAGGGTAACGGACAGCTAGACCAGATCAAGTACACACAGAAGAAATACTCTGTGATAAAAACAATATAGTTTTAACCTCACTGAAGAATTAATTTTCAAGATACAAGGGGATATTAAAAATGAGGAAGAAAATTATATAAAGTATTATTAACAAAAAAAATTGAGCAGATCTCAGCAATTATAATTCATATGCTTTCTTATCTTTTTGAAATGTTTATGAAGCATTGCAAAACACCAAGTAAAATAGTAGAATATATCACTATATTAAAAAAAAAATAGGGGAATTTTTCCTTAATGACCAAGTAGGATGGATAATTGGATTCATATCCATACCTTGGGGAAGTGGGGGCAGCTGGGTGGTGCAGGCCCTGAAGTCAGAATGACCTGAGTTTGATTCTGGCCTCAGATACTTACTAGCTGTGTGACTCTGGGCAAGTCACTTACTCTGTTTTCCTTAGTTTCCTCATCTGTAAAATGAGCTGGAAAAGAAAAGGCAAAATACTCCAGTATCTTTGCCTAGAAAACCCCAAAAGGGGTCACAAAGTGTTGGACTAGGCCGAAAAAAAAAAGAAACCAAACCTAAATCCATACCCTTACAGCATATACCAAAATAAATTTTAACTGGATCATCAATCAAAATATATTTTTGCAATCCTGTCAAAACTGGAAGGAAAAAGAATCATATACTTCTTAACTATGTAGAGCATGGATTAAATACTATAGCAATTCAATTTAACAAATATTTATGAAATAGTAATTCAGTGCTTGGTACTTGGGACAAAAATAAAACCATACATATTCTCATACACCAATTAGTATAGTACAAAGGAAATTGAATTGGGAAGAAAATATTACTAACTCAGGGAGTCAAAAAATCACATGGAAGGAGGCATCTGCATCTAGCAAGTATTTGACATGGAGGAAAATGAAGTTTGAAAGTCTCTTATGGGAAGGTCTCCCTCATCCATGTTAAGATCATAAAAGATATTTTTTTTTCTCTTTGGAAAATAACTTTGAAAGGCTTAAGAACTCTAATCAATGCAATGCCTTCAGAGGCTCTACAGTAAAGCATGTTACCTGATTCTTGTCAGAGAGCTGTCGGATATAAGGTGCAGAAAGAACTATACATTTTTGGACTAGGGGGAAATAAAGATCTTCTGAGAGTCCTATTATAGGTGCACCAGAGTGAACTTTAATTGATCCTTTCAAATACAAGAGATGCATGTCCTTGCCAGAGATCCTTAGCAAGTCATGGAGGTGGTGATATTCACAAAGTCTAAGAGGAAAAAGGATTCCCCTTGGATCTTATGGTTTTCTGTGAGCTTTGTAGATGTTTGTTTTTTGTATCAGATCCCAGTATCCTAAAAAGCTTCTTTATTGAGCTATCTGTGGCTATTCAGAGAAATCAATCTAGACCGTATAGGAGGTAAAAAACCCAAGTGAATAAAGATTGCCTTTTTAGATGAAATTAAATTTTTAAGCTATATTCTGTGAGTATGTGTGCAGTAAACTGTACCCAGGATGGATCAAGATATTCACACCCAAATATAAAGAAACACATATTAAGATAATTCACAACTAAATATACAGATATGTATAAAATGTTAAGCACTTGAATTAGAACAGAGACCTCATATAAATCTATTAATTAGTAAAGCATTAGCAGAAGATATATTTCTGGAATAAAGAGTAGAAAAGTTTATCTTTGCATGTTTTCTAATTTTAAAATAATGAAAGGAACAAGGTAACTCATTAATTAGTCTACCTTAAGCTTTGTTGAATCAATCAGTTATCATTTATTAAGGGGTCCACAGTGTGCTGAGGAAATTAATATATCTTGTGGTTTGATGCTCAAGTACAATAAATTATACCAAATTGATTGGTTTAAAGACTTGTAGAACTAGGAAAAAATTGATTAAAATAACTTAGATGTAGGCATAAAATTAGTCTTAATTTTGTGAATATAGCTAGGAAGATGAATTCTAGGTTTCTAGGTCATTCTTTATTAGTTTTTATTTTTCCTATGGCTGCTAGGTGGCATGGTAGATAGAGCACTGGATTTGGAACCAGGAAAACTCATCTTCCTGTGGTCAAATCTGGCCTCAGACACTTACTGGCTTTGTGACCCTGGCCGAGTCACTTAATCCTGTTTGCCTCAGTTCATCATCTGCAAAAAGAGCTGGGGAAGGAAATGGCAAACCACTCCTGTATCTTTGGCAAGGAAACTCCAAAAGGGGGTCACAGAAAGTCAGACACGACTGAAACAACTCAACGACAACAGCCAAAACATGTCTGTGACTTTAATTTTTGTATTTTATTTCAGCAAACTGTACGAGTAGTGATAAATTACAAGAAAACGCAGAAGACAGTTGTGCGAGTTAGTCCCCATTCATCCCTTCGAGAACTTACCCCTATAATCTGTAGTAAATGTGAGTTTGATCCTCTGCACACCATATTGTTGAAGGACTACCAATCTCAGGAACCTCTTGACCTGACTAAGTCCTTTAATGACCTTGGACTACGAGAACTCTATGCGATGGATGTCAGCAGAGGTGAGGCTATTTTGTTTTGTTTCATTTGATAGTTGATGTATCATGTGTCTTCTCTACTTCTTGACTGGTAAATTAATAAAAAATTAGTGTATACTGTGGGACAAGAAGTAAGGGCAAGTGAACCATAAAAACATCACTGATTTCATCTCATGAAACTGGAATAAGAAACTGAATTTCTCAGCTAAAGTTGATAATTTCCATTTCTCATCAACTTAAAGTTTTTGGCTAAGAACAGCTTCTTAGATTTAAACTGAAAAAAAAAGAGTAACATCTTGTGAATTCCTTGTTCTCCTAATAAATTGTGAACTGCTATTGACTGACTAAAGTTCCATCTGTATTCATTTATTTCATTTAAGTTGAACAGTATCATGTTAAATATGTCTTAAGCCTACCATCTAACATAAATTGTTTAAAAAAACATGATTTTTTGATACTTGGAGTATAAAAAGAAGTATTCCATGCAACTTTTAACACATGGTAAAATAATTTCATGTTCTAAGATTTGAAGATTTTTAAAGCATGCTTTTGCATGCTTGAGAATACTTTCTTAATGTATAAATACAAACATTATGTGTTCCTAATAAATACTGATACTATTGTTTGGATTTGCAAAATAATTTTTTTTTGTATTCTTTCGAAGGAAATAATTTTTGAAGAAAGAAAACAATTATTCTGCCTTTAGAAAATATTAACACTTCCCCTCAGAGAGTGTTAAGATATAATTTACACCCCTTTCTTTGACACAGTAACATTTTTAACTTGAGCAAATGTCATCAACTCACCTTTTTTTACCCCCTTCCTCTGTAGCTCCTTCTGTTACTGACTTCAGTTTATCATCTTTACAAGGTAAGAGCTTTGGATTTGGGTTTTTAATATTACACACGGTTGGTAGAGTTGTGTCACACCATGACATTTCTACTTACTGGTCACTGGGTAAATTGAAAGTATGTCTAAGTTCTCCAATACTTGCTGATTTTACAAATTGTTACCCACAAGGTCACCACCAACTTAAATGCTCTGGTAGCTTATGGATTTTAATTTAGAGTAGCATTGATTTCGTTCACTCAAATGTGCTTTCAAAAGTTACCAGTCAGATTCTGAAAAATGTGTTACATGGATTGTTGTCACTTTCTGAACTTGCTGTTATCAGAATCTGAGAACTCGAAGGCACCTTCAGTGTTCTCCAGTCCGGGCTCCTATGCCGTTCAGGAGCCCCGCTGACAATATGCTTAATAGATAGTTAGCCTCCTGCGGTGGTGAGCTCACTAGCTTACAAAGCATATCATTCCATTTTGAGAACAGTTGTCATTGTTAGGAAATCAACCCTTTGTGGTTGCTTCTAATTCTGAGAGTAGCAGAGTAAGAAGAGGTAAGAATATGCATGGAAAGTATCACCCAGAACATCTGGTTGGCTGGGCAGTTTATACTATATTCCCAACAAGTTTTACTTCTATTTATTTTTCGATTTATCCTTACCCAAATGCTTTCTACCATTCATCCTTTTGGGGCTAATGAGTACCTGTGTAACGTATCTGAAATCTCCACATAAATTGGTATATTTCAGGGAAATCATGCTAAGATGAAAAGTAAAGGCTGTACTTCTCTCAAAGGTGAATTATATAAAATAATTTTAGTGCAAATATTTTTTAGCTCATGTGACTTAGGGGATAGAGGGCAAGCTTTGACTTCATGAAGATTTGGGTTCACGTCTGAACAAATATGTGTACGCAGAGTTCCTCTGTATACATACTAGCTATGTTAACTGTAAGCGAATCACTCAGTTTTTAGCATACCAGACCTATTACTAAGAAAATAAATTGGAAGGTGCCATTCTGTATCAGCAGAGAGATTTTCCACACTGGGAGTTTCCTACACTGAATAACTTACAGACCTGGATGTATAAATGAGTAGTTGTGGAGTAGAATTAGTTTCATATGGCAGGATCTTAGTTTTTTATACCGTTTTGTGTTCCTAGGATATCATCTTGTTCCAACCACATGAGTGAAAGCAATTCAAAGCATTTTTTAAGCAGAAAGGAAGAAACTATTAACACCTTTGTGGAGAATCCTTTTTGATTTTATCTTCAAAAATATTTTATAATGATAGCAAAAATGCTTTGTTCTTCTAGAAATTAATACAGTATAAGCCCTATCTTTTTCATCTGTGAAACTGGATAAGGTGATCTCTCAGGAACTGCTTGATCTTAGTAAAAATGAAAGTATTAGAAACTTGGGACCCCAGTTCTATGTCTACTCTATCCTCCATTTACCTTTAAGTGCATCATGGTAATCTCTGTTACACTTCAACACCAAGTTTTGCTAAAGGTTCAATACTAGTGACTTCCAGTTGTTCAACCCATAGGTACAATCTGTGAGTAATGGTAGTCGCCCCAGTAGGGACCCAACTGAACAGTTGCAGTTGGGCAGTGCTGCTCATTTTTTCCTTCCTTCCTTAATTGTTTAAAAGTTTCTCAGATCTATTATATAAATAATATTTAGTTTAGTTATCACTCATTGTCAGCAAATTCAGTATATAGAACAATTAACAGCCCTGGAAAGTAGAGAACACATTCCTTTTATGTCACTTGAAATCACAGACTTTAGAATACTTTATTTACTTTATTAGAGGGTGACATCCACTGACTAAGTCTTAATAGTATAGCCTACCTACCTTTGAGATATGGAGCCTAAAGATGAAAGTCGTGATGTTCCAGACACTGAGAGGGTCAATGGTGAAATTCGTGTGTGTTGGGTGGAACTAAGAAGCAGAAAAACTTTCAGGTGTCCTCCCTGTCCCCTTAAGTTTTACAAACTCGTTTCTCATGTTCCCCCTCTTTATCTTATTTTTCTCTTACTTCCCCTTGTTCCTTCTTGTATCTTTCTCTTCCTCTACCTCATTCATATCCCGCATTTTTTCCTCTCATGTTTCTTCCACATTTCTTGTCTCTTTTTTAAAATTAATTGGCCATGATATTTAATTATTCTTTTCATTATTTGTTATATATAGCCAAATAAACTTTTTGTTTCTTGTTACTGATTTTAAAATAAGATACTGGATTGTCTTGGATAAAAAAAATACCCCTTCTGTAAAGACAAAATACAAAAAACTCCAAACCTGTATCAGCTAGGCGGTTTAACTTTCATGTGGCCACCACCCCATCTGTCAGAAATTCTCAGTAGAAAAGTTACCCATCTGAGAGAAAGGAAAGGCTATTTTGCAATATTTTAGAATAAATTATCTCTAAATAACTTGAAGCTACTATAACTTTTGCAACAAAGATTCTTATTTTTTTTTAAGTGGCAGAGTATACATGTCCTACATTTCAGATTTTAATTGAACTTTGTTTGGAAAGACTTCCTGCTAACAGATGGTTAGTTTTTGATAATTAAGAAATACCTTTAGTGTCTTGTAATTAGAGGGTAGGATACTGGTGACTTTTTAAAAATAAAATTAATTGTTAAACTGAAGTTAAAAAGATACAGTTTAACTATTTAGATAAAGAAAATTCATAGGGAAAAGTGTCAAGTGGTGAAGTAGGTCAGTCATTTGGAAAAGTATATAAACCAAAGCATTCATTTTAAATTTTCTTTAATGTATCCAAAGTGCCTGGCATCTGTCACTAGTAAGATGTCATAAGAAAAAACAGCAACCAATGCCTCTCATCACCTGTTGTAAGTATTTTTCTTGAACTTTGTACCTGAGGTTTAAGGTAATTATTCTGGCATATCCTAAATTAGAAAGTCAATATATTAAAATAGTTTTAAGACTATATTTCATATAGAGCTCTTTTTTTAAGTTTAAATACTTAAAGTCATTTGGCTGTGATGGTGTGACTACTGAAGTAGTGGATTTCCCAAGGGAAACCATCCAAATGATGTTTATAAAAGTCATGCAGTGGGAATTTTGGAGAATGCAAATTGATCTAAGCAAACAAAATTTTTCATGTGGTTTATGCTATTTAGAAGGTGTTAAATTTCGTTTTTACTACTTTTTGCAATTTGTTCCATTAAATACACTTGTTTACATTAGGGATTAAATATATTATTTAAAAAAACTTAAAAATATGAGGCAGTATCTAATTATGTCTGTGTATAAACATGGACAAATTTTATTGTTCTGCCAACAGTCTTTTCAAATTCAAGGTTATGCTTGAAACAAATAGCAATAACCATAAAGCCTTTTGACCAAGTGTTCAGTAGAAATTTGGATTCATGTGTTTTACAGAATAAAATGTTACTTGTAGTAGTTTAACTGTGAGCCAAAAGCATAAATGAAAAACAGGAAAAAGTAACTTAAAAGATACTTTTCAAGGCCCAGTTAAAACAACTTTTTGGTATTTACTTTCCTTAGATTTGTAGTTATTATTAAATATACACATACTTTAAAATGGACAGTCATAGAAAGAAACCTAAGGAAACAGAGGTCTTAGGTAATGAAACAAACAATATTAACATGCCTTTCTTTTATTTTAGATTCCTGCCAAATATCTCAAAACCTAGATATTATGAAAGAAAAAGAAAATAAAAAGTTTTTCAGCTTTTTTCAACGCAGCAAGAAAAAAAGGGAACAAGTAAGCATTTTTAAAGTTAAGGATGCACCTTGTAACGTTGCTTACAAACTTAAAAACAAGTTTCCGTGTTTTGTTTTCTGAAGTTTCCTTAATAATTATTGTACTTTCCTCCCTATCCCAACTTTTTTATTTTTTGTAAGACTTCAAGTGCTCCAGCGACTCCATTAATAAGTAAACCCCGGCCAACTTTTACAAGATCAAATACCATTTCTAAGCCATATATTTCAAATACACTGCCATCTGATGTGCCAAAAAAGAGGAGAGCTCCCTTGCCTCCGATGCCAACCTCTCACAGTGCCCCACAGGATCTTGTACATACACAGACAAGACCAGCTTCCTGTGTAGTGAAATCCATTAGCGTGGATGAAACAAATAAGGTTAGTTGTCATTGTTTTTAAACATTCTTTGTTCTGCAGTTACTAATAGACTTAAGTGGGGAATGAAGGGAAGTGTCAGGTAACGTTGCTAGGAGCTGTCTATGTAAAGCTTTGTATATATTATATATAATGTTTATATAGAATTACATGATATTCATATATGTATATACATATCTAATAAAGAGTTTTTTTTACTAAAAGCAGAAATATCAATAAATCAGAAGTTTTCACTTTGAAGAAAATAAATGATTCATTAATATGAGTGACCAGAAAGTATTGATAAGCTACTACAGCCTAGGCAATGACTTTGTCCTAACATTTGGTCCCATGCTTGCTCACAAACTAACTTATATGTTGTATGCATGTGGCTGTTATGTTGGGAAGTCTTTTCCTACTGTTAAATAACCTATATACAAATTTTTATGTATTCGTCATATAAATCCTTGTTCTAAATGACTTTGTTGGCTCCAAGCTGGGTTCACGGTAGAGTCCTAGATGATATACAGAAATCATACTGAAACAAATATGGACATGAGGAAAATAAATGCTTGAATTTGTGATTAAAAGGGAAAGAAAGTAACTGGAACAAAATAGTTATCAGTTTGTCCAGTCATTTTTCAGTAGTGGCTGACTCTTCATGACCTTTGGGGTTTTCTTGGTGAAGATACTGGAGTGGTTTGCCATTTTCTTCTCTAATGAATTTAGTGAAGTTTATGAAGTTGTTAATGCCTGTTGGTACCACAAGTGAATTTTGGTAATAGAGGATATTCTTTTCATGAAAGTATAATGGTTTTTTAAAAACATTCTTCTAAATGAAAGTCATTCTCTCAAACCTTACAACTTCCTTTCTTTCCCCCTCCAGTCAGTGGTGCTATTGTTTCTTCTAATACCTTGGCTAAAAAACCTCCCAACCATGATTCACTTTGGCTCTTCTTACTACATTTTCTTGTCTCTCTTTCCTTCAGGGACCCCATACTTTCCTGATTCTTCCTTTTCTAATTGTTCCATCTCCCCCTTCAGTGGTCATTTGTCTGCTTCCTCTGACGTCTTCAAATCAGTATTTCCCCATGAATCTGGCTGTGATGTGCTTTTCTTTTCTCTCTACTCTCTCTTTTGGAACTCTTGTTCACTCCCATCACTAAGCACATGATCAACTAGGGAAATTTTTATCCTTCTATTCATCCAGCACGTTGCTTTGCACAAAGTGGCTGCTTAATAAATGTCTGTTGAGTGAATGTTTATGTCTTGTCTCCTCTACTAGGTGAGTAATTCCTTTGGTCATACTATATATATATGTATATATATGTATGTACATATATATGTATATATGTGTACGTACACACATATGCACATGTACATACATACACACATAACACACATACATGCATGCGCATATATGTAATATAATCTCCCAAAGTATCAAGCACAGTGCCATATATATGATGGGTATTTAATAGATACTTGTTGAATGAATTATTTCATGGATATCACACAATCACGATACATAGAGGAAGGGGAGAGAGACTTGTGCCACTTAAAAGGTACAGTTGCTTTCAAGCCTTCCATTTGAATTTAATTTATATGTTTAGATGCATATTTAATACATCTGATACAAAAACAGGTGGACCACATGTGGCAATGCATAGATATCTGATCAGGGATAAGACTGCAGTTTCCACCTTTGCAGGGTGTAGGCGTGGGGGTGGGGTAGGAAGCATCCAGGATTGCTTATCTCTGGGCAAGTCCTTCTATCTCCAAGGGATATTTTGGATTATAATTATATGTATCTATCACACATCAAATATCTATAGTCTAATAGTATGATAAGGTGTTTAGGGAAAAAAGCTACTTTTCCCTGCCTTCATGGGGAGGGGAGAAGATTGGAAGGGAACAAGTATTCATTAAGGGTCTGCTATGTTACCGGCACTATGCTGTTTGCTTTACAATTAATATCTTATTTGATCCTTATGACAACCTTGTGAGATAGAAGGTTAATTTTAGTACAGGGTCAAAGCAAATATTGCCAATGTAAACCTAATCTCTGCATATCTATATTTCATGTTTCTCAAAAATTAAAATGATCATTGAAATGAATTAAACAGCTAGAATACTGAAAGAGATGAAATGTGACAGAGCATTCGGTTTATTCACTTATCCATCTATAAAACATCTTGCTAAGCTCTGTTAGCTCTTTATCCTCAAGAGAACGTTTTATATTTTGTGTGTGAAAATGAACCACAAGAGAGCGCTGTTTAACAAAGATACAATCCTTTGTTTTTTCTCAAAGTTTCATTTTTCCTTTTTAAATGAAAAGAAAGTGTATTTTAACAAAGGAGATGAGAAATGTCGAACACTATATAATTTAAGTTTTGAGGAAAATAATACAACTTAATATAGCCAGTTTGTATAGTTAAGTATTTTAATAGTAACAGAGAAGACTAAATTAGCAAATGAAGGTAGTTGATATCTAATGATGGTCCCTAAGTAGTTTGAAATAATGTCTTTATTTTGGGCCTTCACATTCCGTATTAGTATTTTCTAGTATTTTTTGATGGATTGATGGAAGCACAAGTGGTGTTTCAGTATATGATGGCTATCTCAGGGAGCAGACTTTCAGGTACAGTTAAAGATCTATAAAATACCATTCCTCCTTCCTCCACCCCCAAAATGGCCATCCACACTTTCACTTGTCTGTTGACATTAAGTTAAACATATTCTTTTTCAGTCAGCACTGTATCATCTAAGTTACTCACAATACTTTTATTAATAAAAAATGACACTGTGCCTCTTCTCATTTAAGCCTCTCAGCTGACCTCAGAGGTAGCTGCTATATATCATCCCCATCCTATAGATAAGAAAGTGAAGCCGAGACATGCCCAGGGTCACAGAACCAGCAGAAACTGTACTTAAACCCAGGTCTTTCTGGTGGTGAAGTAAGCGCTCTGTCCAGTATACCATTTGCCTCTCTTATATGATAACATAATTTAGTCATCTGAAAGAGTTACCAGGGCTTAGCTCATCATACCAATTCACATTTAAAAATACATATTAACACTTGATTTATTTCATTTTTTTTCCTCTTCAACCAAAACATTTTATGATTCGCGTTTTGTGGGGCAGACTCCAGTGTTTTCACAGAGGAAAAAAATTGAAAAAAAATTATTTCATGCCTTTTTTGGGTACCAAAATTGCCCTTGAAAATAGGAATGGCAGACTGAGGACCCTGAAAAGTCCTCTTTGAGCTTAGATATTATGACTCCTATGGGAATACACTACTGGAAAGGCTACTGGTCTTCTAAGCTAATTTTAGTAGATGATTAAGTAGTTTCCAAATAATTACTGAGGGGGGAAAATACTTTTCTTTTCCTAAAACTTTTCTTTAAAGTTTCCATATAAAATCCCATTTTTAGTTCAAAAACAAAACTGAAGATGGAGTGAGATGGTGGCAAAGAATGCATTTCTCTTCTGCAAAATACTAGATCATTAGGGGAAAAAAAACCTTTTTAACCACCTCAAATACTTCTAGTCTCCTTTTCTTGGGGTTTTAGACTAGGTATTAATTTCCAGTTTGGACATGGGCCTGTTTATATTTCTACACAAAATTTCAGTGAATAAAAAGGGGGAATTCAGAATGGTATGATGGAAAAAAAAAAAAACAACTAGTCATTTTGGACCAAATTAACAGCGACAATCATGTGCAAAGGACCTTGACTTAGAAGTCTTTCCTAATCTCCTTTGAATCCCTTCCCTATTTTGTTTATTTCCAAGTTGTTGTACATATTGCTTGTTTGTACATAGTTATTTACATATTATCTCCACCATTAGGCTGTGAGCTCTGTGAAAGCTAGAACTGGTTTTTACCCTTCTTTGTATCCCCAACTGTTTAGCACAGTGCCTGATACATAGTAGGTGCTTAATAAATGTTTATTTTCTGACAGTAATTGAGTTATCTGGAATCATTAGCTTGAGCTTATTTTTTATGAGTAAATCTCAACACTTTTTTTTCTTTTTTCCCCGTCTCCTCCCATTTTACAAGGAGAGAATGAAGACACAGAAAGCTGTTATTTACCTAAAGTTACACTGTGACAGATTGGAAACCAAGCATCCTGATTCTAAAACCAGTGCTTTGCACTGATAGTTTGTTCTATTTAGTTTAAATCTAAGTAGACTTAACTGAGTCAAGGGGGTGGGAGGGAAATCTCATTAAGCTTATTGCAAATCTAACATTCTTGTTTCTTTCCTGTCCAGATACGGTTGGGGGCTAAGATTCTATACAATGCATAACATAGGAGCTCATTCTAATTTCTAATTTTAATTAAGTCCTTTCCCCAAAGAGGTAGTGCATCTTCTTATCTGGATGAAATAGCTCCATTTGTCCATAAACTTTATCCAAAGGCTAATGACCCAAATACCCATCTTATATTTCTCCCTTTAATTTGTCCTTAAGACTGTCTCCCAGTTGACTGTTGGATTTCATGGTTGGAGGAAGTATAGTTAAACTGTAGTCATTACTCATCACCTGAAACCTAGTTATGACAGGTCACAGCAGGCTGACTCAGACTCCTTTCTGACAACCATGTCCCTCCCTCCCCCTGAGGTAAGCTCAGGTGTGATTGTGCCTTTTATGAATGCCTTTTCTGACCACCTCACTGCTCTTGTGATGAACATTCTTTCCCTTTCTGGCCATGCCTTCTTAGTAGCGATAAAATTACCCTGAAAAAAATAAGGTTATAAAATCTTTACTGTAGCCTACCATGCATGCTGATTTTACCTCTCCCCTGCCAGTTACCACCCTGAGCATCCGCTTAAGCCTGATTTTAACAAATACACAGAATAAATTTTATCTTAATGTAGGAATGAAACCTATCTCCTTGTGGAGACACTAAATCCTACGTATATAGAAAAATAAATATCCTGAACAAATATGTCAGCTTACTCTAACATGGGATTGTTGCAGAGGTGTAGGTTGATAAATGTGGCTATGGTTATTTGACAAGGTCAGAATTCTGCTGTCATTGAGATTTTGAACTGTGGAAAGATCATCAGAAGAGATTTGTGGGTCTATTTATGCCAATTCTTCTTCTTCATATTATTCTATGTGAAGCAGTCTGCTTAATTGAGGCACAAACAAAAAGTCCTTTGAAGATGACCTCCAGGTCTAGCTCTCAAGCAGATATTGCTTGTGAAGAAATGAATGTCATGGCTGGATTTTATCAGGTAATAGAAAAGACAAGTGACAGTGATGGAGAAACTGACATAAGTGACCAGGAGAAAAACACACTTCTATCACTGATCAGCCAAGAAGAAAGATTCCTTCATTGTAGAACCCTAGAATAATAATAGTGTGCATTTCTGTAGCTCTTTAAGGTTTGCAAAGCGCTTTATAAGTATTATCTCATTGGATCTTTACAACAGTCCTGGAGCGAGATATAATTATTCTCCCCATCTTACATGTGGAGAAACTGAGGCAAACATTAACTGGCTTGCCCAGGGCCATACAACTAGTAATTGAGGCTGGATTTGAACTCAGGTCTTCCTGACTTTGGGCTTAATGTTCTGTGCCACTGTGGTGCCGTCTAGCTGTGTCAATATTAGCTCAAGGAAGGAGATGTGAATCCACAGTATTAAGCTCTAAATAGTGAAGTGCTTCATAATAGTGTTTTATTGTAATTTGTGAGGGGGGTTCCCCTGAAATAAGGAATTGAGACTGGTCAAGAAGTAACAGTGCCTTGATTCAACAGTTCTGTTAGAAGGCATATACTCAAAAGTAGTCAAAGACAGAGAGGTCCATTATATACCAAAATATATATATAACTGCAATTCTTTGTGATATCAAAGAACTAGAAGCAGAGTTGATATGCATCAATTTGAAGATGACTGAAAAATCTGCTTGCAAAAGATATCATGAAATATTATTGCTCTCTAAGATACTATGAATACAGGTTCAGAGAGAGGTATATGAAGCGGAACCAAGAGAATAATGTATGTGCCTGCAGCAATGTAAATGAAAACATCACTGAAGGAAATCGAGCTCTGAGCAGTTGACAAGTTGAAACCCTTAGAAGATAGGTGGTGGAACATGCCTCCTGCCTCATGACCACAAGTCAGGAGATTAGTAATGAAGCATATGGGATTAAAATCTGTATTAGATGTTGGTGCCTAATGGTTCTTTTTCAAAAAATGGTTTAGTCTGGAATAGAGGAATGGAAAAAAATGGCATAAAGACAAATGACATCAACTTTAAAAGTTGTTTTCAAATGCCATGTGCATGAATATATTTAATAAGTAGAAGGCTGTAGTTGAATGTAAAGCATGATAACAAGAAGGAACTTAGAAATATTTTTTTCATTTAGGTCCTAGAAATACATTTACCTGCTTACTGAATGGTGTTTCTGCAATTAATTTCATTGGTGGTACTGCAAATTTGCATATTTTTGATCCATCACAGTACAGTTCTCATTCTTGACCGCTCTGCAGGCTTCAGCCCTGTTGGTCACCCTGTTCCCTCTAGGTCTTGGGAATACTGCTTTTTCCTAGTTCCCTTCCTATTTGTATGATCACTTCTTCTCTGTTTTCTTTTTTTGTATCCTTGTCCAGGTCAATATCATTTGATCATAAAAATCCCACATGGCTCTGTGCTGGGCCATCTCCTCTTCTCTCTGTATATTACTTCACTTGGTAATCTCATCTGTTCCCATGCATTTAATTATCATCTCTGTGTTAATAAATCTCAAGTCTACCTATCCTGTTGACCTCCAGTCTCACATCTCCAACCGCTTTTCAGACATCTCAACCTCAATATGTCAGAAACTGAATTTATTATATTTCCCCCTAACTCTTCTATTTTCTTTATTACTGTATAGGATACCATCATCCTCCCAGTCCCTCAGGCTCACAACCTTGACTCCTCACTGTCTCTCATCCCCCATATCCAATCTGTTGCCAAGGTCTATAGATTTCACTTTTGCAATATCTCTCAAATATATCCCCTTCTCTACTCTGTCTGATACACTGCCATCACTCCAGTGCAGGCTTTCATCATTTCATGCCTGAACTGGTGGGTCTCTCTGCCTCAAGACCCTTCCCACTCTAGTCTATCCTCCATGAAGCCACCAAAATGATTTCTGAAAGCATAGGTCTGCCCATGTCAAACCTCTACTCAGTAAACGCCAGTGGATCCTTATTGCCTACAAGACAAAATATAAAATCCTTTGTTTGACATTCAAAACCCCTTTATAAATCTACCAGCTCACCCTCACCTCCATCTTTCTGGTCTCCTTACATCTTGCTCCCCACAATATACTCTTCTATCTAGTGATACTGATGTCCTTGTATTTTTCAAACAAGACAGTCTGTCTCAGCTCTGGGCATTTTCTCTGACTGTTCTCCGTACCAGGAATTATCTTCCTCATCTCTACCCACTGACTTCCCTAGATTCCCCCCAGTACCAATGGAAATTACATTTTCCATTGGATGACTTTCCCAATCCCTCATTTTGTACCTTCCCTCTGTTAATTATTTCCTACTTTTCCTTTGTATAGCTTGTTTATACATATTTATTTGCTTGTTGTCTCCCCCATTTGATTGTAAAATCCTTGACAGCAGGCACCGTTTTTTGCCCTTTTTGTATCCCCAGTGCTTAACACAATGCCTGGCACATGGCAGCTTTTAAGAAATTTTATTGATTGACTAGTGCTTGCTCTCGGTGTTTTCCTCCCCTATTTTTTTCCTCAAGAAGTTAATTATATATTCACAGGATCACCATTTTAGAGTTGGAAGAGACCTTAGAGGTCATCTATTCCCACTTATACATTTTACTGTTAAATTTGCCCACATACATAGTGGAAAAACCGACACTTGGACCCAGGTCCTCTGACTTTAAACCTGATGTTCTTTCCATTGTACCATGCTGGTTTAATTGTTAGTTTAGACTAGGAGTACTTAACCTGGGATTGATTCATCGATTACATTCCCCCTTTTCTCTCACCCTGGGAATTGTAAACTTATTTATCTGTTGTCATTCTTGTTTTTTTTTTTTATTACTTTGGTAGCTTTCAATATAGTTGGTTTCCTTTGCAATCTTATGAATTTTGTGCATTCAGAGACATCCTAAGGGGTCCATACCTTGCATTTCCAAAGGGATCCCTGACACAAAAATGGGTAAGAAGCCCTGTTCCAGTCTTTCTCTTTTTACTTTTGGTTAACGTAGATTTGGTTTATGTAAATTAATGTAATGCTTAAACTGAAAATTAACTGCCAAATATCGTAACTAGCATTTATATAATACTTTAATGTTTACAGAGAGTTATATATAAGCTATTTCACAGCAACTCTAGGATATAAATGCTGTTATTTTCTCCATTTTACAAATGAGGAAATTGACCCTAAAAGAGGTTAACTGACCTGCCAAGGGTCATGTAGCTCATCAATTCTGAAGCTAGATTTGAACTCATGTGTTGACTTGAGGTCCAGTACTCTATCCACTATTCCACATAGCTGCCTCATAAACTATCATTTATAATAAACTGTGTTGTTTGTTTTCCTTTTCTTAGGATTATTCTGGAACAGGTATAGTGAGGACAGGATCTCTGCAGCTCAGCCACACATCCTCAGCTAATTCATCTTTGAGAAGGACAAAGCGCAAAGCACCCTCTCCACCTTCTAAAGTACCTCCAGATCAAAGTTATGAGACCAGTGACGTGACAAGTAACGATGTGACTTTTTCCATTAGCAGTGTTTGCGGATTTTCTTTTGAATTAGCCCATAGAAAACATAGTAAAATGATATTTAAGCTAGATCTTTATGTTAAATAATTTTCAGGTTTATCTCTTAAAATTTGTTCTCTAGTTTTAAATGTTTATTCTTAAACAAGAAAAGTCAAAATAGGCAGAGAATTATTCTATTATAAAATGTATATGGGAGCCAGATTATAAATTTGCTGTTCGTTTCCTAAAATGTACCGATAATTCTGATACATGGTAAACTAAAAAGAAATAGAAATTTAATTTGAAGGTCATAGATCTGGCTAATAAAATAACTACTCATACACACACACACACACACACGCTTTTAGAAAATAGTATGCCAGGGAATTAATTAGAAAATTTACTATCTTTATACTTATGACATTTTTGTGATAATTTTTCTATTTGTTTTTAGCACCAAAATCAGCAGATGCAATTCCAAGAGAAAGTATTCCAGAAGCAAATCCTCCTGAAGTGTCACCTGATTCAGGTATAAACTTGGGTGAAAATAAAAAAGTATATGTAATGGGCTAAAGTACGTAAAAAGTGAAAGTCACGCAGTAAAAGAACTATGGATTATTATGAGAAGCTTTGTGGCATAAGACATTCAAAGCTCATTATCAAAAAAGGAGGAACTGACTTCAAGTCTGCAGAACAAAATTGTGTAATTTGGGATTCCTTGTTGTCATTACTTTGAAAAGCCCGTACTGGGAAATGACTGGTTTTTATAATGATAAAGATAAATAAAGTACTTTCAAAGCTCCAAGCTAGTATTATTTATCATTAGTATTAGAGCACAAATCTTCACCTTTTAGGCCCCTAAGCACCTAAGACAGTTGCAGAGAAGATTCCAGCTCACACTGGTAGAAGAAATTTTGACACCTGGGAGTTCCTATGCCAATGAAATCTGTACTCTGACCCCTATCAACCTGTCTTTAAGTGGATAGGTGGCCAAATTTTGTTATTGGGGCATTGAGGGAGGGTTAAATTTTGTTGGTACAGATTTGTGATTTTGTCAGCATAGGTAATCTAGTGAGGAAGCTCTTTACTTCTTCCATATAAGTTTCTTTTTTTTTTTCCTTTTTTTGAATTAGCCCATAGAAAACATAGTAAAATGATATTTAAGCTAGATTTTTATGTTAAATAATTTTCAGGTTTATCTCTTAAAATTTGTTCTCTAGTTATAAATGTTTATTCTTAAACAAGAAAAGTCAAAATAGGCAGAGAATTATTCTATTATAAAATGTATATGGGAGCCAGATTATAAATTTGCTGTTCGTTTCCCAAAATCCTTTTTTTGATGGGGGGGGGGGGTGGAGCTTTAAGTGACTTGCCCAGGGTCACATAACTAGTATCAAGTGCCTGAGGCTGGATTTGAACACTAGACCCAGTGCTCTATCCAGTGTACCACCTCACTGCCCCATTCTTATGGATTTCTTTAACAATATACTCATCCTTGAACATTTTGATTTTTTCCATATGGCACTATGAGGTTGATTAGCATTATTCACTTCCCTTTCTAACTGATACATGATTTTTTAAGTATTTGGGTTTCCCCAAAAGTAAAGTTACAAAGATTTGAAGTACCATTTCTTTATGCCAATTTGATAGTTGGAAATTAAGAATTTGGTTATCAGATCCATTCATAAAGAAGAGGATGAAAACATATAAACCTCAGCAAAAAAAAAAAAAAGGAAGGAATAAAAGGAAAATGTTTATAATAAAGTGGGTGGTCTCGATAACAATCCAGTAACATAATTAGAAGTTGTATTAACATATCAATTTGATCTATAAATGTTTTCATGAATAGCAGTTAAACATCTGTTGACATCAAGAACTGCAATATAGATTTTTTAGAGTAACTCATTTGTGGGAAATAAATATATCATATTGGGAAGGTCAGGAATAAAATGGGGCAGTTCTACTAGCACTGTTGTATCTTAGGGATAATGTGAAGATGTGATTTCCCTGGTGTAGGGGGCTCCCTGGAAAGGAACGTTTTTCCTCTAATGTAGACAGGCCTTCTCTGAAATTTAGTGTTCAAGAGTTTACTTAGAACATTGAAAGGTTAAATGACTTGCCCAGAGTAATAGTTAGTATGTGTGAAAGGGAGGTGGCAAAGTGGATAGCACCACTGGGTCTGGAATCAAGAAGACAAATCCAAATAGGAACTCATACACTTAATAGCGGTGTGCCCTGGCCAAGTGTCTTAACTTTGCTTGTATCAGTTTGCTCATCTGTAAAATCAATGAGTAATATCCAAGAGTCAAATGAGGTAATAATTTTAAAGTGCTCAGCATAGTTAGTGGCACATAGTAGAAACTATAAATAAATTGGCTGTTGTTAGGATTTGAACCCATTGAACCCATATCTGCCTAGCGTTAGAGATGGCTCTCTACCCAGTGCGCAATTCCCCCTCTGTTATTTGAACATTGGATCAATGAAAAGATGTTTGAGAATGGCATTATAAACTGATATAGTAATATGTTGTGCATGGCTGAATAATATGGAAATATGTTTTGCATGACTGCCCATGTATAAACTATGTCAGATTGCTTGCTTTCTCAATGAGGAACAGGAGGAAAGAGAAAAAATTTAGAATTCAAAAACTTTTTAAATGGATGTTAATGTAATTGAAAAAATTTTTTAAAGAGGATCATATTCTAACAGCTTTAATAATGCTCTAATACATAATCATAAGTATGAATGGAAAATATTACCACATTTTCAAACATTTATTTTTCTTGAATGGTATTATTTTAGATTTGAAAGGTTTTCTAGGATGTATGTATTAACTTCCTGTAAAAGAAAAGTTGTTTTTATCAATGAATTTGTAAATAATTAAAACACTGGACGGATTGTCTGGGGACAAGAATTCTAGCTTGGCTACTTTGTGGCTTCAGACAAATCATTTCACTGTTGAGAATTTCCTGTATAAAATGAGTGAATTGTCCTAGATCAGAGATGTCAGATACCCAACTTAGAATATCACCCACCACAGTCCTGAGTACAGGAACCAGATCAAAGTGTAATTGGGAGGTATTTAACAAAATAAAAACACAATAAAATATAGGTATTAATATGTGGTTTTCTAAGTCTTTGTGTGGACTATTGGATCCTTCTGAATGTCTTAGTGGTCATCATTTCTATTTGAGTTTGACACCACTGGATTATACAATACCGAGGCATTATGGTCATGGAAAGGGCAGTGAATTTGGTGTAAGAATGATGAGGTTCTAATTCCAGTTCTTCTACTTGCTTACCTCTATGACCTTGGGTAAGTCACTTAACTAATTTGGGCTTCGTTTCCCTCGTCCATAAATCCAAGGGATTGGACTCAATGATCTCTAAGGTCCCTTCCAGTTGGAAATATATGAACCTGTGAGATCAAGCCCCTTCTGACTCTAAAATTCTAATTGATTCCTGATATTACTGCTATGTTATATGCAGTATATAACAGTTATATATTTCAGACCTCAAGAAATAATGTGCTTTTTTCTGTCCTTGCCAAACTGTCTAGCACTGTTCTGTGGAACTAATGGGAGAGAGTTAAGTATTGAAACATATACTTTAGTGCGGCTTAGTGACAGCATGGATCGAGTGCTGAGTCTAGAGTCAACAAGACTCATATTCAGGAGATTCAAAACACTTATTAATTGTGTGTCCCTAGTCACTTAACCCTGTTTGCCTCAGTTTCCTTATACGTAAAAAGCAGAAGAAGGAAATGGCAAACCAGTATCTTTGCCAAGAAAACCTCAACTGGGGTCGCAAAGAGTCAGACAGGATAGAACAACAAAATATGTACTTTTAAGACTGGTCATCATATGTTTTTTGTGGGGAAAATTAAGATTAAGCTGCTGTATTTTTCTCTCTCTTCTGTGGGAAAGAATCCAAAGCACTTTGCAAATTCTGTGCCAAATTCTTGTTCTACAAAGGACATGTCTTAAAGGAAATAAAAATTTGAGTGCTGTGCTGTGTGTTCATTTCAGCCAAGTGAAGTGAAAAGAAAAGAAAAAGCATTTGGAGAAGGCATGAATTAATCTGGATTTAACATCTGCGTGGTCTCATTAGCCTTGTTCACCTTTTCTTTTGTCCCGGTCTCCCCTTATTTTATCTCCATGTGATTGGAATCAGTCTTATTGTTTTAAGTGGCTTCTTAATGTTTATTAACCTTTAATCTAAATGCTCTCGCTCATAAACTACTTCCTTAACAATAGCTTCACTTTGCTTTGAGCTATCTGGTCATGAACCGAGTACTGTCCTATTGCTGGCAGATGTGCTCCGTATTCCGAATGTGCCCAAACACCTGAGTTAACCATAACTAAAATGTAGGTGGCAGAAACTTGTTTCACTAGGCTGCTTTGCTTAAGATAACATTTATTAATGGTTTTCACTTACTGACTTTCGTTTCTTCTAAAATTCTTATGAAAGGACCATCCCATATAGAGGTGATGTTCCTTGCTTTCACTTGTAATGTTATGCGGGTTTTAGACTTACTTGATTTTTTTTCCGTTCAGACTTGCTTTTTACTTCATAGATAGAGATAAGCAGTCTAAGGCAAATGAAATTCTGAATTTCTATCTTCCCTTTTGTGCTTAATTCTTTTGCATTCTTTGGTACTGTTTTCTGTTTGAGGATGTTTGTAACTTCCATTTCTATAGGATATTGTATTCAAGAATCTGCCTTCTCTTGATACATCCTTGTAGTCCTAGCCCAGAATTTTTTCCCCTAAACTTTGACTACCTGTCAATTTTCTTTTAAGTTAATTACCGAAATATTTTTGTAATAGGTATCAAAACTTCACTTTTGCTTAGTTTTACAAATATTTTTCTATTTAACATTTTCAAAGTGTTCCTTGAGAACACTACTAAAAATTCTTTAAAATACCTCAGTAGAGTCCCTAACAAGGACAGTTTCTGCATGCATTTATTCTTTTGACAAATATATTCTTTGAAAGTGTAAAAAACTTTATAGATGGAGTGACATTGATTTGAATTTTAAAACATCTTAGAGCCCTCCTAGTCCAACCTTCCAGCTAATAAAAATACTCAAGATGGTTATTTTAGAGAAGGGAACATTCAGGGACAGAGATGAGGAACTATCACCAATTAGAGAAATTAGACTTTCTTGTCTTTGCTTCATGGATAAAAGTGACATAAAGGCAGATTTGAGTCACTGATGTCAAGAAAAGCTCCCTAGTTAGTAGAACTATCCAAAAAAGTAATGTATTTAAGAAATTGATTATTTGAAAGATGGTTGTCTTAGGAGGTGGTTCTCCCTCTCAAGAGGTCTTCAGGCAGAAGCTAGATGTGTACTTATGTGTTATGTTGTAGAGGGGACTCTTTTAAAGGTGAGTTGGACCAGATAGCTCCTGAAATTGTTTCCAAGTCAGAAATTCTGTGCTTCTTTTCTGTGCTACCAGCTATTTAGCTTCCCTACTCCTTCTTTGTGTTTTGTTTTTGTATATAGGTCTGAAATTTGGTCTACAATATTTATTAAACAAACCAACCTTGATATTTTCTGATATGTGGAAATTTGTATTAACCAAATGACCAAATTGCCAATAATCTTTTTGAACAAAGGAAATGTAATGGAACTGATCTTTTAAAAGGAATCATTGCATCTTAAAAAAATACTTTTCAAAATTGCTTTACAAGCCATAAAAGTACTATGTGAATTTCAACTAGTATTGTCATTAGAGTAAGGGTAGTTCTTGACTCAAAAAAATACTGAAAACATCTCAGGGTATATCTCCAGTTAATGAAGAAAAATATAACCTCCTGATAATAACTTGAATCACATGTTTTTCAGTCTAACTCTCAGGTTTTCATAATTTTATTCATTGAGCCAAGTTATCCTATTGAGTACATTTTGCCTAGAAATAAGTTTTCACCAGAAATCTGTGTTATTAGGATACGACATTAAAATTTTTCACACATGACACATCAGTAGCTTGAAAAAGTTGATTTACTTTCTAAACCAGTTTCTCTACTCTTGGTACAAGTGGGTAGAAGAGTCTGTTAGTATGTCCTTAGTAATACTGTAGGTATCAGTCAGTGAACATTTATTAGCATCTATGTGCAGCTAGTCACCCAGGATATAAATTCAAGGAATTGATATTTACTACTGTCCAGTAGCTTTCATTGTAAGGGGGAAGTGATAATTACATAACAAGACAAGTAGATAGTCTAAGTCTATAGCAAAATAAATATATTGAGTATTAAGGCATAGTTAAATGCAAGGTGATTTGGGAGGGAAGACTCTGGCATTTGATTGGGAGAGTCAAGAAAGGCTTCATGTAGAAAGCTGCATTTCAACATTTCCTTGAAGGAATTGAACAGTTCTATAAGGCACATGAGGAACACATACCTTTCAGGCATGGACAGTGGCCAGTGCAAAGGCATGGACACAGAAGTGGAACTATATGGTGAGAAGATAAGTTTATCTGAATCTCAGGAAATCTCAGAACTTCAATATTGTAGTGAGGCTGGAAAAATAGATTAGGGTGCAGGGCTGTCAAGGGCTCTAAAAACTAACCAGATAAGTTTATATTTTTTCCTAGAGGCACAGGATTGCTGGAGATTGAAGAGAAGTGGAATTCAGATCTAAGCTTAAGGAAAATTACTTTGGCAGCTGTGTGTTAAATGGACTTGTGTAGAGAGGATAAGTCAGGAAGACCAAATATGAAGATGTCACAGTAATCTCGACCAAAGTGGATGAGGGCCTTAACTAAGGTGGTGGTTATATGAGTAGAAAAAAGAGGTTGGATACCAGAGATACAGAGCTAGAGAGGGAAGCTGATTGTATATGGTTTGGTCAGGAGTCAAAGATAATTCAGAGATTACCTATGTGGTAGACTGGAAGAACGATGGTAGCTTTAATGGAAATAGATAAGTTTAAAAGAAACACTTTTACAGTACTTGCTACATCAATCAGTTGAGCATTTGTTGAGCACCTACTATGCTAAGTACTTGGTATATAAAGATAAAAATGAAACAGTCTACGCCTTCAGGAAGCTCCTCAAGGAAGACAACATGTACACATGTGAGTATAGATAAAGTAAGTTGGATGGGGAAACAGTAATAACGGGTTAGAATCAAGAAATGGGTCATGTAGGATGTTGTATTCTATCTAAGCTCTGAAGGGAAATGGCCAGACTGGACATGGAATTTGTGCATGAAAACCAGTTTCTTTGGACTATAGAGTACATGAATTAGTGCAAATAAGCACTTCATTTCATTTATTTATTTTTTTATGATAGTGACTTCATGTCTTCCTCTGGTAAAATTGTGCTCTTAGTGTGGAGGAGACTCATTGTCAAAGACAATGACAGTGAAGCTTAAGCCCTACCGCGTCTTAGGAAGCTGTAAAGGTTGTGATGTGATGTCAGGCTACACTTGGTTATAGACTGTGTGCCTGTCTACTGGCTGCAGAGTGATGGATGTTTACAGCTGCATTCCTCAAAGACCTTCTACTAATGTGTTAATGTTTTTTTAAATATTTAACCTTTTATACTAAAATGTCATTTAGCAAAATAGAAAGAGGTATGTTTTTGAAGTAAATTTTTGTTGTCTTTGAATGTTTTTCCTCCCCAACCCCTCTTGATTCTAGTGCTTTCCCTTTGTTTATCCTGTATCTAGCTTGTTCTGTATATATTTCTTGCATGTTGTCTCCCCCAGTAGATTGTAAGTTCCTTGAGGACAGGGACTTTTGGGGGGTTTTTTTGGTATCCCAAGCCTGGTACATCATAGGTAATCAATAATGTTTATTGATTGAACCTGAATAATATTATCTTATGAAAAATAACATAATGAAATATATTTTTTAAATATGAAAAGCTTAACTGCATCAGCTTTAAAATTCAGGCTTAGTCTGTAGCTAGTTTGAAAGAATAAATGAGGAAAATCTGTTTTTAATAATATTGACAGCTGATACACCTTGTAGTTCAAAAGTGCTTGCACATTACATGCATCTCATTTTATTATAAAGGTGATCCTGCACAGCAGGCAATGCAAATATCACCAGGCATGTTTTAATGAAGAGGAAGCAGATTTGAAGAATTTCATGCAAATATATGCAATCTTTGATTGAATTTTTCTGTTGTGTTGGTTTCTGTGACACGGAATCATAGATTCTTTCACCTTCACATTGTTATTTCCTGTTCTGTTACTTCCTCCTTCCCATCTCCTCCATTACCCCTCGGAAAGCCATATCATTCTACTCACCAACTTTGTGACTTACTGGATCATGACTCCTTTCCATATCCACCACTCCCCTAAATGCGTATTACTTGGCAAGTAATTAGTTTTTAATAAATGCTTTTCATACGTTCATTTATTTAAATCTGTATTTTGATGAAATAAAAATTTTAATAGCCAACTCTTTGTTCTCTAATAGAGGAAATAAATATCAAATTCAACAGAAAATCACTTCAACTTTCCACTTTCACCTCTTTTCCCAAGTAGTTTTAACAGAGCTGAAAAGACCCAGCTTTTCCGATCTCATTTTGGCTTACCTGTCACCAAGTGGAGATGGTGAGGTGCAACAAAGAAAGGAGAGGGAGGGAACAGGGAGAAGGGAAATTAAGCTTGTTCACTTTATATCTAGGAAGAATTAAGAATTGACTGTCCTAGTCTTTGGCAGTTGATTAAGGTGTCATACAAATTTTGCATGCTTTCAGAATGTTTAATAAATGTATAGATGATTTGATCCTCTAAAATAAATTATTTAAATATTATGAAATATTTTTATAATCCTGTTTCGGGTATTAAATTTACCCAGTTTTGATATTTCAAGAATATAACATTTAATTAAATTTACTTTGCATTTTAACTTTATGAGAATAAATTTTGTTTTAAAAAATAAAACATTGCTTAAAAATTTTAAAGATACAGAATTCTTTTATGCACGTTTGTTTATATTATGAAAAGTATTTGATTATTTTGAATAGTTTCTTAACTGTTTTTTCAGTCTTTTTACTCTGGCTTTTTGTAGCTTTTGACATGGGGAATTACTTTTTCTTCTTCAATTATTTTTCATTGTTTATTGTCCATGACACTATTCTCTCCTCATTCCCCTACCTCTTGAATGTTCCTTTTTTCTGCCCTTTGCTGGATCACCATTCATTTTATGCTTCCTTTGTATTAGGGATCCCAGGGCTTTGGAGCTGGGTCTTCTTCTTTTCTCTCCCCTAACTTGCCTTCAGTGATCTCATCTGTACTTGTGAATTCAGGTCTGAACTCTGCCATGATGACTTCCACATCCAGCCTTAACCTCTCTCCTAAATATCAATCCTACATTCTTAACTTGCTAGATACTACTTGTATAAAATTTCCCATACAAAGCATTATCTTTACCCTCAAACTCACCCTTTCTGCCTTTTTTCCAAACTTGGTTCTTTCTGTTGAAGGCTTCACCAGCCTCCCAGTTTCATAATCTCAGAGTTATCCTCTGCTATTCTCTCTTGTTTACTCTCATAGTATTGATTCTACCTCCACCACATCTTCTGCATCCTTCCTCTTCTCCCTACTGACATGTAATAATTCCTAAGTGGATTCCTTGCTTCCAACCTTTCCCTTTTCTAATCTGTTCCTCACACATCAGCCAAACTAATTTTCCTTAAGTTTGACCATGTCACTTTCCTTCTCAAAACCTTTCAATCTCTTTTTTATTCCCTCGGGGATAATATATGAACTCCTCAGCCTAGCATCTAAGGCCTTTCATTATCTGTTGCTAACCTCCCTTTCCAGCATTATTTCCTATACCTCTCTTACTCACTTTACACAACTCCATCTAACCAGATTCCGTCCTTTACTTCTCTTGTCACTGGTTTTTCCACATGCCTTGAATTCACTCTTTCCTCATCTCTGTCTCTTGAAATTCTGGCTTTCTTTGAAAGATAATTTAGATGTTATTTTCTCTAGTCTTAACTAGTTTGTGCTGTCTCCCTCTTCCTCTCCAAATTGAATTGTATTTCTCTTCTGTATGTTTTTGGTATGTTACCTCCTAACATCAATATGATGTGTTGATATATAGAATAATATATAGGATATAAGTACCTTGGGGATAGGAACTACTGTTTTCTTTTGTTTTTTGATGGTCTAGCAAAGAGAGTTGCATATATTGTAGATGTTTCATAAGTGATGGTGGTGGGGTTGGTTATTGAGTCAGATTTAGAAAAAAAGGTCTAATGAAGCTTAATTTTTAAAAAAAATTACATTCTCAACATAATTGCATATGATAAATATTTTATTAGTTATGACCATATTTGTTGCAGTTGGAATTAGCTCTGAGTACAGCCTTGAAGAAATAGATGAAAAAGAAGAGTTGAATGTTCTCCATAAGGAAGAGAGTGAAAACATATCTTCAAAGTCACAAGAAAATTCTTTTCTATCTACGGATATAACAAAGAATGAAAAAGAAGATACTACATCAGAACTTGGCATTGTTACTAGAGAGTGCCCAGAAAGCTCTAAGGAAGAAAAACAAGAAAATAGAAACACAGATGGAAAGTAAGTAACCTAGATACTGCAAATGTTGTTGGTGGTTTATTTTATGGATACCAGGCTTCTGAAATCTAGATTCAATATTTGAAATACAAATATCTTCCAAATAGCCAGCTTACTGCTTTAAAATACTTTATAATTTTTATCATCCCTGTGAAAATATTTATTAAAAACCTCTAAATGGTGGGTTACTCCGCTAGAAAAGGCACAAACCAGAATCAGAATCTAAATAGCATTTGCCATTTTGGAGATTTATAGTTTAAAATGTGACTCTCAGGCTAGCTTATTGTAGGCTTGTAATTTGCATCTAGACTGCTAGGTGGATAGAGTGCTGGGCCTGGAGTTAGAAAGAGTCCTACCTTTCTGAGTTCAAATCTGGCCTCAGCCACTTACTAGCTGTGTGACCCTGGGCAAGTCACTTAACCTTGTTTGCTTCAGTTTCCTCATCTGAAAAATGAGCTGGAGAAGGAAATGGCAAACCACTCCAATATCTTTGCCCTCCCCACCTCCCAACCCCTCCCACCAAAAAACCTAATTGGGATCACAAAGAGTCAGATATGACTGAAAAATGGCTGACGGACTGAACTTGCTTCTGAATCTTGAGGTGTGTGCTTGGTGATCATCTCTCCATTTTGTAAAAATGAAATTCTAAGTCTCAAGGCATCCTGGCATTAAAGGCCAGGAGAGCTTAGTGACAAGCAAGTCACTAAATCACAAAAACTTCCTCAAAAGGAGAATTTAAGGTCTTGTAACACCTTCTTAAGTAAGGGAATTAGTAGTAGCAATACATTCCCCTTTCCCTTCAGCGTACAAGCTATGGTGTGAAAATGTTTCTAGTGCCTAGTCAGTAAAGTGCAATCCAAAACAAATTCTGTGCCAATTTAGGAGGGCTAATGTAACCTGTTGGGGGATTTCACCTTCTGGACAAAACTGTTCTGGGAGAGAACCAGTAGAACCAAAGATTTGTAGACTTGGACTTTTTGAACTGGAAGGAAACTTAAGAGATCGATGAGAACAATTCATTTCTCATATTCTATGCCTGACCTTGCCAGATTCAAGTTTGACTATTTCAGTCTCTCCCCTTTCATTTTAACTGAGTTGGAAAAGTGTCCAGTATACTAAGCTCTTTACTTCCTACTCTCTATTGGTGGTACTTCCATCTGAAATATAATGTTTCATAGCAGCATTTCCTCCCAGTTGTATTTTGTTTTATCAAGCTATTACATTTCCAGTATTTGGCAGAAACAGATGATTATTTTAGCCCATCTGTCTTCAGTATACATTGCCAATTTCCTTGTTCTTTGGGAGTCTTTGTGCACGTGCACTTGGGAGCATGTTACTGATATCAGCATACAATATACATTACTATATTTTACAGAGAACTACAGAATGGTACAAGTAGTAAAGAGGCAGTCATTGAAAATGAAAGACACTTCAAAATACTGGACCAAGATAAGAATAATGGTGAGTTATTCCAACTTGATGTCAAATAGTGTTTTTAACCCTAAAAAGTATTTTGAATGCTTTTTTATCTAGTGGTTTGTAATCAGTCCCAAAAAAAAAATTCAGTTATCCACCCTATTCTTAAGAATCATTTCTATTTACATCGTCATTACTGATAATGTAACCCTTTTATCACTTCCTGCTGTTATTACTGTAGCTTCCTTTTAACTGACCTCCTCAAATCTCAAGTCTCTTCTCACTCCAGTCTATCTCATTCACTCCATTTGGTCTTCATATCCCCGACAAGTCAGTACTCCAGAAAGAGTCCTTTTGTCATGTCATGTCATTCCCTTCTCAGAAGTCATCAGTGGCTCCCATTTCTTACCTCGTTAAGTCTAAATTCCTCCAATTGGCTATCAGACTATGAGCTCCTTGTAAACAAGAATTGTTTTTTGTTTTTTTGGTGGCTTTCTTTGCATCTCTAATGTTTATGCTTATTAAGTGCTTTGTGACATGACTTCAAACACTTTTATGAGCTGTCTTTGCTCATACTTAGCCCTTGCTTGGTATCTATTTCAAAGACCAGTTTTAAATTGCATTTCTACCAGTGCTGGAGTTAGGAGGACCTGAGTTCAAATCTCACCTCAGACACTTGACACTCACAAGCTGTGTGACATTGGGCAAGTCACTTAAGCCCAGTTGCTTCATCCTGGGTCAGCTCCAGTCATGCTGATGAATCTCTGTCACTGGATTCAGATGTCTCTGGAGGAGAAATGAGGCTGATGACCTGCACAGCCCTCCCTCACTTAAAACAAAGCTCATCATTTCTCTGTCTTTGAAAAGGAAGGATGAACACACACATTTCCTCGATGAAACTTCATGTATTTTCTATGATCTGTGTATTGTTTCAGGTGTGTTACTGTTGTTACCTCGATTTGATTGTAATCTTTGTCCTGATAGCAGAGGTTGTCTCAGTCTTCTTTTGAATGACCTATCATATATAAAAGTATGGGGCACTTAGTGGGTGCTCAGTCAGTACATATTGATTGACTGGTTTTCAAAAAAGAGATTCTTTGTAAGTACAATAATTATTGTAAGATATTTCTCATGGTATTCTAAATTACTTTAGCTCTCCATAGAGCCATGATTTTGTGGTTAGTCCTTTGACTTATATAGATTAAATTCCGCCCCCATGTCTTAGTATATGTATTTAATGAGCTGGTTTGGCCAAAAAATCAATTACCCAGTAGCCAACAAATGGTGATGTGTCTCTGAAAATGTGACGACTGGTTGTCCAAATATAGGCTATATTCTAGTGCCAAGCTCAAACTCAAAACCTTTTTAGTTTAGTAGAATATACTAGGATTAATTCTCCATTGGTATAACTTTGAAAAATATACCTTCATGCCACAATAAGACATTTAAGTGGAACTTTAGTGATGGTTTCTGAATTAACAAAGGGAAAGGGAACTTGGGTATTCTTGTAATCCAGATTGCTTTGTTAAGCTATGATAACTGACACAACTTTGTTGGGGAAAGAATATAGCCGCCTCTCAACTATTGAGATCAGTGGAAGGGGTTATGGGTAATTAAAAACAACAAAAAGTGATGCATGTATGTTTGGTTTTATGCATAAGATGTGTTAGCCTATTAAATATGGAGAAACTATCTGTGAATACTTGATTCAGGAACTGAAAGAATGATTTGCACCATTTCCTTTTCCAATTTTTTTTTGCTTCAACATAATCCATAATGAGAATAGATCCATCTACTCCTCCCTTTTTCCTCTGTTTTTCTGACATCTCTGGTTCCTCTCAGATCAACAAGCATTTATTAAAACATCCACTCTTTGTCAGGCACTGTGCAATGAATATGTGTTTTTATGTATGTGTTCAACCTTAGGTACTAACTTGCTCTGTGACCCTAGACAAGTGACTTAATTTCTGTTTTCCTTTATTTCCCCTACTGTAAAATGATGGGGGGGGGGGGTTATAAAATCACCTACATCCTGTGGTTCTTGTGAGAATCAAAAATAATATAATATTTGTAAAGCACTTATCACAGGACCTTGCAGGTAGGTGCTTAATAAATCCTTTCTTTCTTCCATCCTAAGTCACCCTGAGAACAGGAAAAGGACAGAGCTTTGACGTGTAACCATGGGTAGGAAGCATGATATAGATAGCCCAACAAAAAACCCTGAGGAGATAAAAGGGAGAAGGAAAACCAGAAATTATCACAAAAACCCTGAGAGGCAAGTACTAAGTAGAGAGTGTGGTAAACAGTGTCAGATGCATTGAGGTCAAGAAAAATGAGGAATGAGAAAAGACCGTTAATTTGGCCAAAAAAGGACATTAATAATTTTCTGATATTGAGCCATTTGTCAGTGCAAAGACTTTACTTTCCTCTTGGCAGCTAGATGGCACCGTGAATAGATAAGAGCATTGGACCCAAAGACAGGAATACAGGAGTTCAAATCTGGCTTCAGACACTTACCAGCTGTGTGACTCAGGGCAAGTCACTTGTCCTCTGTCTCAAATTCTTCATCTGTAAAATAGGGGTAGTAATAACACCTACGTCCTAGACTGCTGTGATGGCCAAAGAGATGTAATTGTAAAGTGCTTCGCATAGTGAGGAGCCCCAGTTAGCATTATATAAATGTTAGCTATTGATGGTAATGATGTTGATGATTTGAGGCAGGGACGGTAGCATGCACAGAAAGCTTCTCATCATTAGTGGTCTAGAGATAGTCTAGAGACTGATGGTTGAGGGGCAGAGTGGGATGTGTGGTTCCATTGCCTTCCCCAATAGTGACGATTAGTGAGCAGTTGGTGTGGATGGTAGCAAAGAAAGTGAGTCCCTTCTTAATATTAATTACTCCTTTCACTAATGACTCCAGAGCCTAGGATGGAAACGGTGCTGGTAGTCTTGCTATTCCTAAGGCTTTGGGTTTCTTTGGCTATGTACCTTAGAATCTGAGGGAAGAGAGTAGTACAGATGGAAGTGGTTATTTGACTTGTCCTGTACATGCTGCCTCCTGTTTGTCCCTTATGGTCCCCAACTGCTTAATTAGATGGACTTTCTTGCCTTTGTCATAGGTGGCAATTCATTGTTATTTAATAAATATACCTGGAGCAATGTGTTCACTGGATGACCACTATTGGCAACATGGGTGTGAAAATGAAATTGAAAACTGAATGTATAATAAAAGTGATGGTAAATATTCTGCCAATAGAAAATTATCCAAATTGTTTCTACCTGGTAATTTTAAGTCATGAGTCTTGGAGATGGAATAGACCTCGGGGGTTACCTAGGCTAACCTCTTTCACTTCGAGGTGAGGAAAATGGCATTCTGAAGCGTTCAGTTTAGGGGTGAGGAACCTGCGGCCTCAAGACCACATGTGGCCTTCTAGGTCCTCAAGTGTAGCCTTTTGACTGAGTCCAAGTTTTACAGAACAGTCCTTTTATTAGAGGGATTTGTTCCGTAAAGTTTGGATTCAGTGAAAGGGCTGAACTTGAGGACCACATGTGGCCTCAAGGCCAGTGGTTCCTCACCTCCAGTTTAGTTACTTGTCCAAAGTCATGCATGCGGGAGATGGTAGTAAAAGAGCCCAGGTTTAACTCTTCACTCTAAATATGGAACTTTTTTCCACCACAACCCACTTTCAGAAATCGTATGTCAAAAGCTGGTTGCCACTTTGCAAAATCAAAATTAATCTAGCTATATTTACTAAGTTATTCAGGATTGTGACATAGTTTTAAGTTATATATTAGTTATATAGGACATAGTTATAAGACCCAGTACATGCATAAAGCCTGTACTTTCAAATTGTTTTCAATTATGTCTGAATAAATTGACTCGGTAATGTAAGGAGATATTTTCAGGTCCTTTAAATAAAATAATATATTACTGTCACCTTTAAACTGGTTAGTTATTCGTTCTCTCCTCTCCTCTTACCCAGCCTCCCCCAGCTACAACACATGCCCTCATGATCCCTTCATTCTCATCAAATCGTTACCATTTAATCAAATGTCCTACCTCTGGCCAGGAGCTGATAGAGAAGGGACAGGTTACTTACAAACTCAGCTTCTCCCTTACTATTTAATCATAAAAGATGGCGTAGCTTCTTATTTGAATTTTATGAAAGTTATGATAAGTCTAATAAAACCCATGTTTCTTCCAGGTTGCCAGGCTATCATTAAGACAAAAGAAACCTTTGTTAGACAATAGTTTGAAAACTGTGTCTTGTCTAAGACTGTTGATGTTAATAATAGAAGTACAGATGTATCCCCAAAGAAATCATGATGAACAAAAAAGTGATGAAATAGAAAAATTGGGGATTAATTATTCCTTAAAAAAGATTCTTTGCCTTGAAAAGTGTTTACCAATCAAGTTAAAAGTTAGATCTGAATTTTTTAAATGCTGATAAACTTTCTTTCAAAACTCATACAGTTTATCAAGTAGGATATACTTGTGCTCTCTATTGTTGAAGCATGATGAAGAAGCAAGAAGAATTTGATTGTTATTTCTTGAGTGTTTTGGTTTATATTTATTTAATATCTTTTTTTAAAAAATATTTTTATTTCACTAAGTATTTCTCAATTACATGTAAAATTTTTAAACATTTATTTTAAAAAATTTGAAGTTCCAAATTCTTTCCCCTCTATCATGGCCCTACTCCACCCATTGAGAAGACAGGCAATGTGATTTCAATTATACATATGAAATCATGCAAACATATTTCATTATTAGCCATGTGGCAAAAAAAATACACAAAGGACAAGAAAAAAGTTTTAAAAGTATGCTTCAGTCTGCATTTAAGAGTTCCTCAGCTCTCTCTCTGAAGATGGATGGCATTTTTCGTCATGAGTCTCTTTCAATTGTCTCGGATCATTGTCTTGACCAGAGTAGCTAAGTCTGTTACAGTTGATCATCCATATAATTATTGTAGCTAAGTACAGTGTTCTGGTTCTGCTCACTTCACTCTGCTTCAGTTTACATAAGTCTTCCCAAGTTTTTCTGAAAGCAATTTGCTTGTCATTTCTTGTCGCATAATAGTATTCCATCAAATCATACACCACAACTTACTCCGTCATTCCCCAGTTGATGAGCATCTCATCAGTTTCCAATGTTTTACTGTCACAAAAATATTTTTGTACAAATAGACCCTTTCCCCTTTTCTTTGATCCCTTTGAGATACAGACTTAGTAGTAGTATTGCTGGGTCAAACAGCATGCAGTTTTATAGCCCTTTGATTTTAGCACTAAATTGTTCTCCAGAATGGTTGGTCCCAGTTCCATGCAGCTTAGAGTTCCAATTTTTCCACATTTTCTCCAACATTTTTCATTTTCCATTTTTGTTGATAAGTGTGAGGTGGTATCTCACAGTTGTTTTAATTTGCATTTCTCTACTCAGAGCAGGTAGATGGCACTGTGGCTAGCATGCCAGGTATGGAATCAGAAATATCTGAGTTCAAATCTGGCCTTGGACACTTACTGGCTATATAACCCTGGTTACCTCAGTTTCCTTATCTGTAAAATGATCTGGCAAAGGAAATGGTAAATCACTCCAATACCTATGCCAAGAAACCCCAAATGGGGTCACAAAGAGTCAGACATGACTGAAAAACGACTGAATGACCACAAGCGTGATTTAGAATATTTTTTTCCACGTGACTATTGATAACTGACTTCTGCTTCTCAAAACTGTTTATTCATATCCTTTGACCATTTATCAATTTGAGAATAACTCCTATTTTTAATAAATTTGGCTTCCTTATATATTTGAGAAACGAAGCCTTTATCAGAGAAATTTGCTGTAAATATTTTCCCCCAATTTCCTACATTCCTTCTAATTCTGGTTGCTTTCATTTTGTTTGTGCAGAAACCTTTTTAATTTCATGTAATCAAGATTATGCATTTCACTTCCCATTACTCTCTCAGTATCTTGTTTGGTCCTAAATTCTTCCCTTATCCATGGGTCTGGCAGGTATATCTTTCCCTATTCCACTGATTTACTTATGTTATCACCCTTTATATCTAAATCATGTATCCATTTTTACTTTATCTTAGTATATGGTGTGAGATTTTGGTCTATGCCTAGCTTCTTCCAAACTCCTTTCCAGTTTTCCCAGCATTTTTCATGAGTTTTTACCCCAACAGAACTCACTCCAAAGGCTTCTATCTTTGGGTTTGTCAAGCAGTAGGTTACTGTAGTCATTTACTTCTATGTATTTTGCACCTCTTCCGCTGATCCACCATTTTGTTTCTTAGCCAATACCAGGGTGTTTTCATGGTTACTGTTTTGTAATATAGTTTGAAATCTGATACTGCTAGGCTACCTTCCTTCACCTTTTTTTTAATTGATTCCCTTGGTATTCTTGATCTTTTGTCTTTCCAGATGAATTTTGTTACCATTTTTTGTTTGGAAGTTTGGTATGGCACTGAATAGTAAATTACCTTAGGTAGGATTGTCATTTTTATTATGTTGATTTGGCCTACCCATGAGCAATTAGTATTTTTCCAGTTGTTTAGATCTGTCTTTATTTGTGTGAAAAGTGTTTTGTAATTGTGTTTATATAGTCCCCGGTTTTGTCTCATCTGTTTCTTTCATATCTTTCACAGCATCTAGCAGTGTTGTATTCTTTGTAGGTGACAGTAAATGCACATTGATCAAAGAAGAGGAATTAATGCAACAAAGAACATGTACTGCTTATTTACATTTTGGAAATATTTCCTTTGAGAATGATCTCATGAGGTCTTTTTAAAATTAAATAAACTTGTATTTAAAGTATTAGGTTTTTAAAAATTATACATAACAGAGGAACTGTGTTTATAGATAGGAATGTAAGAAAAATATGTAGAGTTCAGGTCTATGGTATATTAGTCACTTGGACTGGGAATTTTCTTTTTCTTTATGTATTAAAGTATTATTTACAAATTATTTTGCTTTGTTTTTCTCAAAGATCAAAATGATATGACGCTCCTTCCAGTGGACTCTGATGAGAAAATGAAAAATGGAGTGAGGATGGTAGAAATCAGTGTAGCTGATGTTATTGAAAGTAACAAGCTTGAAACTGACGGACCATTAGACTCTCAAGCATATAAAAATGGCATTGCTGTAGGTGACAAGGAAGAGTCTCAATCACTTTTACCAATTCAAGATCAGAAACTGAGTCAATCTAACTTAGAAAAGATAAAAACTCAAGATGCAGCAATTCAGACAACTCAGTTCCGTAACAATTTGGACAATAATATGTTAAGTGAAACAGTTGCTCACCTGGATCATAATTTGTCAAGCTTCAGAGGCAAGGAAAATATACAGTTTTCAAATAACAATAAATCATCTCAAAAATCATCTTTCAAGTCGCAGGGTTCTGTAGATCTCTCAAGAGAACTCAAGAACCAGAGACCACTAAATGGGCAAGAAGACATACTCAACTTTAAAGATATAAGTCCTACACATGGCAACGATGATCTGTTTGTTCCAGGAGATGGGACTGATAAAACTCTAACTGATTCCTGCATAAAGAGTTATCCCCTTTATAAACCTGATCACAAAACCAAACCAAAGCCTTCTAATGAAATTACAAGAGACTACATACCCAAAATTGGAATGACAACTTACAAAATAGTACCTCCCAAGTCCCTGGACGTTCTGAAAGATTGGGAGTCAGAAACTATGAGGTACAATAAAAATGATCAGGGGACACATATGTCTGAAAATTGCCAGCCACGTGAGCAGCTAAAGGAATCTGCTATCCAAACAGATGACCTTATTTCTAAAAGTACAAGGGAGACACAGGCTGACATGAAATATGAACCCAAACTGGAAATGGAGCATTGTATCCGAAATGAAAGAAACGTCACTGACAGGACTGTATCTTCTACAAAAGCTGCCTCCATAGTAAGTAAAGACAATGGCTCAACTCCATTGGTACTGAATTTAGAACACCTAAATAGTATTTTGGATCCAAAAGGAAGATCTAAGGTGATAAGTCCCCAGACAAAACCTAGTTCTTTTTTCCTACAGATGCAGAAAAGGGCCTCAGGTCATTACGTTACATCTGCAGCTGCCAAAAGTGTCAATGCTGCTACAAGTTCTGCTCAAAATGAACTGAAGCATAAAGAGATTGAAAGGAAGTTATCATCTCCCCAAGAGGAAATGCTTTCTCCTTTAAATAAGACAATTAACTTCCCTTCTGAATTACCTGACAAACAAACTGATCATGACATCAGTCAGAGACACATAGAAATTCCAACTTCTCCTATCAAACCCCCGAAACCAGTGAACCTTCCCTCTGCTCAGCCAGCAGCATTGAGCCTAAAAGCCTTGAGGACTTTTGGTGCACCACGGCCATACACAACTGCTACTCCTTCTCCTTTTGCACTTGCTGTAGTCAAAAGATCACAGTCTTTCAGTAAAACGTGTACTATCCCGAGGCAGTCATCCAGAGAGGATCCATCTCCTGGACTACCTTCATCAGCTTCCAAAGAGGAGGAGGAAAAAAATAATCCATTAGATAAGTTACTGGGAGTTCTACCATCTGAAAAGGTAAATATGACTTTACTCTCCTTTTGCAAGTTTGATTTCACTTTTAAAATTTTATTTATATGTTTTGTTTTTAATTTTACAAATATTTTAAACATTTATCGTTTACCTCCCACTCTGTGAGAGACATCATGCAACCAAGTTAAACAATTCCATAAAACTAATAATACAGTGACCTCCTTTGAAAGCACACGCAACCCTCTACATCTGTAGCACCATCCCCAATATACTTTACTTTTTTTGATTAACAAAAATCTATTTTTTTCTTCATTTCTAACCCCTACCAATTGGAAATAAAAACAAATTTCTTCCAAGAAATATACAGTGAAGTACGACAAATTCCCTTCATGTCTCTGTGCTTTTGTATATGTATATTTACGTACATACATATATACATATATGCATGCTGTGTATACACATGTCTCTTGTACCATAAGTCCGTTATTGCTTCTTCATCAAGGATAGTATGTTTTATCATCTTGTAATAAAATTAAACAATTACGTAAGACCAATGATAAAATGACCACATCCGAAAGTACTTGCAGCAGTCTCCATCTGAAATACATGCATCATACACATGCACACACACACACATCAATTTTTTTTTCCTTTTACGACCCACCCAATTGGAAAGTAAAATTAAATAAAAGCTGATTCCTTGTAACTATTATGCATAAACAAAACAAATTCCTTCAATATCTATATACAAATATGTTATGTGTATATATGTACACACACATGTATGTATATGGAAGTATACATATAGGTATCTCATTTTGTATCCTCAGCCTGTCAAGAAGAGTATATAGTAACAATGTTAAATTATTACATAAAACCAATGACAGTGATCTCATCTGAAAGTGCATGCACCATTCCATATCTCTATCATTCTTTCCCAACTTCTATATTTTTTAATTATCAGAAATCTTTTTTCATGCATGTATGAATGTGAGATCTATGTTTTTTGAGTGTATGCATAGATATGCACATGCACACACATATGTACGTATACACAGATACACACATCATTCTTTGCCCTAAATCTATAAATCTGTCACTTTTTTGTCATGGATAGCATGCTTCATCGTCAGTATTCTGGAGTAATTAATGATCTTTATTTTTTTTATTGTTCACTGTTCAGATCTGTATAAGACATTAACTAAGAATTGACAGATATCATGGAATATATTTGTATGACATGAACTAGGCCAGACAACTGACTGAGTTAATAACAAACAAGCAGTAGCGTTAACAAAAACTTTTAAACTAATTGTTTTACACTTTATGCGCACAGGTTTAATGACCATTTCCTACTTGTAGTTTCTAAATTCTTCTTTACACAAGTGATTGTTTAAATGGGCAAAAGATACCCCATTGTCCTGACAGAGATTCCATTATTAGCTCATGCTTTGTGTATGAAAATGTCATGTTTTTTTTTTTGATAAAAACGTATCAGGAATAAGTACATAGAAAAAGACTTGAGAAAAATTCCTTTTATAATAAAAATATTAACATGCCTCCTTCATTTCCTTATTAGTAGATTTATTTGTTTGTGTATTTCCTAATTTAATATGTAGTCTCTAGATTACATATTAATTAATTGATTAATTTAGAAGGCAGTTTGGGGCAAATGACTGCCATGTTCCCCTTTACATTCTTAGTTCCTAATTCCTGTTTATTGTAATTTCATCACACTGGGCAATAATGCTCCGTTACATTCATATACTGTAGTTTATTGAGTCATTCCCCAATCTATTATTACCTTCCTGATAGAATATCCCTTCCCTAACAATAAACCAAGTGAAGGAAATTTTAAATACATCTTATTTTTTTTCTAGTTCAATTTCAGATTCTTACATTTATATTCATTCTCACAAAAAAAAAAAAGTGTCCAGTAGAGTCAGTGTGACATATGGGCAGTATCCTATTTCTGAAGCAAGAGATTATGGGCCTGGGGTTTGGTAAGGGAAAGTGATATGTTTTGACTTCATAGTATGATAAATAGAGGGGGCAAAATTCATTGTATGAATCACAGCCATTACAGTGATATTCCCTTTATGTACTTCATGGCTTTTTAGTATGCTAATGTAGACTGTATTTTCTTGTTCAGTTTAAAGTTCCAACAGTATTTCAAACTACTTCTTTAAACACCCTGAGTTTGACATAACACTTAACACGTTGCCAAGTCAAGTTTTAGTCTATTCGGAAGGCTTTCCCCTCTTCTCATATATTCCATATTTGTGTCCTTTTGTCTCACTGAAGTGTTATAAAGAGTTATTTTTTGAACAAGTGTTCTCCTTTATCTTGGGAATCTCAAAATCACATTTGCTCCAGAAATAGAATACATAACCTCAGATACTGAACTTCTGTTTACAATGTAGAATTCTTAGTTTCAGGGTTTTTTGTTTGTTTGTTTGTTTGTTTTACTGAATAGAGTTAATGTCATTTGTCTCACCATTTTTAAGGAATTTTTAAAAATAGATTTTATTAATGCCTTTTGTATTTGCACCACATTCTTCCCCCTTAAATCATCGCCCACTAAATTTTCCCTTAAAACAACAACAAAAAAAAGTTAAGTAGGATTTACTGGCACAAATGTTGTGTCTGATAACATGTATCAAGTTCTGGATTGGATACACCTTCTGCTGGAAGTATTTTTTTTTTTTGCAAACTCTTCAGTATTGAGATTGGTTATTACATTTAATCAGTCTGAATGCTTTTGTTACTATCTGTTTTACATTACTGTCATAAATGTATGTGTGTGTATGTATGTATGTATGTATATATATACATACATACATACACACATATTCTAGTTTTCATTTCAAGTCACGTCACATTTCTTTTAAAGTAGTATATCTGTCATTTCCTACCACACAAAATTTCATTACATTTATAAAACTGACATTTAAATACTGCTTTCAGGTTTGCAAAGCACAAATATGTTATCTTCACAATAACCTTGGGAGGTAGATTCTGTTATTATGCCCATCATATACATGAGAAGAGTGAGGCAGGTAGGTTCAGTGTGAATTACCCAGAGTCATACAGATGGAAGTGGGTCATCCACTATTTAAACTCAAGTCTTCCTGATGGCAGGTTCTTCACACCCTCCACCGGGCTGTGATTTAGTTTGTAAGGGCATGTCCCGGTTGAAAAGTACATACTTTGTTTTCCATTCTTTGCTCCCACAGAAAGGGCTATAATGAATATTTGTTATTTATCAAGCTTTTCTTTCTCTACCTTTGACCTCTTGGAAGTATATGTGTAATGGGAGAGGAAGAATATGAACAGTTAAGTGACTTCTTTTCTTTACAATTTCATATTGTTTTTCAGGTTGGTTGTTTGAACCAAAGATGTTAAACTTAGGTGGGAGGATGCTGGGGGCACAAGATTGAGAAATGTTTAACAAAATAAATAAAAGTACAATACAACATAGATAAGGTAATTTGTAATTTTCTAAGTCAAATGTGCTATTGCAGGAATCCATTTCTATTTGAGTTTGACTATATTAGATAAATTCAAAACTCCCCCAATGCTACGTAAGTGAGTGTACCTGTCTTTTAAGCTCTGCTAACATTGATTATATCAGTTTTTCTTATATTGAGAGAAGTGAGGTTAAGCTTCAGGGTTGTTTTAAATTGCATTGATCTTAATATTAGTAATTTGGAGTAATAATATGGTTGTTGATAGTTTCCAAATAGTTGGTCAACATCCTTTGCCCTTTTATCTGACAGAAAAGCTCTTGGTCTCATTCATAACACACATACATGTGCCTGTTTGGGCAGGTGTGAATGTTGGGCTTTTTCAGAGGCATTTGAAGCAAAGATTTCCCCCCTTTGACAGTTTCTTTTATTCTAGCTACTTTGATATTTTCATATAAAAGCATTTTAATTTTATGTAATAAAAATTGTTCATAGTTATCTTTTATGATCACCTGTATTCCTTGTTTGACTGAAGATTCTTCTAGTTATAGCTATAAAAAACATCTCCTATTCTCTTTTATAATGTGAGTTTTTATGTTTAGTTTATATAACTGTTTGGCACTTATTATTGATATATGGAATTGTTGAGCTAAACCTAATTTCCTTCAAAATATTTTCCAGTTTTCCTAACAGATCTTGTCAAGTAAAGGAGACCCTTCCCCCTGGTAGTTTACGTTCCTATGTTCATCTCACACTATTGTTTCTGGGTCTTGCTTATCAGAGGCAACTAAGTGATGCAGTGGATAAAGTACTGGACCTGGAGTCGGTCATTTAGCCTCTGTCTCAGTTTCTTTGACTATGAAATGGGGATAATGACAGCATCTACTTTTCAGGATGAAGCAAGAATCAAATGAGGTGATATTTGTAAAGCAGTGGGTAGGGCAGTGGCTCATAAATAGGAGCTATACAAATGCTTATTCCCTTTTATTTCATCTGTGTCACTGGTCTAATTTTTAATTCTTTAACAAGCACCAAATACTTTTGATGATTATGTATTCCAGTACACAGAGAATCTGATCTCACCAGCATTGGGAGCTCCCTACAGGGATATAGATATGTGACTTAATAGAGAAGTACTAGAGAGAGTCAACTGATAATAGACATTAAGTGATTTGCCAAAAATCACAGAGCTAGTAACTATTAGAGGTGAGATTTTATACCTTAAGATCAGTGTTCTATTCATTGTATCACCTTGTCTCCAATTTGATGATAATTTTATTATACGGTGTGATTATATTTGGCATTAATTTATGATGTAATGTGAGATCTAGTAACTATCATAGATAAGACCTTAGAGAACTTCAGCTCTTGCCTCTTCATTTCAAAGATGAGGAAACCGAGGTCCAAGAAGACACAAATGTTAAGTAACAAAATCAGAATTTGAACTTGGGTCGTCTGTGTCCAAACCTAAATCTTTTTCCATTGCATCACTGCTGTCTTCTTTGATTCTTGCTTCTCCCACACTCCCAATAGTTCTCTTGAAGTTTCCCTTTTGTTCTTCCAAATTAATTCTGTTATCTTTGTCTAATTACATCAAATATTACACTGACTGTTTGACATATAAATCTATAAATTAATTTATATAGTATAATCACTTTTGTCATATCAGTGTATTCTAACCATGAACAATGATAATTTCTTTTAAGTCCTGCTTAATTTCTTCTTTAAAAGTCTTTTATAATTGTATTTACATAAAGATATATTTTAAAAAATTCTAAGACTAAAATTTTAAGTATCTTCTTTTTAGATAAGATATTTCTAAATGTTTATTCCTAAGAATTTTCATTAGTTTTGTGTCACTGATACTGATAGTTTATATTTCTTTTTAGTTTAATTTTCATTGGGCAGAATAAAAAACATGTTGAATTCCTAGAGTACTGAATAACTTGGGGTTTAGTCAAACAATCCTTTGTTATGCATCAAGCACTGTACAGAGCAGTGCTTTCAAGAACACAAAAAAAATTGTGTGGAATAAACTAGAATGTCACCATAATCCTTAAATTAGCCAATGTATGGTATGATGTGTCCATTTTAGAAATGGCATTGTATTTGGATTGTAGGACTATTTTCTAAGTTGGTTGCTAATAAAAAGCTAGAGAAAGAGCTGAATTTATTGTTATTATTTTATTAATATAGCATTTAATTCTAATATTATAAATGAACAAAATTTCTCTTTTGTGATAACCTGAACTTAAGAGAGGAAACTCTTCTGTCATTTTTATTGCTCTCTACTTTCTACTGCTGGTGTGACATGGTGGGTAGAGCACTGGGCTTAGAATCAGGAAGACTCATCTTCATGAGTTCAAATCCAGCCTTAGACACTTACCAGCTGTGTGACCCTGGGCAAAGTCACTTAATCCTATTTACCTCAGTGTTCTTGTCTGTAAAATGAGCTGGAGAGGGAAATGGCAAACCAGTTCAGGATCTTTGCCAAGAAAACACCAAATAAGGTCATGAAAAGTCAGACATGACTGAAAAATGACACAGCAGGAACAAGAACAACTTTCTGGTGCTCCTTGCATTTGAAATCCTAGAAGTGGTTGACATACCCAAAATAAAGAAACAGAGCTATTAATGGAGGATGCTTATGGATTAGAAATTCTTCTAAGAATAATAAAACTGGAATGTGTTCCTGTTCCCAAGCATGGCATCTCTTGCCAGTGATCTCCCGTCATTTCTGCTCATCTGCTTCCTTCTTCTTGCTCCTCATTTTGCTCATGAGGACCATCTGAACATTTTCTGTTTCTTTGTATAGGAAGCTAGCTGTTCACTGAAGGAACAGAAATGCCAGAGACAGTCATCAACTGACCGCCCATCATTCACCCTTAAGAGACAAACTTCTTTAACATTCCAAAGTGCTGACCCAGAACAGATTCGACAAAGTTTGCTGACCGCAATTCGCTCTGGAGAGGCTGCTGCCAAATTGAAAAGGGTAAGCTTACTTTCATCAGATGGATAACAGTGGACTTATTTTCAACATTGTCAGTTTAGGGGAAATTGACATTTAAACCTAAAAAAGGACACTGAAAATGACTCCTTTCCGTAAGTTTTTTTTTTTAAAGTGCAAAATGTATATGCTTAATTAGCAAGAATTCAAGTTGGCTACCCCTCCCCTAGTTTTTTTTAATTACAAGTTTCTTCTTACTGCCTCTCCCCCCCCAAAAAAGGGGTTTTTTTGATTCTCATAATAAATACATATAGCCCAGCAAACCAAATCCCCACATTGACTGCATCCAAATACACGTCTCATTCTGGATTTAAGTACATTGCCTCTCTGATAGATTATGTAATTCATTGTCCTTCCTCTTGGCTCGTGGTTTATCACTGCAATAATCACAGCTGTAAAGTCTCAAATAGTTGTTTTTCCTTTACGATGTTATTGTCATTATTTAAATTGTTCTCCTAATTCTGCTTATTTCACATTGCATCATAAACACCACAGTTTACTCTGAACCTTCTTGAAGGTTTGAGCATTCTTAGTGGCACAGTTATCTTCATACTGCCTTATCTGTTTAACTGTTCCCCAGGAGGTGGGTACTACCCTATATCTTCCAGTTGGGTGCTACTCTCAAAAAAGCTGCTATATGTATTTTTGTTCCTATGGTTCTTTTTTCCTCTTTGATATCTTTGGATTGGAGTCATAGTACGCAGTTTTGTAATTATTTTGGGCGTAGTACCAAATTGCTTTCCAGAAGTACCTAATTGCTGGATCAATTCATAGCCCTTCCAACAATGCATATATAAGGGTGCCTATTTTCTTTCAGTCTCTCTAATATTTGCCAGTTTCCTTAATTGTCTTTGCCAGTCTTAGAAGATGGAACCTCAGTGTTGCTCTAATGTGTATTTCTTTAGTTATTAGTGATTCAGATCATTTTTTTCATTTTGTTATTGATAGACTAGTTTTCTTCCTTTGAAATAATTCTTTTCATATCCTTTGTCCTTTTATGAGTGAAAGGATGACCTTTAGTTTTACAATCAACTCTATACATATCTTGGCTATGTGCCCTTTAACAAAACTTTACTGTAAAGATTTTTTCCCCCATTTACCTGTTTACATTCTGGTTTTAACTTCATTAGATGTATTTATGAAAAAAACTTAAATTTTATATAATCAAAATTGTCCATTCTGTTTTCTGCAATCTCCATTTCTTGTTTAGTAATGAACCCTTCCCCTATCCACAGAGCTGAAAGGTTATTTCTTCTTTGTTCTTCTAAATTTATGTTGCCTCTTATGTCTAAATCATGTATTCATTTGCAGTTTATCTTGGGATAGTGTGTGAGATGTAGGTCTATGCCCAGTTTCTGCCAAACTGCTTTCCTGTTTTCCAAGCAATTTCTTTGTAAAATAATGACTTCTTCTCCTGCTAAAATTGGAGTCTTTTGGTTCAGTGAGCAGCGTGCTCATGGTTTACCTGTTGCTTTAAACTGTTCTGCTGAATGACCTCTCTATTTTTTTAATCAGAATCAAATTGTTTTTATAATTGCTGCTTTGTAGTACACTTTCGGCTTATTTTCCAAAATGAATTATAATATGGTCCAGGTGCAAAATGCATTGTTATATGTTAGATCTGATAATAGCAACTGATATGGGCTTTTAGTTAATTCAGCTCCTTTCTCTGGGCCTCACTGTCCTCATCTGTTAAATTGAAGGGATTAAACTAGATATTCTTGATTTTGACCAATTATTTCAGAGAAGTAGAAGCCTAACTTTGAAGAGAAAACTTCAGAGAGGGAGAGTAGTGTAATATTTAGAGGGCTGGCCATCAAGTTAGGAAGGCTTAGGTTGAAGTCATGGCACTAATCTTATCTGTTACATTGTAGGCAAGTCACTTAACCTCTGTGTGAACCAAGAATCTCTGACTAGATAATTTAGTACTCTAAATACACATGCTAGATATTTCCTAAACCTGATATTTATTCTGTTTCCTACCTTGTGCCCTTGCATGAACTGCCCTCCATATCTGAAATGTATTTCCTTTGCACCCCTACCTCTTAAAAGTCTCTGACTTCCTCAAAGCTCGGCTTCTAAGCGAAGCTTTCCCCAAATCACCCCTTCACCTGTATCTCCAATTACCAGTTTTCTTCTGCTCCCCAAGTGATCGTGTATTTACATTTCTGTGCACATTATAAGCTACCCCTAAAATGTAAGTTCTTTGAGAGCTGTTCATTTTTTCTTTGTAATTCCCTGCACCTAGCACAGTGCCTGACATATAGTAAATATTTGATATGTGCTTGATGAATTGAATTGAATTGAATAGAACAGTTGGTTCAACATAAGGAGCAAAGGCACTGTGCAGAGAGAGGACAAGACAGGTGCAGGCAAATCTGGGTAAAGCATCCCAGACATTCGCAGTTCAATCAGCTTCTTCTCATGGGGCAGGGGTTGGCCACTACAAAAGTATCTCAGGTTCACAGCTAAGTAAGTATAGAAATTTTTCCAGGGGATTCTTTTTGGTCCTGGGAAGAAAACATGAAAGATAATTTCAGAAGCTTAGGTTTTGTTTTTAGAAGAGACATAAAGCGTGTGTTTGAATATTTCATATTTTTATTTGTAGGAATTAAATTTTTGTTTGCCTTGGTAGCATACTTTCTAATTATTAATTCAGTAGGCAATTAAAATAGAAAATTTGTTGTATGGTGACACATTCAAAAGATTTAGAAGGGGAAAAGGTATGTTTTCTAATGTTAACAAAACTGCATATCATCATTTGGGAAAAGTCCTAATCATTTCTGACCCCTCTCCCTAAGAAAGCATTTAGAAATGATCATTGGTTTTAGTGTACCTAAGTCCGCACAAAGCTACCCTTTCTGTAGGACTGCTTTAAATTTCTCTTAAGGTGAAGTCAATGGAAATATTATTTATCTTCCATGAATTAATTAGAGGAACTTGGAAGTTAAGTTGGAACTTCTTTTATAGCCTTCAAAGTTTAAAGAGTCCGGTTTGGCAGAATCTTTTCATATATAAAACTTCCCCTGATTCAAGAATGGGCTAGATGAGAAAATAGATTTTAGAGAGCCAGGTCTTAAATGTCTAGATCTTTTTTTATCACATCATGCATAATAGTTCACACTTAAATGCTACTTTACAATTATATTCCTTCCCACATCCTTGTGAGTAGAAAGTAAACGTATTATTCCCAGATGAGGAAATTGAACCACAAAAGGTCAAATAACTTGTCTAGGGTCACACAGCTAGTAAGGAGCAGAAGAGGGTAGGAGGGTAGGACTCCCGACTACAGATTTGGTGTTCTTTTCTTTGTATCCATTTCTTTAGGTCTATATTGTCTAGGAAACCTCCACACTTCAATGACTAAAGTTGTAAAGAGTTTACCGGGAGAGAGAGCAAACCCCTGAGTTTATGGATGGGGAAATTGAGGTCCTTAAGGTATCAAGTAATGGGTTCAAAGTCACACAGATTTAAATGAAAGAATTGGGATAAAAAGCTAATACTCTTGCCTCTTATTCTGATGCTCTTTCCATGCAGCTTCATCAGTAGTTCTCAAACTTTTTGCCTGAGGACCCCTTTACACTCTTAAAAATTATTGAAAATCTTTCCTCTAAGAACTTTGATCAATGCCCCACTTGCCAAGCACTCCTCTAAAAGAAGTCCTTCTTGGAGATTAGTTGGTGCTAATACTGAATGAACATAAGCAAAACAACATAGCCAACATATCTATAGATTAATTTATTTGTAAGATGAGAGTACAGTTCTGCAGAGGAGAGAGTAACTCTTCATGTTTGCAGCTAAATCTTGAATTCACATGTCATGTAGTCTCTGGAAACCTCTGCTGTTTGCTTATGAGCAAATGAAAATGAAAAAGCAAACAAAATTTTAGAATTCTGAAAACACTTTTGAATTTGAGGACCTTCTGAAAGGATCTTGGGGATCTCCCAAGGTCTGCAGACCACACTGCATTCTACTACTGCCATAGCTGAGTGGTTCTACAGTGCCAGTGCCCATTCCTTCAAGAAGCCCCTTAGGTTGTAATCTATCGTTAGGTTTTCAGTAAAAAAACCAAAATCACTTAATAACCCATAGCTATCATTAAAAATGGACAGGCACCTGCAGGTCTAATTCCTCATTCTGGTCTGTGCTTACATACCATCTTTCTTATACCAGACTGAAAATTTTTCCTACTTTGTTTCAAATGATGACATTTCTTTTATAGAACAACAATTATGTTGCCAAATAAAATCTCTAGTGATTTTGACAGTGAGTTTAGATGTTCAGCAGAAAGTTGGCTCTGTGTTTGCCTATGCCTTGGCTCCCAGAATGTTCAATTTAACTTCAGGTACCAACCTGCTTTATGGCTGATGTTCACACCACAGCAATTAACCTTAATTATAATGGTTACATTCACATTAGAGCAATTATCTGGTTGATTGCTCTGGAGAGGATATAGTCATAACTGACATAGCATGGGCATGTCACAGATTTTATACCCTAACCTTTTAAATTCATCCCCTAACCTGCCCCCTATGTTCAACAAATTCATCGAGGTCATTCCCCCTCCCCTTCTCCTTACTGTACAGAGAAGGGCTGATGAACCAAGGTGGGTGATTTATAAGCTGCTTTCGATGTTAGGACTAATACATGATCAGCATATCCTTTTATATTCAGTTGATCACAGGTGAACTAATTTTTAAACATAAGGTTCTTTGAATCATATTGTTTATAAGACACCTGGTGGTAGAGTATTAGGGGTTTTTTTCTTCTAATTATGCACATGTCTTTTCATATACCATTTTGAATTAGAATACAATTTTTAGGAACATATCAAACTAAGGAATGATTTTTATTTTATCAGAAAAGTACTATTCAGTCTTTGGAAGCATTCCAAAAATAGACCAAAGACTAGAGATGGGGAGCTTTGGGGCAGACTTGTCAACGAGCTTAGTCTCCCGCTGATTTCTCTCATATTTCCTTGGACAGTTTTTTAGCTATCAAAAGCATTCCTAATAGCAGTCCTTTAAGAAAAACTAGAAGTTTAAAGGAATTTTTCATATTTTCACAGTAGAAAAAATAAATGTTCTAATTTTCATAACAATTTATCTAAAGAAGTTAGCTTTGAAGTATATTTAGTCTTCAGTAATTTTACTAATGACAAAATCTTCTGGCTCCTTATTTTACTCAAAGAAATAACTGAAGATTTAAGTTTTGGCCAAAACTGCCTTGTTGAATCCATTCATTGCAAATTAGATGAAGGAGCATTGGGGAAGGTTGGAGTGTTAATTGCTGAAAAGGACCCAGTGTTGGCAAATGTTGTGCATTTCAGTATGGCCCATCTTAAAACCCCAATTTATTGTAAATAGTGAATACATTATTCTTTCCCCTCCCTAGAGACTTTTAAAAGCAATTTCAGCTATTTGATTACAGTTAATAGCATTTTTTCCCTGGCCCCAAAGTAAATAAGCTGTAGAAATGTCAGTCAACAACAGCACATGGAAAAATTTCTTGAGAATAAAAATATACATGAGAAGGTAACTTTGAGCCTAATTTCAAGTGATTAGGAGCTCTTAACCACGGTCTTAGGGAGTTTTAAATATATTTTTGTATATGTATTGCATTGTATTTGGATTTCTTTGTAACCATACGTATTTTATTTTATACTTTTGAAAACATTATTCGGAGAACGGTTCCATAAACTTTACCAGATTGCCAAAGGGGGAACCATGACACAAAACTGTGCTTTGGATGAATGAACCATTTTTAGATCAAGGAAAGAAACAAAATAAAAGGAAACCAAATCTAGGAGGGAAATTTATTCTTGGCTTCTCCCCCTAAGTGAGGAAACTGTCTCTTCCTCTAGTGACACCTTATCAGTTTAATGTATTTGCTCCAGTGCTCCTGTTTCTGAAGCTATTGAGCCACAAAAAGGGGTTTTCTGATGGAACACTTAGAGGAAACATGATGATTAAATGTGATTTATTGGTACTGAAATAGAATAATTTAACTGCATTTGCTCCCATAATTGAGATCATGTACACGCATGTACACACACACACACACACACACACACTGTTTTTCACTACTAGATATCAGTGATATTTGACCAGTCTTCTGCCATCTGAACAGCTTTCTTTTTCCCAATATTCTCAAAAGCTGATTTTTGCCTGTGAAAATGTCAACCACAGTGTAATTATCTCTGGGACAGAAACACACTGTTACTAAGGCTTGTGAGCAAGAGAGATTTCAGCTGCTTTAGTTCTGGGTTCCCTGAACTTGGCGCGTATGAAATCCAGAGACCTGATTTTTAATCTAGTTAAATCCTGTAGATGCTCTATGGGATGTTCTTACTTTTCCAAGTTCATCTCTAAAGGAAGCAGGAGAAAAATTGAGCCACAGTGACTCAGGGCAGCCAATTTTCTTTTATGTCCTCACTGTCTTGCCAAAATATTTGCCCAGGATAGATAAATGGCCTTTTGTGCAACAGATCTTTTTCTAATGGGAAAAAACCCCACCAATTATCATTGTCAATAGTCAGTAATGTAAGTGGAGAAAAATCTTCATTTTTTTTCTTTCTTTTGAAGTACTTCTGTCATGTTTCATGTTTATTTTTAAAATTTTTCTGGCTTTGATAATCTTATAAATTATTAATAGTTGACCATAGCACTTTAAAAGTTGGCAAAACACTTTCATTTAAACCTCACAACAATCCTATGTAGTAGGTGCTATTAAATATCCCTCTCTTATAGCTGAGGAGACCAAGCCTGAAAGAGGTTAAGTGACTTTCCAAGAGATGCGTAGCTATTAAACTTCTGAGAAATGATTTTAGCCCAGGTCTTTCTGACTCCATGTCCAGTGTTCTATACATCATGCCACCCAGCCTTTCTCCCAGTAAGGTTCTAGAATACCTAAATGTGTCGATGCATCTAAATAAATTTCCTGGGATCCTTTTAAATGATGAATTAGGAAATTCAGGTTTCATTGTATTTGATCTTCGGGTTCATTCATAATGGTTTCATTCATAATGGTTAACATGACTACATCTTGAGTATCTTATCTCTTAGGAACTTATTAAACTTGTTAATTATCACTAAATTATTTTGATATAACATGTTTTAATGGTGTGGCAAGCAAACAAAATAAATGTTTGTTTTTTCTGCCATTCAAATTTATACATTCTTTTTTTTCCAAAAAAATTTTTTTTAACATTTTTATTTAAAGTTTTAAGTTTCAAATTTTATCTTTTCATCTCCTCCCCCTTACCTGAGACAGTAAACAATAAGATATAGGTTATGCATGTGCAATTATGTAAAACATTTCTATATCAGTCATTTTTTACAAGAAGACAAAAGAAAAGAAAGTGAAAAATAGCATGCTTCAGTCTATATTCAATCTAAGTCAGTTCTTTCTTTGGAGGCTGATTGTATGCTCCATAGTTAGTCCTTTGGGATTGTCTTGGATTATAGTATTGCTGAGAATAGCTCAGTCATTCCATGGTTCTTCATTGAATAATATAGCTATTATCATGTACAGTGTTCTCCTGTTTATGTTCATTTCACTATGCGTCAGTTCATGCAAGTCTTTCTAGGTTTTTCTGAAATCATCCTGCTTGTCCTTTCTCATAGCACAATAATATTCCATTACAATCATGTACCACAGCTTATTTAGCCATTCCCCAAATTGATGGGTATCCTTTTGATTTCCAATTCTTTGCTACCACAAAAAGAGCTGCTATAAATACTTTTCTATAAATAGGTCCTTTTCCCTTTTTTTTGGATGTCTTTGGGATACAGACCTAGCAGTAGTATTGCTGGAGCAAAGGGTATGCACAGTTTTATAGCCCTTTGGGCATAGTTCCAAATTGTTCTCCCGATTGGTTGGGTCAGTTCACAACTCCATCAGGAGTGTATTAGTGTCCTAGTTTTCCCACATCCCCTCCAACATCCAACATTTTCCTTTTTTTCATATTAGCCAAAGCATATGCATTCTTAAAATACAAAGACAGCCTTACCGTACAAATAAAGAGTCTATGGCAGGGGAAAGTCAGGGTGAGAGAAAGGCAAAGTCCACATTTTAAAAATGATTTTGAAAAATTCACTGTATTTTTCTGCATTCTCACTACCAGGTTTTAGAGCCAGAATTAAGCTCATGAAAAAAGCTCATTAACAGCTTGGATTGCAGTCTGTGTTTGTGCTCCTGTCCTTTGAGTTAGTTTAGTCATTTTATAAAGACTATGATGTGTTAATGGATTATTTAACTTGTTTGTTGTGAAAATAACAAATCTCTCATTTTTAATTTCATGGATGAGTGATTGTTGATTCTTAATGATTTATACTTCATTGAACAATAAAATACTAAATGTGAGTGCTCATAATTAACCAGTAAATAAAATGCTTTAGTGAATGAAAACTTGAAATTAGGCAGCTGTATGCTTCTTAGTGGAAAGATATGATCATATGTCTCTCTTTTAGGTTACTGTTCCATCCAATACCATATCTGTAAATGGAAGACCAAGACTCAGCTGTCCAGTGTCCACAGAAACACAGTCTGACCATTAGAAATGTTCCACCAGCTATTTTGCACTTTACCACCACCTTTTACATAGGCCAACATAATACTAATTGAGATTTATTGCAAATGTAAATTCAGGTGTATGTTAATATATATTGTCTATTAAAATGTGTGCATTTTGTGTGATGGCTTTTCATGCCAAGAGAAGAATTATTGGGATATGTAATTTATAGTGATATTTTTGTCTGTATGCCTTAAAAACTGAATATGCTGCTGTAGGACTTTTAAGATGAGGTGCAGATGAGTTTCAGTTTTTGAAATGAACAGTAATCACATTTTGTTGATTTCATTGAATTATTTGTAGAAACATTGTACAATGGTGATTTAGACAAAAGGATACATTTCTATTATCCTTAGATTTGTAATTGTATAGGTACCTTATCATAATGTATGAGTTAATAAATGTCTGCCATATGCTGCCTTCATGTTACTGTTAAATTAAAAACTTGTAATAAGCATAAATTTCAAATTTTGCATTCTGCAGAGAGAACCAACTAAAAATACTAGTGATAACAAATGACTGTCTTCAGTTGAACATTGTTTTTAATTGTTGAATCATTTTGTGCTCAAGATTCTTCCTCTTAGATTTTTTTCCATGGGAACAAGGCAAAATCAGAGATACGGATGGGTTCCTAAGTATTTTAATGTTGTAGTAATTCTCTGCTTTTTCTTTAACCCTTGAAATGCACAAAGAAAATTTAACTCTAAATGTTTTTCTGTATATAATTCTTGTAGTATAAAGGCACAGATGAATCTTAAAACACATACATGTTCCTTGTACCAGAGGCCTTAAAATATCCTTTGTCAGAATATTGATTTATAGTAATAGTTATTTTATTTTCTGATGTATAGGACCAAAAAAGGTTAAAATGTGTCCAGATTAAACAATTTAAAATGGGTTTTGAAAATACAAGTCCGCCTATTTTAATTATAGTCATGTGATGTATTAGTAAGTCATTATGAAACTTATTTAAGATTGAAATACTATTATTCTAAATATTAAAAAAAATGAGTAAATTAATGTTGGAACACATTTTATTAAAGAGGTGCCTAATTAGTAGGGGTGGGGGTACACCTGGTTTTTAGGCTTACAGTTTTTATGTGACACTTGTTTGTCCACAGAAGGAACTGAATTGTTCACTTATCATAGCTTTTGATCAACCCAGATGATTGTGAATTCTGGTAGATTTCTACTGCCCCTAGCAAGACACTTGCCAGTTTTGAAAATATGTTGATTCTTTTCCAGTTAAATAAAAATTACCTTATTTATTTTTTGAGGACTTTTTTTTCTTTAAAGGGTGGTTTTTAACATTCAGATATACACATGCATGACGATCTTTGTCATCATGATAAAGGCCCAGTACTCAAGTCACTGAGTCACCTAGCTACCTACAATTAAAAATGACTGCAACACTGAAAAAAACATAATCATCCAGAGCCAGTTAGTGTAGAACCAAGCACACCTTAGTAGTGTATTGCTACATATTAGTTCATGGTTTTTTCAGAATAATTGAATCATCAAGAAAAGTTTAAAATCACAGTCATTGCACTATAATAATATATTAGATTTTCATCAAAGACTAACATTTTCTTAAAGCACACAAAGGGATATTATAACCTTCAACAATTTAGAAAATTCTCTTAGGTAGAATATTCATTCCCCAACAATTCCAAGTAAATGAACCTGTTATGTAAGTTGTTTAAGGGTTCGCCCTTATGTACTCCATCTGAAGTTGTTGAAGTTATTTCTGATTATAAGGGAGAGGCATTTAGGTAGGAAAAGCAAAACATATATAGTTACGAATTTGGTGTACTTAAGAGGAAGGGACAGCCAGACTGGTAAAAAAAAAAGGGACTAAGTGAATGTGAGAGGAGAAACTGGGAGAAGTAAAAGATCATGTTTGATGAGCTGCATTTCTCAGGAATATTTAGTGCCAAATGGCAAGGTGATCAATAATGGAGGTAAGAGTTCAATCAGTCAATTAGTATCAAGCCCACACACTACAACAAAGCTTTTGGCTAAGCTTAAGAAGGCAACTAAATTGCAACGCAATACCCAAGGAAGTGTCATTTGGTGAACTCATTTGTGAGTTGTAACTGTATTTGAGGCTAGTTAGAAAAAGAGAGGGAGAGAAGAAATGCAACAGGGATGAAGTAGTGATTTCAGAAAGCGAAAAAGCAAAAGAAAAGGTAGTTTAGAGCATATATTGATCTTGTTGAGATGGTATAGGTGGCTTAGTTTGAACAACAATATTATAGCACAGATAAATCGGTATACAAACCAGAAATGGATCTAAATTTGGAATATAGCCACGGCTGCTACCAAGAGGACTATATATCATTCTTCACTTACTGCTTGAATGGCACAATGCTTTACAGTGGTCACATTCGTACTTACCTAAGAACAGGTATGGAGCATGATAAAGTCAATTCTTAGATATCCCATTTGGGGACTACCCCATCTTTTTTAATTTTAACTCTCCTTCTGGACTTGTTCACTTCTCTGTTGACACTTTTCATTAGTTGGGGAAAGAAGAAGGGAGTCAGACTAATTCTACAGTAGTCAGCTGAGTAAGAAAGGAGAACTAAAATGAGTAGTTAAAACAGAAATGGCTAGTATTACCAGCCCTGACTCTGAGTGGTTGTATTATATGATGGTTGTATTATATGATGTCATATATTTTATTATATGTATGTATGTATGTATATATATAATATATATATTTTATATGCCCCCCAAAAGAGAGAGCAGTCTCCTCCATTTTATCAGGCAAAAGAACAAGATCTACAATGCTCAAATAGGCTGTCTCCTTAATTAAATATTCCCTTTCTTTTAAATGTCGCCACTCTGAAAAATCTTTTGCAACTTGAGTACTTTAGATTCTTACAACTAAGCTGTATTTCTTTTTTTGTCCATGACAAGGGAAAATGCCAACATCTGTTCTTTATACTGATAAGGGAAGAACTTGTGACAGGTATTTATGGAGGGATTAAAACCTGTTCCTTTAATTTGTAAAGGACTACAGATAGCCTATTTCTTAAATGGACAAATTCCATGTGGAATTTTTGTAGATTTCTCTGTGGTTTCTTGAAAAAGTCTGTGCAGTCCCCCAAAACCAAAGTGCTCCATTTCTCTTTTGCATTATTCTTCTTCAGTTTATTTTCTTCCTTTTTCATTCCTTCCCACAAGAAACTTGTGTATAAATAAGAAAGTGATAATATGGATAAAATGCTCAAAGAAAATTTAAGGAAAGATCACTTTCTGGTGGAGTGTTGGAAGAGGGGGGTCCGTGAAGACATCATAGTAATAAAAAGATTTCAGTAAGTGTAAATGTAAAAATTGGGCTTTCTAGTTATGGAAGTTGGCCTAGATAAATTAACTGGAAATGAGAGATATGAGGATGCCTTCCTCCAGAATGGAATTGTGTAAAGGAGAATGATGTGGCAAAAGACTTTTCCCTGATGAATAAATCTGCAAACAGTATAAACAGGGAAATCTCAAGAAGTGCCATCTATAAGTAGCCATATGAGAAACAGTTCCATATCACCAAAAAGACATGCAAATCAATGCAAGCCAAGGTTCTGCCTCATTTCTAGCAAACTGACCAAGAAAAGATTAGAGTAGTCATTGGAGAACTTGTAAGAAAACAAATAAATTAATACACTATTGGTAGAGCTGGGAATTGATTCAGATATTCTTGAAAAAAAATTGAAATTAAACTAAGAAAGTGACTGAACTGGACGATATCCTTTGACCTACTGTTAGCCACATACTTCAAGGAGTTAAAAGATCAAAATATTTGTAACAACACATTTATAACTGAGGAATGTCTAAATCCATTATGGTGCATGACTATAATAGAATGTTACTATTTCATAAGTAACAATGACTGTGAGACCAATGTGAAAACTCACATGAACTGATAAAATAAAAAGTACTTAGAGCCAAGAAAACAGCATATCCGATGACTATAAAAGTGTAAATTAATAAAAAAATCCCAAACTGAACAACTGACTGTAGATTATCATTCAGGCAGTAAAAAAAGCACTTTCTTCCAGTCTTTACAAAGACAATGTTGCATATACCAGGGCTTCTTAAACTCTCTCCGCTCAAGACCCCTTTTGACCCCTTTTCACCTCTGGGTGTTTGCTGATTTGTGTGGCCTGAGGGCATTCATAGAGCAAAGTTCTGCTTTGTGTTCAGAGTGGAGGCTGTAGTGAAGTTGCACGATGCAATTCAGGCAAGTCCTGCCAGAAACACCTTGGATTTTTAGCACATTTGATTTTTAATTAACTTTTTGCCGTTGGCATTAAACATTATTTTACTATTGCCAAATTTTCCATGACCCCATATGTGGCTACAAACCACAGTTTAAGAAGCACTGAAGTTTAAGAAGTCTTTACTAAGAGACTTGGTTGATATATGGGTTATTTTTGCTAAACTGTTCTTTTTATTATTTTTTACGAGACATGACTCTGGGGGAAAGGAAGAAAATAATTGGAAATGATCAAGTGAAAAACTGATATTTTAAAATTTTTTAAGGGTTTAATGCTTTAAAGGATATAGGACCAAGACTCTGAATGACTGTAAATGCCAGGCTAAGAATTTGCAATTTAGGCTATAAAAAAATAGGCAGTCACAGCTACCTTGATCTATTATTGTGACAGAGAGACCATTATTGTGACAAAAAACAAAAAATAGTAGCACATGCACCAGCCAAATCATCAGGCCCAAGAAAGAAAGGCTTTGAATCTTGAAGCCAAAGGAAGGAAAAGGATAATTTTGTGAACTATAGGGAATCTCTAGGAGTTCATAAGAATGACAAGACTGGATTGAGGTGAGATTATAGAGCACCTTGAGTGCCAAAGAAAGGAGTCTGAATATTATCCTGTGAATGATAGGGAACCACTGAAGGTTTACCAGCATGAAAGTGGCAGGGTTAAAGTAGTATTTAGGATTATCACTCAGCAGTGTTTAGCATGGATTGGACAGGGAATGTCCAGGAGGTAAGATTACTTTGAGAACTGTTGCAAGAATTTGTGGAAATGAGCAGAGACTGACCTAGGATGGTGGCAGTAAAGTGAAAGGAAGGAATGCATATGAAACATTATGGAGTTGGCTCACTCCTGTGATTGATCTGGTATGGGGGGCAAAAAAGAAGGAAACTATGGATGTTACTCAGGTGTCAAGAATGGGTTATGCTTTCCATTTTCATGATTTAGTCTGTTTTGGTGTTTTGTTCTCAACTGAGGATTAGAACCTTCCAGGGAATTAGAGAACAAATTGTAAAACAAGAACAAGTCAACATGAAGCTTTCAATTATTCGGAAAGTGCTTATAATGATAAACTATACTACCTCATAATAACAGCATTTTCATAGGGCTTTACGGTTTGGAAAGCACTCTAACATAGAACATCTCATTTGATTCTTACACCTGCCCTGGGAGGTAGGTGTGATTATCATTTCCATGTTGCAGATGAGAAAACAGACTGAGAGGTTAAGTGGGTCTTGACCCGTGTCCTTCAACTAGAATGTATCTGGTTCAAGATTCAAACTCAGGTATTCCCCTACACAGCCTTGCTTTCTCAAGTGCCTAGAGCTTCAGAGAGATTCAATGAATATTTGTTGAATTCAACTGAACTGAACTTAGAGTTTAGGAGACCGAGGGTTATACACTACCTTCATTTAGTCTTTCAGCAATTCATTGAAACCACATGGCTCTCTACATCCTCTCCAGCTCTAAATCTGATGAAAAATGTGCTCAGGACAGGAATTGCTAGGTCACCTAATCCATATCATTTTACACCTTGAGGAAACTGGAGAACAAGAGGTCTAAATGACTTACTTGCTCAATGTAGGACAGTCAGTGCCAGAGCCTAGGTCCTCTGACTCAAAATCCAGCTGTCCTGCTGCTGTACTAGCCTGCTGTGGTGTACAAAAACCACCGCTGCTGCTGCGGTGGCAACAGCAACCCATTGTGCTAGGTGCTAGGAGATAAAAAGTCTAGGTTAGACTTACTGCCTGCCTTCAGGGAGTTTACAGGCTTTGCTGTTTGCTGTACTAACTATTGAGTAGGGGCCAGAGCTGGGAAGCTCCAAACAACTCTTTGATAAAGAAATCGTGGATTCCAGGAGGATGCCATGGGGTTGAAGGGATTGGTAAAGCGTGGAAGGTGAAGACCTGAGCGAAAATCAACATATGAAAGGCTAAGGAACTGCTATTCTATTTCAAAGTGTCAATTTGTTAAAGTTTGAATAGCAAATATACTTAGAGAATCTATGCTATATGTACATTTCTTATGAATATTTAAATAGCTCTTATTTTCTGTATCCAACAAAAATATTAATCCCTATTAGCACCTTCTGTCTAGTGGGTTAAATTGTTAATCTCTGTACTCTATTTATACAATATTTTTCAAGTTTATTACCTATTTTTATCTTGTCCTTCAACTGCATTATAGTTCAGGGTTGCCTATTTTTAGTACACTCAAGTACCACGTCTTGGAAATGCTAAAACACTTCTCTGTCTGGTCATGGAAGTCCCAGACTAGAATTTCTATTGTAGCAGGCAGCCAATGATTACATTTCCTGTTATCACTGATAGACAAGACATGTCGGAAAGTTCCCATTCACCTACAATAGGTCGGTGTTCATCTCTGGCCAAAGGAAAAAATTCCAAAGATATGCAGAAAATAGTCTCCATATACCAAAGGAATACAGCTAGATGCCCTATCTTATTTGAAGTGACAGCTGTCAAAGGGTATTGGACTCCTAATGAGATAGCTTTAAGAAATGAGCCAGAAAATGGGCCATGATTATTTGTTAGTGCTAGTAATGAACATTTATATAATGCTTTAAGGTTTACGATCTGTTTTACAGATATCATTTTATTTGCTCATCATAGCAATCCTGAGGTAGGGATTATTGTTACGTAATGATAAGAAAAATAATAAAAAACATTTCTATAGCACTTTAAGGTTTACGAAGTATTTTATATGTATTATCTCATTTGGTCCTCCCAGTCCTGTGAGTTAGGGGCTTTTATGATTCCTATTTTATAAATTTGGAAATTGAGGCTGAGAGGTTAAAATCACTAAGCATCACAGCGAATAAGCATTTGAGGCAGGATTCAAACTCAGGTCTTTCAGGCTCTAACTCCAGTGCTCTATCGACTATACCACCAACTGGCACTGGATGGGTGATGTATAGATGGAAAAGTTATTTACTTAGAAATGATTTTTAAGTCTTTATGTTTTGGGAGACTTTTACTTGCCCTTCCTAAGATTCCATTACTGCCAAAACACTAGAGATTGTAGAGATCCCTTCAAAAACTCATATAAGTACCACTTTCTTATATCTGACTCTACTCCAGTCACAAGTGCTTCCTTTCCTCCCCCACACCCCTCAAATTATTTAGTCATTTAATACGTATTTTTATATGTACAGCCCCTGGCATATTATAGGTACCTAATAAATGCTTGTTGATTGACCTTGGACCAGAATGTATCATCCAATTTGGAGTGGAAAAGTAAAGGGGAAGCAAATGAATAAGTAATCCTGCTTGAGATCGTAGTATTGCATTCAGATAAGAACTCTGGTTGGTTAAATGGGGAATGTACTTTTTTTCCTTTCAAACCCTCAGGCTGTTAATGCCATCTGTTGCACAATGTGAATAACAACTGAGCTTCCCTTCAACAAACACTGGCAGTTGGTCTTTTAATTTCCTTCTCTAAAGTACTTGTCTTTAACTGAAGAAAGGTCTCTGAAATCCCTCAAAGATATATGCCTTAAGGAGAGAAAAATGAAACTGAATTCACTTGCTTGAATCATTAAATGTGAGGAAGAGGAGGAGGAGGAGGAGGATGGTAGCTGAATGTAAAGTGAAAAAAAAATTATGGGTGGCTCTTTAAAAGTTTCTGAATGTGAACCTTTGCCCTATATTCAGCTAAAAGCTGGGCAGTAACTAGGGTGGAGTAATCAGAGTTCTAACCCAAGGCACCACATTTAAAGGGTGCTGTCAGCATTTGCAGCCCTCCAGCTGAAGAGGAAGCAGAGCTTAGCACCTATTTAGCAAGATTAATTAGTTAAAATAGAAAGCTACTAGGTAGTAGACTGAGGGGAGCTGCTCCCCTTTCTCTCCCCCAGCCTCCCCAGCAGTAACTTCTGGCCTGTAAATCCCCCACCCCCCCCCTCATTCTGAATATCTGCCCCACAAACAACAGAGACTTGGCTTCCTGCTGCATTTCTCACATCTTTTTTGTCTTACTTGAGCACAAAAATTCTTAATTGCAAGAAATCCTCTATTCTAAAGAATATAATTTGTCTCAAAAGCACCATATAGTCAAAGACCAGGCCCCCTGGCGCAGTTAGTCTGAAAGGTAGCATTTAGTAAATGCCTACTATGTGACAGGCACTGTGTTAAGCCCAGGGAATATAAAGAAAGGCAAAAAAAAAAAAGCCCCTGCTGTATAGAAGCTCACAGTGCAGACAGCATGCAAACAATTATGTGCAGACAAAACAAATTTAGGACAAATTAAGGGTACAATCAGAGGGAAGGCACTAAGATTAAGAGAGACTAGGGGAGGCTTTGGTCTGGAGACATGGAGTGTTCTGTTCCAGGAATGTCAAGCAGGCCAGTGCCACTGGATCACTGAGAATGTGGAAGGGAGGGATGCAGGTGAAAGAAGAATGGAAAGGCAGGAAGCAGTTATGTTATGAAGGACTTTAAATGCCACACAACAGATTACATATTTGATACTGAAGCAATGACGTTTATTGAATAGGAAAATATTTCAGAAAACTATAAAAAAGGAAGGTGATTTAAATTTCTCTTCGTTCCCATTTGTTGGGAAAATAGACATATGTAATGTATTTCCTACCTTTCCAACCCACCTCTCCCCCTCTCTTTGCAGGAAAAATAAATATTTTTAATTTTCTACATATTATTTTTAAATGACATGAAAATATTCAGTGTGTGTCAGTTTCCAACTCATTATGTTGTAATAGAATTCTTTCAAATCCTAACAAGAAAAAAAAAAAAAGAACGAGTTGATCTGGGTGGTGGTTAAGCTGTTGTATATATTTAGAAACTAAAAAACTCATGTAGGTCATCACAAAGACCAGAAAACTACAAATTTCTCAGAAAATAAGTTAATTCATTCAACAAATACTTACTGAATGGCTAACATACATAGGAATGTCATCTAACCTAACCTCCTCCACAGATAAAGCTACTCCTAAGAAATTTCATTTCAATCATTTGAAATAATTACTTTTTTAAATTTTAAATTAATTAATTTTGTTAAATGTTTTCCAATTACACGTAAAATTTAACAATTCTTTAAAATTTTCAGTTCTACATTCTCTCCTTTCTCTTCCTTCTCCCTTTCTTAAGAAGGCACGCAATTTGATATACATTATATATGTGAAGTGATGCAAAACATTTCCATATTAATCATAATGCAAAAGAAAACACAAAAATAAAACAATAAAAAATCGAGTTATTTTAAAAAGTATGCTCCAATCTTCTTTCAGAGTTTATCAGTTCTGTCTTTGGAGGTGGCTAGCATTTTTAATCATGGGTCCTTTGGAATTGTCTTGAGTCATTGTCTTAATCAGAGTAGTAAGTTATTCACAGTTCATCATCCTTAAAATGTTGCTGTTACTGTATACAATATTCTCCTGCTTCTGCTCATTTCACTTTGCATGAGTTCATATAAATCTTCCCAGGTTATTCTAAAACCGTACTGCTCATCATTTCTTACAACACAATAGTAGTGCAGCCATTCCCCAATTAATGGGTAGCCACTTGATTTCTAATTCTTTGGCACCGTGAAAAGATCCCTATAAATATTTTTGTACAAATAGATCACTTTCCCTTTTCTTTGATCTCTTTGGGATACAAACTAGTAATGGTATTGCCGGGTCAAAGGGTATGCCCAGTTTTATAGCCCTTTGAATCTAGTTCTAAATTGTTCTCCAGAATGATTACACATTGCAACTCCAGCAACTATGCATTACTGTCTCAATTTTTCTACATTCCCTCTAACATTTATCATTTTCCTTTTCTGTCATGTTCATAAATCTAATAGGTATGAGATAATATCTCAAAGTTGTTTTAATTTGGTGGTATGATTGGCATGACACTGACTAAGTTAATACATTAACTCAGGTAGAATTGTCATTTTTATTATATTGGCTCAGCCTGAACATGAGCAATTAATATTTCGCCAGTTGTTTCCATCTGTCTTTATTCCTGTGAAAAGTATTTGTAATTGTGTTCATATAATCCCTGGGTTTGTGTTGGCAGGTAAGCTCCCAAATATTTTATAGTGTTTGCAGTTATTATAAATGGATTTTCCCTTTCTATCTCTTCCTATTGGGTTTTCTTGTTGATATGTAGAAATTCTGATATTTTTATGTGGATTTATTTTATATCCTACAACTTTGCTGAAGTCATTCATTGTTACAACTAGGTGTTTAGTTAATTCTTAATATAAATTTATTTATTTAACTTTTTACATTCATTTTCACAAGATTTTGGGTTCCAAAATTTTCTCCCCATTTG
>CM053771.1:187300390-187434466 GCA_028658325.1 Potorous gilbertii | reverse complement strand
GATGAATAGCATCAACAAATTTGCAGACTACAAATGATACCCTTAAAAATCAACAGCTTATCTATATGATGTTAACAAAGGTGTATGTGTGTTTGTCCTTCATTGCCAAAGAAGACCATGCCATCAGAGAAATAATGACACGACTTGCACTTGACTTTGTTTTGAGTGAGGGAGGGCTGTGCAGGTCACCAGCCTCACTTCTCCAGAGTCATCTGAATCCAGTCATCAGGATGACTGGAGATGACCCAGGATGAGGTGATTGGGTTTAAGTGACTTGCCCAAGGTCACACAGCTAGTGATTGTCAAGTGTCTGAGGTGATATTTGAACTCAGGTCCTCCTGACTCCTGCTCTTTCCACTGCACCACCTAGCTGCCCCTGATGATAACAAAACACAAAAAGCAATAATAAAAATGGATATTCCCATTCCAGATAACTACAAATTTCATAAAATGTCTGGCAATCAACTTCCCAAAGCACACAAAAGATATATAGTTTCAATTACAAAATTTTCCTTAAAGAAATAAACATACCTTAAATACTTGAAGTAATACTTTGTGCTCATGGCTAGGCTTGGCTAATATAATTAAAAATTACACTTTTAGTGCTATACCAATCAAAATGCCAAGGGAATATTTTACAGAATTTGATTAAATAAAACAATCCATTTGGAAAAAAAAGATCTAGAATATCAAGGTAAAAATAAAAATAAAACCCCAAAATAAATAATAATCAAAATAAAAGATAAAAAGAAGTAGGAACAAAAAGGTAACTATGTTACAAAGCAGCAGTCATCACAGCCATCTAGTATTGATTAAATAATAGATAGATCATTGGAAGAGACTCAACAAAGAAGTATTAGAAACAATAGAACTTAAGAGCCCATTGTTTGGTAGATAAAGTAGAAAATATAAATAATCTAGGTAAAAAACACCCTTTTTTAATGAAAACTGCCAGGAAAACTAGAAAGTAGTCTGGTAGAAATTAGACTTAGACTAGCATACTGCACTATATTTAACAAAACATTCTCAATGGATACATGTCCTTAATATTAAAGATCATGCTATAAAAGTATTAGGAGAGAATTAGATCATAAACCTCTCACACAAACTATGGATAGGAGATGTGTCCTTAACTGATTAAGAGATAGAAACAATTTTGAAAGATAAAACAGATAGCTTTGACTACTTGAAACTGAAAAGCTTCTGCACAAACAAAAAGAACCATCAGGTATTTAAAGGAAAGTGGTTAAATGAGAAGAAAAAATTTTCATATCAAATTCCTCTGTTAAGGATTTATCTAAAACATATAAATAACAGTAGTCATTCCCTAATAGATAAATTGTAAAAGGATATGAACAAACAGTTCTCAAAAGAATGCAAAATATTCACAACCACATGAAAAATGCTCCAAATTACCAATAATAAGAAAAATGTACATTGAAATAGCCATGACCTCACACATTGCAAAATGGCAAAGATGACAAAAAAAATTATAGCATTCAACATTGGATGGGTTGAAGAAGGATAAGCACACTAATACATTGTTAGTAAAGCTGTGAAATAGCATTGCCATTTTGGAAGGCCACCTGAATATGCAAATAAAATGACTAAAACATCCATATCCTTTGAACTAGAGACTCTGTTACCAGCCAGCAATAAGAAAAAAGTCCATATATACTCCAAAATGTTAAAACAGCACTTTTTGTGATAACTCAGAATTGGAAACCAAGTAGATGCCCGTCAATCAGGGTTATGTGGGTTCATCCTTCTTTGACGAAGAAGACCATGTTATCAGAGAAGTAATGACATGACTTGCACTTGACTTTGTTTTGAGTGAGGGGGGTGCTGTGCAGGTCACCAGCCTCACTTCTCCTCCAGAGAGGAGAATCCAGTGACTAGATATTCATCAGGATGACTGGAGATGACCCAGGATGAGACAATTGGGGTTAAGTGACTTGCCCAAGGTCACACAACTAGTGAGTGTCTGAAGTGAGATTTGAACTCATGTCCTCCTGACTCCTGCACTGGTGCTTTATCCACTGCACCACCTAGCTGCCCCTTATCATCAATCAGGGAATGGCTAAACCAAGTATAACACATGAATATAATGAAATATTTACTTTGCTATAAGAGTAAATTATATTCATCTGTGTGATAAATACAAAAAAACATGAAAAATCTATATGAACTGATACAGAGTAAAGCAGAGCTAAGAAAACAATATTCACAGTAACTACAACAATGTAAATGGAACGAGAAAGTACAACCAAAAATCAAAAGTAAATGTAAAAAAATTATAAAGATCAAGCAGGAATTGAATGAAGAGATACGAGAGGACATGGGAAGTCTACAACTGTTACACAATGCAAATGTTTTCAACTTTTTCAACGTATTGATCAGTTGTGCCGAATTTCTTTTCTTTCTAAAAATATATGTAAGAAACAGAGAATATCATTAAAACCTTATTTAAAAAAAAAGAAACCACTTAGTCAAGCCTCTATTATTTTTATCTTGGGAAACCAGAGAGAGAGAAAATGACTTATCCAACATGACATAGGCAACAAGTATCAACAGGAAAAACAGTGTCTCTAGAGGCCATGTGAAATTGGAGCTGGTTCAACTGACAAAGATGTGAAAGCCACAGCTCTTCAAATAGTGGGCCCAGTTGAATAGAATGGCAATATAGTTATAGGAATTGTCCTGAGCAAAGAAACAGAAGCAAGAAATTCTAGAACATCAGGAAAATGGAAACTTGTAGTTGTGGCTAGAGCATCAGGTATATGAAGAACAATGATATGACTTATGCTAGAAAAATAGGGACAAAATCATTCTCCAATCCTTTAGCCTTTAACAAGGGAGAACCAAACTAATTAAAAAATAAGGGATCAAATTAAGAAAAAGAAAAAGAAAAGTTGACTGGAACTGGATTCTGAAGGGTCTTGAATGTGAGACTTGAATCAATTTCAACCTTTGACAGTTTTTCAGCAGGGAAATGAGATGATCATAGTTGTAATTTAGCAAGATTATTTTAGCTTTACTGCGTAGTATGAGTTGGAATTGAGAGTGTAAGTAAGGAGACTGTCTTGATAGTCTAGGCAAGATGTAAGAAGGGTTATTGTGATGGGAATAGAAAACATGTGGCAAATGCAAGAGCTGGGACTGACAACAGTGATAATTGGCAGTAGATCAGATGTGAAAGGTGAAAGAAAGAAGTCACGATTCTGAGGTTTCATCTTAACGTCATCTTAACGGAAGTCAGGAAGAAAAAAACAGGGGCAAAGATAAATTCAATTTTGCATAACCAAGTAATGCTAGTAGACTTCCCTTGAAGCAATTGGCAAAAATCATGCGGTTATACATGTGGTTCCTACTTTGAGAAACTCATAATATAAAAATTCAAACTTATAAAAACAGACCTCCTGTAAGTTCTTATGAAATATAAAATTTATGAAATATAAAATCAACCAGCTATCTCCAGATGTAGCCCATTACATTTCTGAATAATTCCAGTTGTAAGGAAGTTTTTCTTTCCATTGATTTAAATTCGTCTCCTTGTGTCACTGGAGTGCATTACAATGTATTCCAGATCACCAGGACAGAAAACAAAATTAGATGAGGAGTTTAATTGAAAGTTCATCATCCAAATTAGATCCAGAGAGGAGAGGGAGTAGTGATAACGCTTCTTACGATGGTTGATTAGAATAAGAATGAAGAACGAAGGGAAAATATTAACATTTGTAGTAGTGTCGCTGACTTGTCCAACATGTACTTGATCTTAAATTATTTCTAATAATGATTTTATAAACAACATTTAAAAATCACATTCATTGATGTAAATGAAATGCACAGACCTTAGGATAAGAGTTTGTCTTTTCAGTGGTACTACCATTAATTAGTGCCTAGATGAAGGATGGTCTTGATGAAAATGCCTATGACATGTACACCAATGCAAAATAAATTGATAAGAATCAGTAAAACTTTTGTGACTGCCACATGAATCAGCAGTGATGCGTTGTTTTCTGTTACACACAAGGGCATCGCGTTTAATTCATGTATAAATGCTTGAATATTATGTTTAAAATGTCTTTTGGAAATCCTCCTGGGGTTTTAATTGAATCTTTTTTCTGTGACAAACTATACTGTACCATTATCCCCATTTTACAGATGAAGAAGCAGGTTCTGTGAGGTTGAGGGCATTGTTTATGGCCATACAGCCAGTATACAGGGAGTAATAATACTTACTCATGAGGTTTTGGGGGGGAAAAAGAAACCTGAGGTATTCCTAAAACACTTAGCAAAGGACCTGGCACCTAGTAGGTTCTATCCCATTCTCCTGCCTATTCATTTTAAGGCTCAAATAATATACTCTATGTGAAGTGCATGGCAAACTTTAAATGCCAGTATATTTTGGTTATTGAGACTGTATTAGGTGGGCTTTGAAAAGAAGACAGATGAGTGAGGCATAGTTTGTGCCATCAGAATAGGCAGGAAACGTAAAAGGGTAAGTATGTAAAAATAATTTACACTTTTTTAGGGGAGAGAGGATATACACAATTATAATATGACTTATGCATCCATAAGAAAGGTCCCAAAAGAGATCAGAGGTAGGAACAATCAATTCCAGCTAAGGCCTTTATGAAGAAATGTTTTAATATTTGAAATCTCCCTCACAAAGAGGGAGCATTTTAGCTGAATCCATCGAGGGCAAATAGGATGAAAGCAGAAAGACATTACAGGTAAAGGGAATGGTAAAAGCAAAGACAGGGGAGCTAGGAATTCATAGAATGGATTAATGAAACTGCAAGCATTCTGACTTGGGGAAAGTGTAAGATACCAAGGAGCCAAGAGTGGGGAAAGGCTGGAAATGTGGGTTGAAACCAAGGGAAGGCCATAAATACCAGGCAGTGAGAGAAGTGAAAGGGAGCCTTTGAAGGTTTCTCTGGAAAGCAAGTTTGAAGAACCCAAGTCTGTTGTAGCTTTGGATAAAAGATTTTTGGGAGTCATTTGCATAGGGATGATAACTGAAACCTTTAGGCAAGGCTGTCAAGACAGGCAGAAAGAAGAAAAGGAGAAGGAAGACTGAACCTTAGGGAAGACCTACCCTTAGGGGAAGGACTGGAATGAAGCCAGTAGATACAGAGAAGGAATAATCCATGACACTGGAGGAGAACTAGCCTAATTATATATCAGGGAAGCAGAGGAAGGCGAAGGAACCAAGGAAAAGGTGCTCAACTGTGTCAAAAAGAATTCAAAGAGGATGAGCACTGGGTTGTCTCATAGAGGATAATTAGACTTATTCTCTGGCCCCAGAGAGCAGAGTCATGAATAGAAGTTGCCAAGAAATCATTTTGGGGCTTGGTGTCAGGAAAATCAGAACTGACAATTATACCAGTCCAAAAGAGGAATGAGTTAACCAAGAGAGGTCGTGATTTCCCTTCCTTAGATGTCTTCAGAAAGAGGAGATGAGACTATTTGTCAGGCTTGTAATGATGGAGATTCAATTCTTGGCTTCCAAGTCTAGTACTTTAGCCACTATAACATTGTGTCTTTCTGTTTATTTTGACTAATCTACATGGAAGAACCATATACATAGAACCAGGAATAACCAGTTTCAATATTCCTAAGACATTAAATCATATCTGATGTTTAATGCTTTAAATTTTACAAATGACATATATGTGTACATGTATACATGTACATATACATACGTTATATATACACATATACACACATGTCACATGCTCCACAGTTTGGTGACATAGTGGATAGAGTGGTGAGTTTAAATCTGACCTCAGACACTTACCAGCTGGGTGACCCTGGACAAGTCACTTAATCCTGCTTGCGTCAGTTTCCTCACCTATAAAATGAGCTGGAGAAGGAAATAGCAAACCACTCTACTATAAGAAAATCCTAAATGGGGCCACAAAGAGTCAGACATGACTGAAAGTGACTTAACAACAGTAATCACATTGGATATTATAGCAATCCTGTCAGGTAGAGACTATGGATATTGTGATCCCTATTTTCCATATTCATATTTTCCTTCCTTATGGCCTCTATATTGTATAGTTACTAAGTTTGTCATGTTCTGGTGATGACGAGGTACCTTGTACCAAAGACAAACATGGGCTGTGTCTGCAAATATTTTATCATCATCACATTTGCCAAGTTTCCCTCTATTTCTTGAATAGCAACAAAACTAATTCTCCTGGGGTTTAGACCAAAAACAGGCCCCCAGAAGTATCTAGTCCCATGAGATAGAATCCTGTGCTGGGTGCTGGGCCTAAATACTAACGATCTGAGTCACGGTGCATACTCCAGTCCTGCTATAGGACGGATACTTTATACAAACCGGCAACCCCCATGGGGGTTGGAACTTTTACATACAGAATCTTCTTGTTGGCCATTTACCACTAAGAAAAGGGGGAAATGTTTGCAGCAGCCACTAGAGACATGGCTAAGAACTACTGATTACTTGCAGACTTAATGGAGGCATTTGATGCTTGTCAAATTGACCTCATTCTCATAGATGAAACTATTCTCGGTGAGATTTTTGGTGCATTGTGAAGTCGTATCAGAGTTCAAAAAGCACTAGGGAAAAACAGGACCAGGAGTCCAGGAAGGACCAGGAGGGTGAGATAAATGCCAAGTGTCTGCACATGAAAGGAAGGCTGTGAGTAGTTATTTTAAGATCAGTCCATTGGGGAAAGGACGAGCAGGACATGAGTAAAGTACCAATGGCTTAAAGAATCCAGACAGACTCCAAGTTCCAGAAAGACACTCCAAGCAGGGGTGGGGCAATTACGTTTATTCCTTTCCTGGTTCTAATGTTAATCAACACATGGACAGTTGGTTGTTGGGAAATCAAGCTCTCCTAAGCTCATTCATTTTCTGTAATCAAACTCTCATTTGAAGAAACTGCCAAGAATAAGCAATTTGGTGAGTCAGCAAAGGGAAAATGAATGAATTGGTTATGTATACCAGAGGTTTGAAGATAATTTTATATGTACTAAGCATACTACATTTTGAATATTTAACTTAAATGACTAAAAAAATGAAAACTGCCCACTTCTTTCAGACTACCTAACATGCTATATCTATTATGCCTTTAGTAGGAAATGTTATGCTGGGCAGATAGGTGGCACAGTTTTGAAATTAAGAAGACTCATCTTTGTGAGTTCAAATCCAGCTTTGTATTCCCTTACCAGTTGTGTGACCCTGGGCAAGTCACTTAAAACTGTTTGCTTTGATAAACCATTCCATATTAAGAAAATGCCAAAATGGGGTCATGAGGAGTTGGACATGACTGAACAACAATAAATGTTTTTGTAAATTAGGAATAACATGGCAAATGATTAGAGAGGTAAATGAAATGTCATTGGCAGCCCAAGTCTAAGCTTGCCTTTTCCTAGAGGTGGATCGATAATACGTACTGTATGAGTTTCTAAATTTCTCAGTTTTAGCCACATTTGAATGCAAGTGTGTATTTTGAAAATTAATGATGAGTTTATGGAATGCACTGATGAGCTATTTAAATAAAAGAGAAAAACCATTTCCTGCTTGGAAGTTCTGTCTCAGGAGTTGCTTCATGCCAGTGCAACCTTAGAAAGGTGACCTTTCCTCCAAAAGCTGGTGTCATTTTTAGGGGTCATACTTACTGCTGAAGGGAGATTCTTAGCTGCTGAGAGAGTGACAATGATTTCACTCTACCTCCTTCCTCCATCTGTCACTACTTGCTGCTCCTTTTTTGGACCAATCAGTGACCATGTGGATTCGATTTCAGCTTACATATCTGAGCCAGCTCTGTCATGCTATTTGAAAAAAGACCATCCAGGGAAGCAAAGTCGAGATGCAAGCAATGGAGGGTTTGAAAAACTAGCTTTCTGGCCACTGTCAGGATTTCTTTCTTTGGCATAACCTGCCCATTACAATGTTGAATCTTAAGAGTTTAGTAACCAGGCCAGTGCCACCCATGAAATTTGGGGAAGGTCTTATTTGCCTTCATGTTATTCTAATCTCATTTTCTACCTGCACATTCTACAGGTACAACTAGATTTGGTAATCAGATTTTTTTTTTGTAAAGCAAATTTAGGTGAAGTGAGATCTATATCCATTTTTCTTTAGTTTTGGGGATAAAACCAGAGAAGGAAGAACATGAAAAATTACAAAAGCAAGATTTTGGTGAGGAAGAAATGAATATAGCAGTCAGTCTCATGTATTTTACCTATAAAAATTCACCCATAGTATTATACTTGCTGAAAGGTCTGATATTTACCCTTTTCTCTCAGAGTGCTTTCAGTCCTTTATAATACTTTCCTAAAACTCAAACCTGCCTTTACCATCATTCAAACCCTATCATCTCAAATCTACTCCAACCACTGGAATTTTTCTTGATTAACATCAGGAAGAGAAGCCACTTAGAACACCTGTTCCTCTTCTTGAAAAACTTTTACCATCTTTCCTTAATATAATTTCCCATGCTTCCCCATCAATTTTCACTATAAAAGGGAATTGTATATATTAGCTCTAGAGACTGATTCTGCCTTGGATCTTTAAGGGCTATCGATGGGATCTTGGACAAGTCACTTAACTTCCTTGGGTCTCAGTTTCCTCATCTATAAAGTCAGGACCATTATGACATCCTCCTAAGTAGTCTTGCTTACTGGCTCTGCCCTGTACAATCCATTCTCTTCAAAGCTGCCAAAGTGACTTCCCTAAAACACAGGTGTGACCCCTTGCTCAAAAAGCTGGAGTGGCTCTCTTTTGCTGCTAGGATAAAGGACACCCCAATTTTGCATTTAAAATCTCTCATAATCTAACTCCTGTTTACTTTTCTAGACTTATTATATATTAGTCTACTTCATGTACTCTGTGTTTGAGCCAAACTGGCCTGCTTCCTGTTCCCAGTACAGAACATCCCATCTCATTTTCTGTACTTTTGTACAGACTGTCCCCAGTGTCTGGAATGGGATCCCTCCTCACCTCCACTTCCTAGGATCCCAACTTCCTTCAGATCTCAACTACTTAGCTAATTCAATTCAATTCAGTAAATATTTATTAAGTTTTTACTATCTGAAGACACCAAGCTAGGTGCTAGGGATTAAAAAATTAACAGTCCCTATCCTCAAGGGGATCTGATATAAAGAAGCATCTCGACAGAGTGGATGGTGTGATGGGACTTAGAAAAAGAACTGGGTTCTAATTCTTACATTTACTAGCTGTGCAACCCTTTGCAAGTTTTCTAACTGCTTTCAGCCTTAGTTTTTCCAACTGTAAAATGAAAAGCTTGAATTAGATGGTTTCTAAGGTCCTTTTCAGCTCTGATCCTATGATCAAGGATGGTACCAAAAAAATGAAGGGAGCACCTATTGACCATTTATTCATTCTTTAAACTCTTTTTAAAAATGTAATATTTTATTTTTCCCCAATTATATGTAAAAACAATTTTACCATTCTTTTTTTCTCTAAATTTTGAGTTCTAAATTCTTCCCTTCCTCCTTTCCCTCTACCCTCCCATTGAGAAAGCAAGCAACTTGACATAGTTTATATATGTGTAATCAGGTAATCCACATAAGTCATGCTGTAAAAGAAAACACAGACAAACCCTTCCTCCCCCCCCCCCCAAAATAAATAAAAAGTTCCTTTGATCTGCATTCAGGCTCCACCAGTTCTTTATCTGGAGATGGACAGTACCTTTCATCATAAGTCCTTCAGAATTGTCTTGGATCCTTGGAATGTTGAGAATAGCTATCTTATTCACAGTAAATCATCATATAATATTGCATTTAATGTGTACAATGTTTGCTTCTGCTCATTTTACTTTGCATCAGTTCATATTAAGTCTTTCCAGGTTTTTCTGAGAGCATCCTGCTTATCATTTCTTATAGCATAGTAGTATTTCATCAAAATCTCATATACAGCAGCCTGTTCAACCATTCTCCAATTTCTGGACATCCCTTCAATTTCTAATACTTTGCCTTTAAAAGAGAGCCTTTAAAAATATTTTTGTACGTATAGATCCTTTTTCTTTTTTAAAATTACCTCTTTGGAATATAGACTTAGTAGTGGTACTGCTTGACCAAAAGGTATGTGTGATTTTATAGCCCTTTGGGTATAGTTCCAAATTTCTCTCCAGAATAGTTGAATCAGTTTACAACTTCACCATCAGTGCATTAATGTTTTAATTTTCCCACATTCCCACCAACATTTGCGCTTTCCCTTTTCCATCATATTGGCTAATATGATAGATGTATGGTTATAGCTCAGTTATTTTAATTTGCATTTCTCTGATCAGTAGTGATTTAGATAATTTTTCCAAATGACTTATGGATAGTTTTGATTACTTTGAAATTACCTGTTCATGTCCTTTGATCATTTATTAATTGAGGATTGACTCTTATTTCTATAAATTTCACTCGATTTTCTATATATTTGAGAAGTGAGGTCTTTATCAGATAAACTTAATATAAATTTTTTTCACAGCAATGATTACTGTGTATTTCTCTACATCCTATTTTCCCCTGTTTAGCCTACTTCCTCTTTCCTTTCACCCTTTCTATTCTCTAAAGTGTTTTTCTTCTGACTTTTACCTCTCCCCATCTGCTATCCCTTCTATCAGCCCCCCTCCTTCCTTCTCTTATCCCCTTCTCCTCCTACTTTCCTCTATGGTAAGATAGATTTCTACACCCAACTGCGTGTGTATGTTATTCCCTTTTTGAGCCAATTTCAATAAGAATAAGGTTCATGCGCACCTCTCATGTCTCCCTCATCTTTCCCTTCACTGTAAAAGCACTTTTGTGACACTTTTGTGTCAGATAATTTACCCTATTCTACCTTTCCCTCTTCCCTTCTTTTATTTTTTTACTCTTTAATTTTTTTTATATAAACATCCCATCATATTCATTTCATAGCCATGCTTTCTATCTAAGTATACCCCTTATGACTGCTCTTATAATGAGAAAGTTTTTAGGAGTTATAAGTATTATTTTCCCACATATGAATGTAAACAGCTTAGCCTGACTTACATCCTTATGATTTCTCTTTCTTGTTTACCTTTTTGTGCCTCTTTTGAACCTTGTGTTTGAAAGTCATATTTTCTATTTAGCTCTGGTCTTTTCATCAGGAATGCTTGAAACTTCTCTTTCATTGAATATCCATTTTTCCCCTGAAGGATTATTACTCACTTTTGATGGGTAAGTGGTCCTTGGTTGTAATCTTAGTTCTTTTGCCCTCTAGAATATCATATTCCAAGTCCTCTGATCCTTTAATATAGAAGCTGCTAAGTCTTGTGTCATCCTGACTGTGGCTCCAAGATATTTGAATTGTTTCTTTTTGGATGCATATGATATTTTCACCTTGACAAAAGATCTGAAATTTGGCTATAATTTTCCTGGAAGTTTTCATTTGGGAATTTTTTCAGGAGGTGATCAGTAGATTCTTTAGATTTCTGTTTTGTACTCTGGTTCTATATATCAGGGCAGTTTTCCTTGATAATTTCTTGAAAAATGGTGTCTAAATCCTTTTTTTTTTATTATGACTTTCAAGTAGTTCAACAATTCTTAAATTCTTTGTCTTGGATCCATTTTCCAGGTCAGTTCTTTTTCCAGTAAGATATTTCACATTTTCTTCTATTTTTTCATTCTTTTGATTTTGTTTTATTATTGCTTGATGTTTCATAAAATCATTAGGTTCCACTTAACCAATTTTAATTTTTAAGGAATTATTTTCTTCAGTGAGCTTTTGTACCCCTTTTTGGTATGTCTTTTTCCATTTGGCCCATTCTGTTTTTTAAGGTGTTGTTTTCTTCAGTATTTTTCAGTGCCTCCTTTACCAAGCTGTTGACTCTTTTTTCTTGATTTTCTTGCATCTCTCATTTCTCTTCCCAATTTTTCCTCTACTTCTCTTACTTGATTTTTAAAATTCTTTTTAAGCTTTTCCATGGCCAGGGGCCAATTCATATTTTACTTTGAGGCTTTGGATGGAGGAGTTTTGGCCTTGTTGTTTTCTTCTGAGATTTTGTTTTGATCTTCCTTGTCACCATAGTAACTTTCTATAGTCAGGATCTTTTTCTGCTGTTTCCTCATTTTCCAGCCTATTTTTTTTTCTTTTAACTCTATGCTAAAGTGGGGCTCTGAGTGGAGGTGGTACCATCCTACATTTCAGGTTTTTTGTGTAGTTCTTTTCAGAGGTACTTCTGGAGATCTGTAAATTTTCAGTTCTTCTAAGGTGGTATGATCTAGGGAGAAGTGTGTTTACTACTCTCCTGTGCTGTGCACTGTGCTGTGAGTGACAATAAGCACTTTTTTCTACCCTGGATCTTTGACCAGGGTCCCAATTCCCCTGTGGTCACAAGCTCTGATGTGCTAGTGCTCCTCCTAACTCCAGGACTGTAACCCAGAACCCAGATCTGAGTATGGGCAATAAAGAATACTGCTCCTGGTGCTAGTAAAGGAATCCCTGTAATCTTCTTCTGACCAGTTACCCAACCCCCTTACCATCTGTGGCCTGAGAAGCCCAGAAACTACCATGGTTCCCACTGATCCTGTGGTGCCCAAGGCCTGCTTCTGGTTTGCTGGGGCCTAGTCTGCATTGGCACAATCTGCACTCCACTCTCACCCTGGTGCAGCAGACCTTTTCTGCCGATCTTCTAAGTTATCTTGGGGCTGGAAAATTGTTTCACTTTGTCCTTTTGTGGGTTCCGCCACTCTAGAATTCGTTTTGAGGCATTATTTTAAAGGATTTAGGGGAGAGATGAAGTGAGCGCCTGCCTTTCCTCCACCATCTTGGTTCCATCTTCCATTCTTTAAATCCTTGCATCCTTCCATCCTGCTATCATCTCATATCTCTTCTGCAATTTGTAGCTAAAAATCTTTTTTAAAAAGCGGTATGCAATGACTGCCTCTGCTTTCTCTCCTTTCACTTTCTTAATGCTCTACAATCTGCTTCTGACTTCATCATTTCATAGAAACTTGTCTCTCTAAAGTTAATAATCATCTCAATTGCCAAATCTAATGGCCTTGTCTCGGTCTTCATTTTTCTCAATCTCTCTGCAACCTTTGAAACTACTGATCATTCTTTCCTCAACTAATCAATCAGTAAATATCTATTAAGCACCAAATATGTTTTATGTACCATGCTAAGCCCTGGGGATACAAAAAGAGGCAAAGAACAGTTCTTGCCCTCAAGGAGTTCACAGTCTAATGGGAGAAAAAGCAAACAAATAAATATATACAATAAAGCTAGATAGGAAGTAAGAGAGGGAAGGCACTAGAATTAAGAGAGTTTGGGATTTTTGTTGGAACTTAAAGGAAACCAAGAAAAGGAATAGGTAGAGATGAGGAAGGAGCATTTGAAAAGACTCTTTTCCAACTCCATTATTTTTATTCATCCTCATTGATATACTCTTTCTCACTATCTAATTTTTAATATTCTCTGGCCTGGGGGAAGGGGAAAGTTGCCCTTAGGTTCTTCCCAACAAACTGTATAATGCCCCTCCTGTGAGTGAATTAGTTCTTGATCCCTCTATGACAAAATATCAAGATCCTTCCCCAACCTGGCTTCCCTTTTCTTTGTGCCCTCCAATTTAGCTATATTCCTTCTAAAATACAGAGCCCCGGAGTGGACATAATGTTTCAGATATGTTCTGACAGATTATCCCAGTCCCACAACTTGCTTTGTTGTGGACACTGTGATGCTCTTAATGCATCCTAATATTGTATTAGCATTATTGGCTCCATTATCATAGTATTGACTCATGTTGAGTATATTCCACTAAAAATCCAGAATTTTTTTTCAAACAAACTATAATCTTAACAATGCCTTTCTCCTGTATTTCTGAAGTTGTTTTTGAACCCAAGTAAAAGATTTCAATTTATTTCTATCAAATTTCATTTTATTGGGTTTATCCCAATGGTCTACCTTGTTGAGATATTTTTCAACTCTGTCACCAAATATGTAAGTCTTATTTAATTTCCCAATGTGATTTTTAAATTTCTTTAAATTCTTTTATTTGTTCTGTTTTTCTTTCTTTCTTTTTTTTTTGTAAATCAATGCCAATTCTTGCTTAAATTATTTTAGTAAGTTGTTTATTCATTTGGGGATATCTCTTGGGGCATCTTGTGTGGTCTTTTCCCTACCCTCATTGCTTCAGCTGATTCATTTGCTCTACAGTATTTTAAATTGTGTCAGCATTCTTCTTTGCTCATCTTTTATTTTGATTGGTTTTCATTTTCTTTTGGGTTTTTTATAGCCATTTCTCTTCTATTTGTTGTTAGCTTATTTGGTAGGGTGTGTGAGGAACCTGGTTCCTTTAGATTCTCTCATTCTGGAATCTTGGATCTGATTCCCATGAATGGTTTTTGAATTGTTGAAATACTTATTGAAGCTTCCATAAAGTAGAGCAATCCCCACTTCCTAAAAAGTGTTGCTTAGGAAAATGATTTAACTGAGAAATTGTAATGGCAAATCCTGTGGGAAGGTGTCAGAACATTTATGCCAGTGTGTCTGTGAAAAAACCGAAAGATGGTTGGGGGTGGGGGTGGGGAAAAGAGTGAGAAAGCATTTGTGAAAATGTTTGAAAGGTTTATATTTAGTAATAGTTTTCAAATTCCAGATTTGGTGCTTTGGCCCAAAAGAGGGTCTGAAAGTTGTTGCAGCTCCGGGTCATTAGTTTAGAGCAGGAGTTCTTAACATGGGTCAATGGATAATTCCAGGGAACCTGTGAACTTGGATGGGAAAAATAATTTCATCTTTATTTCATTGTAGTTGATTTCCTTGGCAATGCTATGAATTTTATTTTATTCATTTTAAAATATTTTGAGGAGTCCAAAGACATTTCTAGCCTGTCAAAGTGGTCTATGACACAAATAAGTTTACGAAGCCCTGTGCTAGAGGAGGATTGAAGGGAATTACATCCTCAAATCCAAGTCCAAAAGGACTGTTATTAACTTGGTTCTTCAGATAAGTCTGTTCCATGGAAGTCACTATATATTGCTAGGCAACCTCAATGTTGGCTAGTAAAGTGTCTGCTGTAGCACCCAACTGGGAGCCTCATGTGATGTGCAGCCTTACCCCAGGGGACTTAAGAGGGAGATTTTAGGATAAAAAAGAATTGGGAATGAGGTAGCTAGGCAAGGGCAAAGGAATTAATATTAATTCACTTTTCCTACCCTTATTCTACCCTAGACAGTGGCAAGTACTTGATTGTTTTTATTCCTTTAATTTAATCTTTTAGCTTCCCTGAAAAGGAACAAAGCATGCTCCTCTCAATGGGAAAAAAAAATTTTCCATAACCAATTAATTAGATTCTATGAAGTTAAGAAGAAAAGGGTCTAAGTTTTCATATATGTATAACTATAGCCTCAAAGCACATTGCATAAGACTGCTCATCAGTGGAAATAGATTACTTGATGCTGGGTGTTTGCATCCTTAATTTTTGAAGGGCAGAACTGGTAAAAGCTTGGGAGAAGAGAGCTCCTGATCTTCTGACTTTCCGCTTCAATAGAGAATACATGTGGTTCCAGATTCTCTTCAGGGAGAGGGCTGTGAAGGGAGAGGAGTTGACATATAGAAGAACAGGTAGCTGAATCATGTCCCTAACCCCAACTTACTACACTAGAGACTTCAAGTAATTTATCCTTGGGTGAGATCTGAGACTTTCTCTTTTGGTTCAGCTGTCTCACTCCCAGTGGTCATTCACCCTGTGTATTGTCTGGCAAATTCTCATCTGCATAACCTCTCTGATTTTTGTTTCCTATTTTTTGTTATTGTTAAGTCATTTTTCAATCATGTCCAACACTCTGTGGCCCCATTTGATATTTTCTTGGCAAAGAGTCACTAGAGTGGTGGGCCATTTCCTTCTCCATTTCATTTTACAGATGAGGAAACTGAGGCAAACAGGATTCAGTGACTTGCCCAGGGTCACCCAGCTGGATTTGAACTCAGGAAGATGAGCCTTTTGAGTTCTTTAGACTTCTTGACCCAGCACTCCGGTCATTGCTGCCACCAAGCTTCCCTGTTTGCTATAGAATTGGATAAATGAGTCTGCTATTTGTGGTCTGTGTAACTAACATTTAGTGGGAAGGGAGTCAAGAATTTGGATATATAACTTGGGTCACTTCTTCCCTGTTAAAAGGATAGTGATCGGAAGAACAGCTTGAACATAAAATTATTTCCCTAGAATACCAATATTTAGGGGAGGGGTGGATAGACATGATTCAAGTTCAGAAAACAGTGACCAGATTTGAAGCCCCAGTCTCCTTCATCTCCTCCTGGAAGGAAGAAGTTATCCTGGGAGAAGGGTGGGTGGAGCAGACTCTAAAGATATCTATTCATCTTTCCCAAGCCACATCTAGTCAGACCCATGCTGACATATATAACCTATTGTGAGTAACACACAAGTACATTTCAAATATGCATATGAAAGAACAAGAAAGGGACTATACAGGAAGGAGAGAAAAATCAACAACTCTGATCCCTGGCTTTAGTTTTATCTCTATGCTTCCTCTGCCTTCCTCCCAACTCATTTGCCTGGGGATTGTAGAAGAGGTTTGAAGAATGGAAAAACTAAAAGAATCCAGAATATCCTTGGGCCTTGGCAGCAGTGGGTGAGTAGCCCAACATGCATCATGATCATTTGTAGTCTAGTCTTTAAAGATTAAAATTGGGAGGTAGATCAACATAAAACAGACTAAGGTCAATCATACAAACCCAAGCCTTGTGACCAGGATAATTCAGTTCAGAAAGCCAGATAAGTCTATGGGCAGTAGGGACTTATCTAGGAGTATCTCTGCTCTAAAGAGCTCGACGCCAAAAGATTATCTTTTGCTGGTTGTGAGAGCCCCTATAGTCAAGGCTGAAGGGAGCAAAACTAGTCACTTGGTAAAGGAAAAGACGAAAGTTATTCTCCCTAGAGAAATCTTTTGCTAGTTGATAACTGGGGCAGCCATTTTTCTAAAAAAGCCTAAAATAAAAGAAAAGTTTCTGGCTTGGTACAATAAGAGCATTGCAAAGCAAGGATCTAAGCTGAAACCAGAAGCTGGAAGGAAAGGGAAGTTACAGGACCACATACCCAGTGGGGTTTTGTCTGGCAGTCGCCAAAGGAGATTACATGTCCAATGGCAGCATCTAGTGGAGACTATGCATCTGATGAAGACCAGAAGGTAAGCAGGTGCAGGAGTGTTTTCCTATAACCAGAAGATATCAGAGGTTCCACTGGGTCTCCATTGTGTGGTGTTGTCCCTTCACATATGTGCCATAACCATAAGTGTTCTCTATTTATGCCTATTCTTTATGGGACATTCTTTTTGGCTTTTACAAATCAATATGCATGGGAAGGTATGGTAAGGCTTGAAGGACAACAGCATCCTCCCCCTTTCCTAAGTAGAAAGAACTCTTTGCTCCTCACACCCACTCAATCCTGAGAAAGTAGACTCTAATTTGAAATGGTTCTACAAAACATTCCCACCCCTACAATGAGCTGGAGGGAGGGGAGATACACACTTTCTGACCTTGGGAGTCCTTATTCTTCTTGTAGAATCCTGCTCAGTGTACTTTGTGTTCTCAAAGAGAACCAATGACATCACAAGGATGATGTTTTGAGTTGGATGGGCTAGACACTGGCGATTCTCTTGCCCTGCTGGCCTGTCTCCTGTCTGGGCTGGGTAAAGGAAGTTACTCCTCAAAGCTGCTCCAAGTTTTCCTAAACCAAACTCAGTTACTGTTACCATTAGCTTCAGGATTTCAGTTGGCCACAGGAACTCAGAGACCTTGATGAATCTTCTTATATCACTGAACATCTGGGTACTCCCATTTCAGGATACTCACTCACCTGAGATATAAGGAAGAAAAAACACAGCAGAAACAAAGGTGCCATGAGTTCAAGAAAACATGGTGGGAGGCAGGTGACCAAAGCTGCTGCCCCTCCTCATGAATGGAGGCTTACAGCAGTCCCACTTCCTCAAAAGCCATGAGGGAAAAATGAGCAAGAAATTTTTGAGGAAAACGTCATTTTTTTTCTCAAAACATACAAGGGGAAAAATACATGAATAAATATGGACATTTGACCATGACTATAGTATGCTACTAAAAATGATCATTCATTAAGGTCAGTCAACAAGCTTGACTTAAGATATAGGAATTTTAAAATGTACTGTGACAGTACCCCCAAATGCTATGTACTGAATGGTTCAGTATAATTACCTGATTTGTTAATCATGCTTGGACTATAAGCTCCTCAAGGATAAAAATTATTTTCATTTTTTTAATTTGTATTTTCACTACCTCGCACAAAGCCTGGAGCAAAATAGGAGACTAATAAGTGGTTATTGAATTGTATCACTTACAAAATCATTCTTAGGACTATTTAAAAAAAGATGAGCCCAACTTCTTTATGTGATATAAAAATTTTATTAAATTGAAATATACTTCTGACTTGCCAAGGATCTCTTAATTGCCAAGTCTAAAGACATTTTCTCAATCTTTATCCTTCTTGACTTCTCTGCTTTTGTCACTATTGATCAATGTCAGTTTTTAGGGTTTCCTGACATTTTTATGTTCTAGTTCTTTGTCTCCTCTACTGAATCTTTATCTAGATCATGCCCTCCAACTATGAGTGTCTTCCAAGGCTGTCTTCTGGACCCTCTACCATTCTTCCTTTACATTATCTCTATTGGTGAGCTCATCAGATCCTTTGGATTCAAATATCTCTAATCAGATAGTTCTTAAATCTATTTAGCCAGCCCCAACTTCTCTCCTGCATAATAATGTTGCATCACCAACTATCTTTTAGACAATCCTAATTGGATATCTCATAGAGGTATCTCAAACTCATCATGTCCAAAATTGAACTAGTTATCTTTCCTCTCAAATCCTCTTATGTTCCATACTTTCCTATTACTGTTGAAAATACCACTATCCTCCCATTTACCCAAGATTAGAACCTAAGTATTATTGCTGACTCCTCACACTCAGCCCTCATATCAGTCTGTTGTCAAGGCCTGTAGATTCTACCTTTATAGTATCTTTTGTATATACCCCTTTCTCTCTTCTAACACTGTCATCAGCCTGGTGCAGCCTCTCATCATCTCATATTCAGAATATTGTAACAGTTTTTAGGTTGATCACCCCTTCTTAAGTTTCTCCGCACTAAAGTTTATCCTTTGTTCAGTTGCCAAAGCATTCTTCCTAACGCACACGTATGACCATGGCACTTCCCTACTCAATAAACTATAGAAGCTCCCCATTACCCCTAGCATCAAATCTAAAATTCTCTGTTTTCTTTATTGTATTTTTTTATTGCAAATTTATTTCATTTTCAATTCACACATCAAAACAAGTATTTTCATAATACAGAACAATAAAAAGGATAATTGCATATAAAACTGCAAATCTACCATGTACAACTTGATATTCCCTTTAAATATACAACAAAGTTATCATGTAAATTTCTTTTTTCCCTTTCTTATCTCCCATCCCCATCCCTCACTCCAGAGATGGCTATCATTAGATATAAATATATATATATATATGTATATATATATGTAAAATTATTCTTTCTTCACATGTCCTTTATCTTTAATTTGTGTATTTATAATAGTCAAAATAATTTAATTGCTCAAAGTCATTCTTAAAACAATATACAGTGTTCTTTTGGTTCTGCTTGCTTCGCAAACAGTTTTACCTTAATGAATACATTATAATTATTCTTTAATGTTTTCCTTATATTTCTTTTGGATCTTTTATATCAAATTTTCCATTGAGTTCTGGTCTTTTTGTTACAGATACCTAAAAGTTTTCAGTTCATCAAATGTCAATTTTTTTTTTATTCAGGATTATATTCAACTTTGCTGGGTAAGTTATTCTTTTAAAAAAAGACTGAGATAAGTCCAAGAATAACTTGCCTCTGTCTTTTTTTAAACATAAAAAATTTAACAATTTATTTTAAAGCACAGATATTTCTTTATTCTTTTTTCATTTCCAAATTTCTCTCTCTCCGCCTCCCTCTCCCAACCACTGAAAAGACAAGAAGATCAAAACCCATTAGTATGTATAGCTATGCAAAACAAATTTCTGCATTAGCCAGGATGTAGATAGCATGTTTCAACATGAGTCCTTTGGAATTGCTATGGATCATTGTGGTGATCAGAGGTACTGTCTTTCAAAGAGATCTTTAAAATATTGCTGTTACTGTGTAGATTTTCCTATTGATTCTGCTTACTTCATTTTGTATTAGGTCATTAGGTTAGAGTTCTTCTCAGGTTTTTCTGTAACCATCTCCTTCATTGTTTCTTAAAGCACAATAGTATTCTATTACATTTATATACTGTAATTTGTTCACTCATTCCCTAATTGATGGCCATATTCTCAGTTTTCAATTCTTTTCTACCACAAAAAGAGCTGCCTTTGCCTGAAAACCTGTAGTGAAAATAAAATTACTCCCAGACTGGGTCTGATTCTGAATTAGATCAGTGCTCTGTTACTTTAGGTTAAATATTAGAACTAAATGAACACTCAAAGGTCATTAATCAAAGCCACAGCAGAAGAAGGCTAGGGACACTTCAAGGTGACCCCCTTGCTTGAGTTTCCCATCATTATATGACAGACATATTGGTAAATAATTCAGAGACATTCAGAGTACTCTGGAACTTATTTTGCTTGCTTTGTACTTAGGCAACCAGGAAGTAATGTCAATAGCCTGAATTATTTAGAAATAGTCTGATGAGTCAACCAATACTTAAAGATGGTCTCAATGTCTGCCATAGGGGCAGCACACGGAAGCCTATTGCTTCTCAAGTTTGCACATTTCACTTTTAGAAAACTCTGTCATGAAGTGTTTCTTTATATTATTCCTAAATCTGTCTGTTGAATACTTCTATCCATTTTTTCTAGTTCTGTCTCATGGGGCCAAACAAAAGTAAATCCAGTTATTTATGCCAACCTTTAGACATATAATGAGAATTTTGATTTTATTTTTTCCTCCTGCAACTTTTGGCTAACTGAAAGCCTGTCTTCTGTTAATATTAACCTGACTTGACTAAGCCCAGAGGAATTTTAATTGTCCCTAACTCTTTTGCAGGATGTAATTCATCTTCCTCAGCCTATTTGCAAACCCTCTAAATGTAGATGAATTTGTAACATGATTTAATTTCCCTACAGGAGTTTGCTTGACAAGGTTTGTTTCCTTAACAGATTATGAGATTATGATTGTTTAAATTTGTTCAGCTTTCAAAAATGAAGGAAGTATGGTATTATAAATGTCTTTTCTTTATTTTTATGACCTAAGAATAACTCCTAAGAGGAATTACAAGATTGCAATATGTAAAAGAATTCTTTCTCTGTCACTTTGATGTAATTTTGCCTATAAGAGAATGTGTTAGAATCTTAATGTTTTTCAAGTTTATTGTTTTCTCTGAGGCCTAAGCCTATGCCTGAGCATCATAATAAAATGTAGGTTTTTAACCTCTATAATTTCTTGTCTTTGTTGTTGTTCAGTCATTTCATCTGTGCCCAACTCTGTGATCCCATGTGGGGTTTTACTGGCAAAGACACTGGAGAGATTTGCCATTTCCTTCTCCACATCATTTTACAGATGAGGAAAATAAAACAGAACTTAAATATTAGAATTTTAGATTCTAATCTAATTCTAAATTCTAATCTAATTCTAAAAGAATCTAATTTCTAATTCTTAAGAACTTAAATATTAGAATTTTAGATTCTAATCTAAAGAATTCTTTATTCTAAAAGAATAAAACAAACAAGGTTCAGTGCCTAGGCTCAGGAAGTGTCTGAGGCCAGATATGAACTCAGAAAAATGAGTCTTCCTGATTCCAGGCCTTGCCTTCTATCTACTGTATCATCTAGTTGCCCATATAATTTCTATGTTGTAGTAAATGTATCTGGGCAGCAGTTACCTCCCACATGAACTCAGAGAGGAGATTTTTCTCCCATACTAGATATTTAAAGCTAGCTGTCATGTCCAACCTATGTCTCTACTCTAGTCTAAACATCCTCCTTTCCTTCAACCTATCTTCACTCTTGATAGCTAATCTAGATAACCATCCTCTGAACATTCTGTAGTTTATCCACTCCTTTTCTAAAATGTGGAACCCAAAATTGAATACAGCATCCTGCGTGTGGCTTGATCAGTGCAGCAGATGGAGGAACTGGAACCTTTCTTGTTCTGGACACTCTGTCTCCCTCAATGCAACTTAAGTTCACATTAGCATTTTTGGATGTTCCATTTCACTGTTTACTTATATTGATCTTGGAAGTTCTAATGCTAATTCTTCTCCTTTTTTTTAGACAAGCTACCCTCTAATCACGACCCTCTCTTCTTGTACTTATAAAGCTGATTCATTGAGCCTAACTATAAGACATTATACACTCTTCCATATTGTCTTGTTAGGTTCAGCTCTATTGAGATCTTTTGGGATTGGGATTGTTGTCTCGTAGATTAGATTCTTCAAAGAGCTTTTTCTTTATGCAGACAAAAAGGTTAAAATTCTAATATTTAAGTTCTATCTTTGCTTCTTATTGGCCATATGACCTTGGCACTGACCTTTCCTCATTTTCTCATATGTAGAATGCTATCTCACAGGGTTGTTGTAAGAGATACACTTTGTATAATGCAAAGTGTTATATATGCGTGATCTCCTTTAGTGCTAAAGAAATACAATCAGATAAATATAAGAAGGGGTCGTTGTAAATATGGGGTTTTGTAAGGATTGGGTGAGAAAATGGATAGGAAAGTGTTTGGGAAACTATAAAAGTGACATTCAGATATAAAGTATTAATAATAGCCACTTAAGAAATGTTTATTCAGTTGAATAATAATAACAGTGTCTCTGAATAGGATGGAAATTGGATACCCAAAAGAAAGACATTTGGGAAATAGTGTAGTATAGTAGGGGAAAAAAAGTACTAGATAAGAAAGCTTCCTAGAAAATAAATTTCAAAGTTTTAAAGCAGGCCGAGACTTCCCAGGTTCAACATTTGGCATGATGAGCCGAGTACTTGTTTTGGAGTTCAGAAAGTCTAACTTCAAATCCTGCCTCTAACACTTCCTATAGGATATAATATCCTTAAATTGAACAATTAAATTACAGACCATTTAAATCCTGGGATATTTAAGTGTATTTTCATAGCTGTGAAAGGATTCATTAATTAGTGGTAGAGGAGGATTTGCCCTACTGTAACGTCAATAAAGATGTAACGTGTAATAAAATGATATGATTAGATGATACAATTATTTTCTCTTAGAGGAAAGAGCTTTTACAGATTTATAAAAAGAATCTGCATTTTTAAATTGCAGGTGATTTTCAAAAGCATATTACTGGTTCATGGTAAAGATTAATTAAATTTCTGAAATTATTAAATAATTCTCTTCCTAGAAGCCATGTATCTTAAGGGCAGTATGAGGGCAGAACATTAAAGGCGTTTTGGAAGTTCTGCTCTTTGCATTTCTAGTGTGTTGAGATTAGTGTCCTTTTGGTCGTATTGGGGAGAACTACTTCTGTTACATTCCCTGGAGGAACATATATATTTCTACTTACCCAATCTTGTCTATTCCCAAAATAACATCTATGTGCAGGTTTTTAATTTTCAGTAAGTATTTCTAGATAATTATGTGAATGGCAACTAAGTGGCATAGTGAATAGGATTTGGGATTTGGAGTCAGTAAAATCTACGTTCAAATCCTACCCCAGAGACTTATTAGTTATGTGAGTCAGAGCATGTCATTCAAACCTCTGTTCATTTGATTTTCCTCACCTGTGAAATGGAAAGAACAACAGCACCTAGCTGCAGAGTTGTTCTGAGGATTAACATGAGATTGGTGTGAGTTAATACATGAAAAGCACTTTTTAAACTTTAAACCTGATATAAAAGCTAATTAGCTATTTTTAGATTTCCACCATAGGATCTTGCCCTGGCAGAGAACATCTTTTTGTGACTTGTTCTATCGTTATTCAAAGATATCTGTTCATTTATAGAAAATCTTAGCTTCCATCAAAGCACAACTCAGTTGCTACCTCCTACACAATGTCTTTCCTGATCCCTCCAGCTTGGTACCCTCTCCTTTTTAAAATTACTATTTATATACTTTGTATTTACAAGGGTCAAGGAGAGATTCCTGCCTCCATATGCAGACAATATTGAGCTAATTAAGTCAAGGCCAGGAGCATTGTAGAACCTCCAAAGTGAGATCCATCATTACTCAGAAGAGTCTGGCTTAACTTTATAACAGCAATGTTGTTCTAGTTGTATGACTACGAGTCATGAAACACCACAATTTCTAATGAATTAAAGTGTTTGGTCACCCAAAGAGTGATGGAGAAGCAGATCGTGGACAAGATCAGGTCACAACACACCACACACAAGAATGTATGTAGGAGAAACAGTGTAAAAGATGTCATTAAAGAAATGTATGATTGAGAAGAAGATGAGTTGATCACATGGAAAGAACATAGGATAATAGATAGCTCATGTGTCTACTAATGTTCTCGCAAAGTCAACAGAAATCTGAAGAAGTCCTCTAGCATGTTGGGTAGGTCCCTTTTTGGTGAACTTATGGTAAGATATAGAGAAGAGTGCCTCTGGATGGGGAGGGATGAAGGGACAGTGATTTAGAAGGGAAGAGGGAATACACGTGGGCAAGATATAGGATCAACAAATTCAGACAGATCCATCATCTTCTTTGCATTTACTTATTGCTGTCTGTAGAAGCAATAGAGCTTACATTTCTTGAGAGCAGGAACTATTTCTCTTTTGACTTTGTATCCCCCAGGGTCTAGAAGAGATTCTTGTGCATAGTAGATACTTTATAAATATTTGTTGAAGTGAATTGAATTATGGTCAGAAAAGAAAGGGTCTGAAGAGACTACCAATCAACTGATCTGGATAAGTCATAGAGGCCCTTGGCCTCAGTTTCCTATCTGTCTATGAGAGAGTTGTGGTAGATGATGTCTAGAGACCCACAAAAACACAAAGATTTTGTGCTTATCACCCTTTTTTCCACAGGGCCATTATTGAAGCTTTTTATTTAATAAGCAATTCAGAAAACTGTAGAAAAAATGAACAGCATGCTGCCCTCATTTCCTGTTTCCTAAGGGAATTTCTTTTTTTCACTTATTAAGTTTCCTTGTATATTTTTTGAAAGTTGACTAATGCAACTTTTAATCTTCTTGGAGATGGTGCCTTTTAAAACAACCTCCCTCTTGCCCATGGGTGGGTTATATGGGTTATACAGAGTAGGAGATTTCTCTTCTTAATTTTTGCCCAAACCGATCTCATTTTTTTTTTTTTGCTGAGCAGTCTGCTGAACAATGATAATCTAGGACTTTAGCACCTACTCTGCCACAAATCTTTCATTTTCCAGGGACCATTTCTGATTATGCTTCTACTGTAACTTGTTCTGGAAAGTTCTGTCATAGTATAGACTTCTTTTGGTAGCTAATAACCATGTTGAGAGTTGTAAAGAAATATCAAACAAGTTATCTTTCATAATGAGACTTTTATTCCTCCCTAATGATGGTTTCTTCTATAAGTGATTCATCTTATGGCTAATGACTAAGTAATCACTTTGAGGAAGGGGAAAAGGGCATGATTTCAAAAAGCTACTGATTAGAATTGTAAGATATATTGGCCAAAGCACAATAGATAAGCTAAGGAAAAATAGTTTTTAGAAAACAAAATGCACTTAGGTGCTTTAGGGAAATGAATAATGGATGGGAGAAATTTGTTCTCAAAAGATTTTCCTTGCTTTCAAAGAGTGTCTGAGGGCCCAGTTTTATTCAATATACGCATTGTAGGAAAGACAGGCTTTTGGGTAGCAAGGTCTCCACTTGGGATCTAGAATAATGATAGTAGTAGCTTACATTTGCATAGTGCTCCATAGTTTCTAATGAACTTCAACTTACTCATTTGATTCTCATATCTAATTTAATCTTCCTAATAACCTTGTGAAATAGGCGAGAGGGAACTGTTATTCCTGTTTTAAAGATCAAGAAAATAAGGATCAGAGAGGTCTAGTGAACAGTTAAAAGTCATCTAAGTATCAGGTCAAGGAGCTAGATTAGAGCCCAAGAGTACTGACTCTTAATTCAGTGCTATTTATAGCTCAATGTCTGGTGCCTCTCTCTATTCCAGAAGATGCTAATGACTGCCACCCATATCTCACACTCCCTTCTGAATTCTCAGCTTCTATACTGACATTTCTCAGACTCTGTCTCATGGACCCCTTTGGTTCAAATACACCTTCCCTTCAGTCCCTTGCTGAGGTTCAGTGCATATCCTTCTTGACTTGTTCTCTGGCATAATACTATTGACCACCCCTTATTGCTGGAGAGTAGGTCCTCTCTGGTGAGTTTTTATGGTACTACTCTCTTGTGGTTTTCCCTGTCCTGGATTGGACAATTCTTTTCAGTCTCCTTAGTTCTGTTACCATTAATGTCCTTACTCATATATATGGGTTTACCTGCAAGGATCTTTCATGGACTCTTCTTTTACTATATTCTGTCTCTGTAATCTCATTGACTTCCACGGGTTCAACTATCCTGTCTATGTAGATGATTCTTCGACTGTTTCTCCTGAGCTCCACATCACTAACTGCTGAATAGACTTTTTGAATAGCTGTCTTGTAGATATCTCAAATTCAGCTAGTCCAAAATAGAACTCATTATCTTTCCCCTAAAGAAACTCAACACAATTTCTCACTTCCCATTTCTATCAAGGTCACAAGCATTCTTCCGCAGGCATCCAAGTTCAAAGCCTGAGAGCCAACCTTATTTCTTCTCTCTCTCTCTCTCTCTATCTCTCTCTCTCTCTCTCTCTCTCTCTCCCTCCCTCCCTCCCTCCCTCCCTCTCTCTCTCTCTCTCTCTCTCTCTCTGTCCTATCATATCCAATCATTTGCCCAAGGCTTATTCATTCTATTTCCACATCTCTCACACTAATCCCCTTTTCTTCACTCATAGAATTACTGTCTTAATAATGGGGAGCAAGGGTAGTACAATGGACAGTATAGTAGATGTAGAGTCAGGAAGGTCCTAGTTCAAATCCTGCCTCAGATACTACTAACTCTGAGACCCTGGACAAATCACATCACTTCAACCTCGGTGTCCTCATCTGTAAAATGGAGCTAATAATAGAACCTACTTCTCAGGGTTGTTATGAGGATAAAATGAGATACCAGGTATAAAGCGTTTTTGTAAATGCATCTTTTTATCATGTTTATCATCATCATCATCACTACTACTACTACTACTACTACTACTATTACTACAACCCCTTTCAAACTAAAAGAATTACAGCGGTCTCTTAATATTCCTTGTCCAAGTATAAAATGAAGATGTCAGTGTTAGAGAGCAGTTCTGAAAAAGATCTCCAGGTTTGAATGAACAGCAAGCTCAATATGAATCAGCAGTGTGATGTGGCAACCAAAAAGTTACTATGAACTTGAGCTGCACTTAGAGAGGCCTAGCTTGCAGGAGTAAAGAAAGAAGTGATTGTCCCATGGTTCTCTTTTCTTGTTAGACTTTGTCTAGAGCAGAGCTTCTTAAATTTTTTTCCCTTTCTGACTCAGCACTTCTTAAACTGTGGGTCTGGACCCCATATGGGGTTGCAAAAAATTTGGTGACAATGAAAGGTTTCTGAATGCATAATGACTAAAAATTAATTAAAAATCAAATACGTAATGAATCCAAGATGTTTCTGGCAGCACTTGCCCATGATGCATCAGCAACTTCACTGCAGCCTTGCTTCTGAACATAAAGCACTGTGCATGTCCTCAGGCCATGCATCACAGGTAAACCCTGCCTAAATATGAAAAGGGATGATAAGTGGAAAAAATTTAAGAAGCCCTGGTCGAGAGCACTGCATTTAGTCCTGGGCATCACAGTTTAAGAAAGACATTGATAAACTGAAGAGTATCCAGAGGAAGTCAACCAGGATGTGGAAAGACCTTGAATCAATGCCATATGAAGATTGGTTTAAGAACGTAGCATGTTTGGTCTGGAGGAGATAAGAATCCAGATGGTGTAGTGCCAATGTGATATTCACAGCACCTACAACAATTATACATATGCTACCACAGTTCTGAATCATAAAATACAATAGTCGCTCCACATGGAAGACAGAACCAAATTATTTATTCAGACACCAGAAAGTCAAATCCCAACACCAGAAAACCAAATCCATCATAGCCACAAAGAAATCCATCATAGTAACCAAGAAATCTATACATAATAACAATGCAGAGGGCACTACCATCCCTAAGCCTTACCTCTGTTAGGCTTCCCACAGATCAGCTCCCTTAAACAAATCACAAACAATCTCTCCCACTCATGGTAGTTGCTACCCCAGCAGCCTACTTTCTCTGTCCTTCCCAGCTCTGACTAGTCTAACCAACTTCCTCTCAGCTCTGCTCCAGCTCCTCCCCCGTTCCTGTTCTATGTGTTCAGCAAGCTTGTCCCACCACTTGTGACTCAGGCTTTCATGTGATTTAAGCAGGTCACATGAGCCTATTAATGGATGGAACAGATCTTTAAACAAAAAAATAATATATCAACAATACAGATGGACATAACATGGTAGGGACATTTAAGTTCTTAAAGGGTTGTTATGTGGAAAAGCAAGAAGACTTGTTTTGTTTGACCCCAGAGGACTCAGGAGCAATGAGTGAGAGGCCCAAGGAGGTACTTTAGGCTTGATGGCAGGAGATGAGAGAGCTTTTCTTTTCTTTTGTTAATATATAATTTATTTTCGGTTCTTAACATTCATTTACACAAAAATTTGAATTGAAAATTTTCTCACCATCTCTCCCCACCCCTCACTCCAAGACATCATGCACCCCATCCACCCCCTCCTCCAGTCTGTCCTCCCTTCTATTATATACCCTTCTTCCATCACCTTTCCCCTTTATTTTGGTCTAGGGCAAAATAGATATCTATACTCCATTGCCTGTATAGCTTCATTTCCAGTTGCATGCTAAAACAATTTTTAATATTCATTCTTAAAGCTTTGAATTCCATATTCTCTCCCTCCCTCCCCACCTACCCTCATTGAGAAAACAAGCAATTCAATATAGATCATATATGTATAACAATGCAAAGCATTCCATAATAGTTATGTTATAAAAGACTAACAACATTTCACTCTGTCCTATCCTGCCCTTCATTTATTCCATTCTCTCCCTTGACATGTCCTCCCACAATAGTGTTTGCTTCTGATTATCCCTTTCCCCAATTTCTGTCCTTTATGTTATCTTCCCTCTCCTATCCCCTGACCCCTTGCCTTCTTTAGGGTAAAACAGATTTCCATATCCAGTGGAGTGTGAGTTATTCCCTCCTAAGGCCAAATCCCATGAGAGTAAGGTTCAATTATTTCCTTTCATCTCCCCCCCTCTATTGTAAAAGCTCTTTATTCCCTCTTTTATGTAAGATGCTTTGCTACATTTTACCTCTTCCTTTCTCTTACTCCTAGTACATTCCATTCAACAGTAAATTTTATTTTCTTTAGGCATTAGAAGTTCTTTATTTCATTGAAATTAATTTTTTCCTCTGAAGTATTATACTCAGTTTTGCTGGATAGGTGATTCTTGGTTTTAATGCTATCTCTTCTGACCTATGGAATATCATATTCCAAGCCCTGTGATCCCTTAGTATAGAAGCTGCAAAATCCTGTGCTATCCTGATTGTATTTCCATAATACTTGAATTGTTTCTTTCTGACTGCTTGAAATATTTTCTTCTTGACCTGGGAGCTCTGGAATTTGGCTACAATATTCCCAGGAGTTTTCCTTTTGAGCTCTTTCAGGTGGTGATCAGTGAATTCTTTCCATTTCTATTTTACCCTCTGGTTCTAGAATATCAAGGCAGTTTTCCTTGATAATTTCTTGGAAGATGATGTCTAGGCTCTTTTTTTGATCATGGTTTTCAGGTAGACCAATAATTTTAAAATTATTTCTCCTGGATCCATTTTCCAGGTCAGTTGTTTTTTCAATGAGATATTTCACATTGTCTTCTATTTTTTCATTCTTTTGGTTTTGTTTTGTAATTTCTTGGTTTCTCATAAAGTCATTAGCTTCCATCTGCTCCATTCTAATTTTTAAAGAACAATTTTCTTCAGTGAGCTTTTGAACCTTCTTTTCCATTTGACCCATTCTGCTTTTTGAGCATTTTTCTCCACATTGGCTTTTTGGACCTCTTTTGCCATTTGGGTTAGTCTATTTTTAAGGGTGTTATTTTCTTCAGCAATTTTTTTGGGATCTCCTTTTGCAAGCTGTTGACTTACTTTTCATGATTTTCTTGCCTTTTTCTCATTTCTCTTCTCAGTTTTTCTTCCACCTCTCTTACTTGATTTTCAAAATCCTTTTTGAGCTCTTCCATGACCTGAGACCATTGCATATTTTTTTTTTTTTGGAGATTTTGGATGTAGAAGCCTTGACTTTGATGTCTTTCTCTGATGGTATGCTTTGTTCTTCCTCATCTAAAAAGATGGAAGAAAATACCTTTTCACCAACCTTTTGTAGTCTTATTTTTTCCCTTTTTTGGACATTTTTCCCAAACAGGTACTTGACTTTTGAGTCCTTTGTCAAGCGGAGGGTATACTCTAAGGACCTGTAAGTTCTCAGTTCCTCCAAGATGGCACAATCAAGGAAGAGGAATTTACTCCTCTCTTGGCCTGTGCTCTGGTCTATGAGCAACCACCAGCACTCTTTTCTGCCCTGGAAATGAGAGTATTATTCCCTCTCCACAGTCACCACCAGCTCCACCATGCCAACCAGTGCTCCTCCTCACCCCACAACCAACATTCAGGGCTGAGATCTAGATCAGATACTTGATTCCCCCAGGGTCTTTAGGCAGAGGGCTCCAAAAGTGGAAGCTGCCACTTTCTGGGGCCAGTGCTGGAGCTGGACCACGTTCCCTTCCCACCCAGGTGAAAGAGCTTTCTCCCTGACTTTTGAAGCTCTCTTTGGCATTTGTGGGTTGAGAAATCTGGGAACTGCAGGTGCTACCTGTGATTCCACGCCCTGAAGCTTGCTCTAGTCCTATTCCTGCCATGATGCACAGCCAAGGCTGGGCTGTGCTCTGCTCTGAGCCAGCAATAGACTTTCCTGTTGGCCTTCCAGGCTATCTTGGGCTGGAAATATGCTTCACACTGTCAATTTGTGGCTTCTGCTGCTGTAGAATTTGTTTAGAGTCGTTTTTTACAGGTATTTTATGGGCTATGAGAGGAGAGCTAGAGCAGGTCCATCCTTCTACTCCACCATCTTGGCTCTGATGAGAGCTTTTCAATAGGAGAATGGCCTGATGAGTTCCCCCTCTTTGGAGGTCTTCAAGCAGAGGTCTCATTATCACTTGTTAGGTATATTGTAGTGAGGATTCTTTCCATGTATCAATTAGACAATGTGGTTACTACCAAGTTCCCTTCCAGTCCTCCAATTCTATGATTCTGGGAGGTATTTCCTGTTACAAGTTCATTTTCTATATAATCACAAAATTAATATTTCTAAAGCAAATGTTTGAGCATGTCTTTCCAAGAAGAACAAATGACTCCTTTTTTGCCTCCGGAATAAAATACTAGCTCCTTTGAAATTCAAAGACCTTCTCAACCTGACTTGAGTTGAGCTAATTTAACAGTACTGTACTTCATTCAAGGTATATTCCAGCCAAACTGGCTTATGTTCCCAGTATATAACATCTCTTGTCTCCATTTCTTCACAGAGTCTCTCCCCCATGCCTGGAAATAGAGGGTCACCTCCCATCCATCTCTTTGATTCCAGAGCTTCCTTGAAGTCTCTGTTTAAGTGCCCTTTCTTATACAAGGCTTTTCCTGATTAGGCAGCTAGGTGGCATGGTGGATAGAGTGTTGGACCTGGAGTCAAGAAGACTTCAGTTCAAATCCAGCCTCAAATATTTACTAGTTGTTGACCTTGGGTAAGTCACTTACCCTCAATTTACTCAACTATAAAATGAATATAATAATTATACACCTCCCTTCCATTTGTAATGAAGCTCAAAGAAGATATTATTTGTCCCTGTGTTACATGGTAGGCATGTAATAAATATTGGTTCCTTCCTTGATTGTCTCAGGTGTTAGTATTCTTCTTGCCTACCCCAGAAATTACTTTGTATTTCTTTCATACTTACCTAGCCATGCATCATAACAACTTCTGGTTGGAAACTGGTTGTCTCTTTCAGGTCCAAGGCAATGCCTGTTTTAGCGAAGTCAACTCTTAGGTGAAGGAGTACAGTAAAAGTCAGGAGCTCAGTAGAGTCAAATGAAACTGTTGGCTAAACTGGATTGTTGCTATTATTCTGCCCTTTCATTGCTACCCAAGTCCCCATCCATTCTAAAGATCAATCTTTTTATTCTTTGTCACTTTTTCTTTTGAATTATTCTCTAATCTCTTCTGCCCTTCTGTTCCTAGGGGTATATCATACACCCTAGATATTCTGGAACATTCCCTGTCATACATGTATTGTCCTCAGAAACTTGTGATCATCTGTCCTGGGTTTTTACTTGGAAAATATAATCATTGTAACAGTACCTTTATCAGTCATCAGCTATCAACATCAAGGCCAACAAGACCGTCCACTAGCAAAAAAAAATTACAACTTGCTGAAGGTTCAGATTATAGTTATCGTTTTAAGCAGTAAAGTATTTTTAAATTAAGATACATTTTAAAGACATAATACTATTGGAAACTTAATAGACTACAGTATAGTATAAACATAACTTTTATATGTGCTGGGAAACCAAAAAGTTCTTCTGATTTGTAATATTTGCTTTTATTGCAGTGGTCTAGAACTGAACCTGAAATATCTCTGAAGTATGCCCATAAATAAAACATGAATCATGAAGTGGCTTGTAAGGGAGGAAGGGTGAATAAAAGGAAAGAAAGGACAAGAACCAATCTCAGTTGGGGTAAGGGGAAAGAGAGTGGAGTTCAAATCTCACATTCATAGTTATTGTTCTATACACCTTACTTTCCTAATATATGCCTTTTTCCTTTCCTTTTCTTTCTATTCTTAGGATCATCAAAATGTGAAAAAACAAACAAAAAACCCCCTATAACATTCCTGGACCTCTCCTTCATTTATCTACTTTTATGATCTTTCATGACATAAACGTTCTGGAGGGACACTTGTTTCTTCTCCTATTAGAATGTAAACACTTCCAATTGTTTCAATGTATCAACATGTATTCACTTATTTTTGCCTTTTTATCTTTCTCTTGAACACTGTGTTTGTATTTCAAAGTTTCCATTCAGCTTTGGATTTTACATTAAGAATGCTTGGAAGTTCTTTGTTTAAAGGTATATTTGTTTTCCCCTGGGTAACAGCAAGTTTGGTTTAAAACTTGGTCTTTGAGCAAGAAATGTTGCCAGTAAACCCAAAGAAAAAAAAGGCGACTTTTGGCCATGGAGTTTAACCTTCCCCTAGGCAGAACATGAGGAAAGAAAAGGAGAGGAGAGAAGAGAAGAGAGAAGTTGCTACGCACTCACAGGTTGTGTTTGTTCTTCGTTCTTGAAGAAGACCATGGCATCAAGATGATGACATGACTTGCAGATGACTTTGATTTGAGTGAGGGAGGGCTGTGCAAAGTCACCAACCTCACTTTCTTCTCCTTGTAAATGCTCTTAATTTGATCTTGGATGACTCTGAATGGGCAGCACACCAGATGGGGACTGTGAACTTTTGTCACAGTTGCATACACCCACAAGCTACACTAGAACATAGGAGAGTAGTTGTACCCCTAGGAACCAAAGCTTCTAACCCAAAATACTTATTTGGGGATTTCCCCATAGGGAGTGTCATATGTGGGTTTTCACACTGAAGTGGTTGGAAAATGGCTATTACAGACAATATCCTTGGGTAGATGTCAGTGTATTTGTTGTACAGGGTCTTCCCAACATTCTTTTGCACTTGTAAGATTTACTAACTGTGGTTTTAGGTGTGATACACATGTTCTAGAAATAGTATGTAAAAGTTTAGTTATTAAAAATTAGGTGAGTTACATTAAAATTTACACAGTATATTCTTATTCCAAATCCCATGAGATGAACAAAAATCAGCTAACGTGAATAAGAAGATGAACTATTCTCTATAATTAATTTAACTGAAACTCCTATAAGCTACCCAAAGAAATCTTACTTTTATCCTTGATAAGGATAACAAAACTGTACATACTTTAAGGCTGAGATCATATAGCATCTCTACTTCCCTGACCACTCCACTCCTTTCTTAATTCTATAACCTCTGAACTTCTCTAGTACCTCAAGTCTCTAGCAGACCTTTTAGCCCTTAATTATATGTAGTCATATACATACATACATACATGTGTATTTTTGTGTACATATATGTGTGTATAAATACACACACACACATAATTTTGAATCTCTTCTCTCCCCATCTCAATTATAAGCTCCATGAAGGCAGAGACAAACTTATTTTGCAACTATATTTCTCAAAAGCTTCACATAGTCCTAAGCACAGTACTTAAATGCATTCTACATTCTAATTTGTGGGTATGCAAGTGTGTGTGTGTGTGTGTGTGTGTGTATGTGTGTGTACTTAGTGGAAGCAAAGTAGGTATGGGCCTCCTAAGGAATATTCCAATCTACTGCAGCTTCTTTTGGAAATTTAGAGGCAGAGCAAACAGTAATGCTAAAAGCTATATGTTTGACATGTTTTAGCTCATGCAAGGAAAGAATATGCTCAAACTTGAAATATCTGGAGCATAGGGAAGAGAAGGGAATAGAGGTTCATGGCAAAGGATGTATCTGGATCATGGACACTTGAGATATAAAGGCATGACTGGATGTCCTGAGAGGAAGGCTATATCTGAGACTACCGGAGGAGAGGCCTCTAGGTCTTGGGAGAGATACACCCCAAGTCTTGATAGGTGGGGGAACATAATTATTGATGCTCAGTGAGATGTCAATTAGTGAGGCTGCATGGGCCTGGAAAATTTCTAGGTACTGAAAAATCAAGAAAAGGGAGGCACTTCCTGCTTAGAATTAGGAACAGAGCTAGAATCTTTGTTGTCCTTCCTTCTAGAAGAGCAAGAACAGGTATAAAGGAGGGCTGACCTGGGCATTTCCTTAAAATGAGGATTCTGGGAGGAATATCATTTGTGCAACGCTTCCAGAGTTTTTATGAGGACCAAGTCATATAATACCTAATAATTTGATTGGTAATCTTAAAGAGCAATATAAATGTAGGTGTAATCCCTGCAGGATAAGTTCTTAGCTCTGCAGTGAGCAAGCCCATAACCTCAGGGCACTTTTCTATCTTTTTCTGAATTAGACCTCTGGGTGTGGATAGCTAGCACAGTGAAAGCCTGTCTTTCAGAATAATTCCAGTTCCCTCTCAACAGAAATTGAGATAGTCCTGCTTAATTTGGGGGCTGGGGTGAGTACATTTCTTTCAGGTCTCTTCATGGCCCTTGCAGCTAGTGCCAGAGCCATGCAAATTACCCTGGAGTGTCACTGAGCAGCATGAAGAACAGGGCATAATGACCTGGAAACCATTTTCTTGATCGCTGATTTTTTTAAAATAAGTATTGGGGAATTTTAAGCATGCCCATTTTGGAGCAGCTAGGCAAAGCTGGAATAAAGAACACTTACATAGTTGGGAAACAGGCAGCATTGAGTTGACAAGCTCTAAGGGATTGGAGATCAGTTTCTATCCTAACATCCTAATTATACACCTGAGAATCACAGCCCTTAAATAGAAACCCCTTGGGATTTAAAAATAAAAATACAAACATTTACTACAGCAAAATATTCTTAGTCCTCCCCTAGGAGAAATATAAATTCCTAAGAAAATCAAAAGTGAATAGGAAGGAAAGACAGTGTGTATTAAGTCTCATTTAGGTTCACCAAGGAATTTTCTCAGACCTCTAAGCACATGGAACAGCCTTAAGTTCCCTTGCTGATTTATAGCCTGAAAATTTTAAATCCAGTAGAACAATTTTCTATAGCATTTACTACTGCCAATTTATTGTGCAGTCATACTTTTTTTTTTACTCAAACCTTTTCATTCTCTATCTAAACTTGGTGCTGCCATAAGATACACAGCCTACTCATTTGATTTATTGGCAAGATTCTCTTTAATTAAGAGATGCCTCATTTGTTCACATTTCAAAAAAAAAATCAATATGAAGAGAATTACACCCTAGCCACTGGAAATAATAAAAGCTGAACCATAAAGTAGCTACATACTTTAAAATTTCATTTAAAAAGTTGTTGGTGGAATCACTGCAAGCCATCTGGAATTCAGGAGTCCAAGAGAGTGCACATTTTTTGATCTAATAAAGGCATGCCACAGGTGCAGAGAGAAGCACAAGATTGAAAGTAGTGCTTCTAGGGCTGGAGAATAAAGCATGCTCCCCAGGGTAGTGTTGTGTTTTTCTTTTCCACTTTTAAAGAAATGAAATTATATTGAATGTAGCACTCATAAAAGTGTCAGTTTGATAGGCCTGGAGTCTGAAATTTCTTCCACCCACAAGGCAAGGGCAACACAGGGAGGAGGGTAGAAAATTTACAAATGGTAATGGACCTTAATTGGGATCCAAAGAGAATGATCAAACAAGTAGGCCTTCAACAAGAATTAGGTCAAACTGTACCCTGGCTTTGACAGGATGGGGAGGGGAGAGGTCATTTGACTGTGAAATGCTTTAGTCTTTCATGGTGATTCATAGGATCAAAGATCTAAAGATGCTAGAGACCTTAGAGGTCATCTCATCAACCCTGCTTATTTGCAGATAAGAAAACTGGGGCCTAGGGAAGTTAAGTTGACTTGCCCAAGGTCGCACATGTAATAATAGTGGGAGGAAGGATTTCAACTTAGGTTCTCTGATGGCAGAGCCAGGGCACTTTCTATCACACAATTTTTACACCATTTCCATTCCATCTCCTTTTTAAGGAGACTGGAAATTCACTTTAGAATGTATTGTTTTAAACATTTGGTTGTAAAAACACTTGCTCAGGCTTATCACATCAGAAACAGGGCTGGCCCAATAGACTGGTAAAGTAGGTGAGCACCTGTACAATATGATTTAAAGGGTACCTGAATACCTGATCTATATCAAAATATACATTTTTCCCCCCTTCAGTTTGCCATAGAGCTCTTCTGTGGTCTGAAATTCCTACCACTCGTGTCTCCAGCCGATTTGTATAATAAAGGTATAGGCCTTACCTTTAAGAAGCTGCTGTTAAAATGTACTTGTTTTCTCAATCTGAGGGAAGATCCCTGACCCTCTTCCATTGCACAGATTCCTTTATCAGACTAGCCAGTCAGTCAGTCAATCAACAAATATTCATTAAATGCTTACTATGTGCTAGGTAATGTGCCAAATGCCAGTGACACAAGAGCAAAAACAATCTCTGCTCTCAAGGAGCTCATATTCTAACAGAGGAAACAACATGGAAATAATTAACTATATGTGATAGTTGCAGAAAAGATGGAAGATAACCTCAGAGGGAAAGAATTAAAAGTTGTATGGACTGGGGAAAGTCTCAAGCAGAGCATGGAACCTGAGCTTGGTCCTGAAGGAAGGCAGAGAAATTGAGGCAGAAATTTGAAAGTCAGAGCAAGGTAAAGAGTCAGGAGAAAGAGGGCCCTGTTTGGGAAGTAACCTGTCTATTGATGCTAGAGCATAGAGTCTGTGGAGAGTAGTAGTGTAGGAAAACTGATGAGTAGGAATAGGCCAGGTTAGGAAGATCTTTAAAAGCCAGACATATGGGTTTGTATTTGTTTCTGGAGGTAAGAAGGAACTGGAGCAGTGTAGGGTCTATGGTTGGACCTGTGCTTTGGAATAATGTTTTTGATGCTTGAGTGGATGATTGATTAGAGTAGATTTGAGGCAGGAAGGAGCTCCCTTCCCCCAGAAGGTTATTGTAATAGTGTAAGAGATGAGGACTTAGGCTGTGGGAATAGAGATAAAGGAACATAAACAGCGCATGCTGTGAACATAGGAATGATGATTTTGTAACCGTGAGTAAAAGTGTGAGTAGAGGGTAACACCTAGGTTGTAAGCTTGGGTAACTGGGAAGACGGTGGTACTCTCAATGGTATTAAGGAAATCCAGAAGAGGGCCAGGCTTTCAGGGAAAGGTTTTAGGGCAAGTTATGATTTTGATATGTTGAGTTTCAGATGCTTATGAGACATCCATTTTAAGATGTTCAAAAAGTGGTTGGTAATCCAGGATTTTAACTCTGGATGGAGATATGTAATATGTATATGTGGATCTGGGTTATGTAGATCCGGATATGTAGATCTGAGAGTCATCTGCATAGAGAATGTAATTGAACCCTTGAAAACTGATAAAATCACCAAGTAAACTAGTCATGTATAGAAAAAGAGAAAGAGATCCCAGGAGAGCCTTAGGGGAACAACTATGTGAGCATCAAATGGATGAAGAACCAGTAGGTGTTCCCTAAAGAAATGAAACTCTAGATCTGGTTCAAAGTTAGAGATAATATTTTCCTTAAAATCTTTAAAATATCCTTGACTTCCTCTATAACTTTTGAGACAATGCAACTGGATTACACATATAGATGACACATAAGTAAACAGAAAGAGAGAGATGGATGGATGGAACATTTATTAAGTGCTCATTATGTGCCAGGCACTGTGTTAAGTGCTGAAAAATGCAAATACAAGCAAAGAGAAAGAAAGAAAGGAAGTTCCTATTCTCAAGGAGATTACATTCTAATGGGGGAGGGGAAGAGAACATCCCAAAAGAAACTGAAAAATGAGTATAGGAGCAAGGTGGCAGGAGCAGAACCAAGTGAGAAGTGAATATGGGTGGCCTGGGGAGCTTTCTCAAATAGAGCTTCTGGGCAGGAACTCACCACTTGAAAAGGGGGCCACAGGGATGAAGACAGCCAGGTGTGAGCTACAAAAGTTTTGAGAGTCAGAAGCAGAGTCAGGAGAAAAGAGAGACAAGAAAAGAATGAGAGGAGAAGAATTGGAAGAACCTAGTGAAGATATCTTTATCAAGGAGTTTAACAACAAAGAGGAGGAGAGATATAGTATGATAGCGGGGATGGTAAGTCAAGTGAGGCTTTTTTAAGGATGGGGGAAGACACGAACATGTTTATAGGCATCAGAGTAGGAACCAGGAATTGAAATAAGTTGAATATAAGAGAATCAGGATGCTAATAGGGAAGATCTATAGGAGAATACAGGAAGGGATAACAGGATCACGAGTGCATGTTAAGGGTTTGACCTTGACAAAGAGAAAGGCTACCTCTTCATCTGAGATATGAAGGAAGAGGGAGATAGTAGAGAAGATATCTTAGTGATGTGAGATGAAAAGGAAGGAAGAAGGGGAGCTCATAGCAAATGGACTTTTTGGTGAAATCTGGGGCAAAGTCCACATTTGAGAGGGGTTAGTGGTGCCAAGGAAGACTTTAGGAGAGATGAGAAAGCCTTGAATGGCTGCTTTGAAGAATGAATGAATAAATTAAGGAGCAATAAAATGATTGCTTCCCTTCAGGAAAGGCCCACTTGAGATTAGAGAACATAAATTTGTAGTGGATACAATTGGCATGGTTTTGTGATTTCCTGTAGTTCCCTTCAGCAGCACATGAGCAGAAAGAGACAGATGATGAGAGTAATATAGGGTTGGGTTTTGGCAAGGGATGATTGGAGATAAGACAGGGCAGTCTGTGATCAAGAGTTAATGTAGAGTTGAGCTGTTTTACCAAGGGCTCAAGATTGAGAAAGAAGAGTATAGCTAGTGAAGGATAGTTCCCTTGCAAAGTACTCAGTTCCTTCGCAGCAGGGTTTGTCTTTGTTTTCCCAGGGCTTAGGGCAGTACCTGACACATAGGAGACTCTTAATAAATGTTCATTGACTAGCTAACTGACAGTACCCAGAGGTAGAGGGAATTATAGCCGTTGAAAGGCAAAAAGATAGAATGATAAAAGATTATGATTCTATAAATAATTTCAGAGGTTGGATCTGGATTAGATGGTTATCTAGAAGGTTTGACTCTAAAACAATAAGAAAAAAGATAAATTTCACTGAGACAGGGAAAAGAGATAAGGATGATGGTAGTATGGAGTATTGACAGTTGAGGATAACAGTTCTAGGCATGGTACTCCTCTATAGAGCACCCTGGGTATCCAGAATGAGGGAAAGCATGGAGGGAGGAATTAAACACAATGGTTTTGGACAAGGAAGGATGGAAAGGGGTCAGAAGTGCCCCAAGAGAAAGGTAATTTAAAACAAATTGATGGCTTCATGGATTTTACCTAGACTTGACCTTTGTCCAAAGTCTGGAAATCATCCAAGGAATCATACCTATGTTGTGACATAGTGATCTGAGTTCAGGCTACTTTCCGTGCCCCTGTAAGTCACTGTCTAAAAGTTCCTTTTTCCCTTCTTTTACTGTGAAATTTTAATACCTTTTTTTTTGTTAGGCAATCAGAATAACCGCAGGTTTTATGACTGCAAGGGTCTTTCCGTGGAATCTGCTCTTGTAAACCACTTAGAAATGTAAACTCATGTAATTTGTTTGCTCATGGGTTTCCTCAGTGTGGATTATAACAACACCAGTCAGGCTTTGTAAAGACTATCAAGGTATTTCTGGGAGCAAATTCAATATTTTAGTGTCAATCTTGAAGACCCTAAGTAATTTAGGTTTTGGTTACCTTAGAAACCTTTTGTCCCCCTGTGAGTTGCCGTTGGCTGTCAAACACAGGACTGTTTTTGAAAGTCCGTAATTCTTTATTCCTGCAGCTAAGGAGAAACATTAAGCTTGCAAATGAACACAGTCAGGATTTTATTTGAAGGAAAGAAAGAGTTCTATTATTATGTGGGTGGAGGGAGAAGGAATTTAGAGCCCACTCCAACCAACAAATTATATTTCTGAAGGTCTGAAAATTGAACTGAGGGGGAGGAGAAAGACATCATATGGAAAGCAGCTGGACTGCACTGGCTTTGATTGTCTTCTCTGTTACCTCCTTATCCTTTTTGTCTGCTACTTGAGGGGAGGAGGCAAGGTAAACTATAATATGGTGGGAAACTCCCTCAGCTATCAGTTTAGCTTCTCCTTCCCTCATCATAGAAGTCCATTGCCAGACAGTTCCCAGAAAATCCCAGGAAGCAGAATCAGCCTTTGAGGAGTTTAGGGTTGAGACAGAATGAAGGGGACATAAGCTTTGTAAAATGTATCCCTTTGATTTTTTCCTTGTGGGATCCTAACTCCTCTTTTAGAAATTATGCCGACTCTGATCTACTTGTATACTTCCCAATACAGGCATTCCCCTACTTATAGGTGAGAACAGAATGAAGTCCATGAATTCATTCCAAGTATCCTGAGTACAGCCTTTTCCTCCTAAATTTGGCCAAAGTGCTGGCTAGTCAGTATATCTCAGTTTTAGTTTTGACCCTGTCACTTACTGATCTTGGGTAAGCAATTTTCTTTATCTGGGCTTTTGGTTCATCTATAAAATAGCAGGATTGGGCTAGATCATTTCTGGTCCCTTCTAAGGATTCAAGTTGCAATGTTTCTCAGACTGGGGTGGGGTGGGATGAGGTGTTAGGGAATCTTAGGTATTAGGCTTGGTTTTTATTTACAAAGCTCTGGGTGTATGGGTTTAATTCTGGAGGCAAGATGCCTTTGTTTTGTACACTACTGGGTTGATTAGAAAGATTCTGGTGACCTTATAATAGTCAAGATCCTCACGATTCAGACTCTAGGAGCCGCCCAATTTAGAGAGCATATAAGAATTTACATTTGGAGAAGCCTTATCTCATTTTTCTTCGGGTGGGCAGTTACTTAAAAAAAAAAACAAACCAAACCAAAAAACCCCCCACACAACTAAACATTTATTCTCCTAGCCTCCTTTTTTCAGTAGTAAGTCTTTCTCAATTTCACGGATATTTTAAAAGGAATTTTCAACTCTTCAGAACAGTAGGTGATGACATATATGTAAAAGTAGCAGAGGGAGGTTTCTTTTTCATTTCCCGGCACTGGTATTTCAGACTGGAACACAACAGAAAAAAAAGTCTCGTAGCTGGACAGGGCCCCTAATCCACAGCTGGTCCTGCGGGCCAGGTTCTGGGCATTATCTGTTACTGGCCCTGCCTTACGCTCAGCCTCCTCCCAGTTGCAGGGTCTCAGCGAAGCCAGCAAGGTGGATGCCAAGGACCCGAGGGTACAAATGACCCCTTCGCCAGCTTGGTAAGGCAGGGCCCCCCTCTAAGCTCCTTCTCAAGGAGAGCTGGGTTGGCTCCCGGGCAGGAAGAGAAGTTTTGGACCAGCCGGGCCTGAGCTAGCGGCCCCAAACAGGGTATGCCCGCCGCCCGAGGGGCTTCTGCTGCCCCCCGGGGCGGCGATCGGAAGGCGCCCCCGGGGTCTTCCAGGCACCCCAGCTCCCACGGCCGGCGCCCCCGCCTCCCGCCGGGCTCCTAGGCCACGTGCTGGAGGAAGGCTCTGCAGCAGCCTCCCGGGCGGAGCTCCTGCGCCCACTCCGCCCACTCCCCGCCTTTCCCGGCCCGGCCGCCCACCTTGCCGCTCCGCCCCTTTGCCCGCCTCCGCCTCCCCAGGCAGCCCAGCCTGGAGCCCGCAGCGCCCGCCCGGCCGGCCCGGCGAGGTTCCCGGGGAGCGCCGCCACCGCACCTGCCGAGCCCGGGGACAGCCCCGGCTCCCCTCCTCCCCGCGGGGTCTCCATGACGCCTGAGCTCAGCCCCTCCACCTGCCGAGCATGACCACGTCCCTGCAGGATGGGCAGAGCGCCCCGGGCAGAGCGGCTGCCCGGGGCTCGGGGCTGGCCCAGGTGTGCGGCGCTGCCGGGGCCCTGGCCGCGCGCCCCCCGGGGCTGCCCTGTCGGCCGCTGCTGCCCGCCCTGGAGGGAGCCCCCTTTTGTGCTGAGGACAGGTAGGTGGCCTCCGGGGAGGGGAGCTGACCGGGGTGAGGAGGACGGGCCTGGGGGGAGCCTGGGCTACAACTCTGGCCAACTTCGGGAAAAGTACCGCAGGACAGTCCCCTTCCTAGCGGGCTCCGGGGATCGGTAGGACCTCGCGCTCTCCGGGCGCCTCTCCTGCGGAGCACTGCCCATTCATCGAGAGCCGCTTCTCCTTCCCCTTCTCCCGACACCCGCCTCCTCTCATTAGTGTAACCAGAAGGCAGCGAGGACTCCAGGGTGATTTTTTTCCTTCGAGGCCCTGCATTTTCTTAATAAACACTCTTGGCTTCTTTAAACTGTAGCATAAATGAAACCTCGCCTCCCACACAGACATCACCGGTACCTAGCCAGAAAAAGCAATGCTCTGGATGGATATTTGATCAGTCGTGCTTCCCGCAGACAGAGGATGGAGCCGTTTAAAATATTCTCCAATCTTTATACAGTTCAGCATCAAGTACATTTGTAGTTGACTGTGTCTAAAGTAGGGCATTCCTTAGGAGAGAAAAGGCTGCTAAGGTATAAAGCTTACAGATTAAGCCTATTATTGACCTCCTTCAACTCAGACGGCTCAGGTACCGCTTATTTATTTATTTATTTTTAGGTTCAGAGGATTCTAAACTCTAGCAAAGTTACATTACTTTTCAGTGTACTGCAGTGTTCATTTATACTAGCAAGTTCCATTAACTGAACTGCTTTCAAAGACTCAGTACTAGTTGCTGTTTTGTAGCTTAAGCATCTGAGAAGTCAACAGACTGTGTGTGGGCAACGTTTTGAATGAAATTTGAAGTGAGATGAACCACAGCTATAATTAATAAGTATAACTTTCAAAATGTGATTAGTAAAGTATAATAGAACAGGTTTCTCTAAATGCAGTAAAGATTCCCTTCTTTTCATTGAAGCTTTTAAAGAATTTTTTTGTTTGTTTGTTTGCTTAGAGCAGTTTCCATAATAACTGCTTCTACCATTTTGGTTTATGTATTTTTGCTTCAGAAAAGTTACCAAAAGCTGCCGTTTACCCACATGCCTGATGGTTTGTGGAAGGTCAAAAGTGTAAAGGATATTACAAAAGGTTTAAGTTTATTAAAGTTGTTTTTAAAAATTTAATCCACAGAAAGTATAACAGAAAACCTTCCGGTGTACTTTGTATAATATTAGGTCTGTTACAGTACCGTTTGGACTTAACAGTTTTAAATTCTGACAGTAATTATGTTTTACATTCTGTTTTATGTAAATTATATCCTATGTTCTGTTGGTTGCAGGAGAAAAAAGAAAGATCTCAATGTTCTAGAAATGCCGTCTATTCCAAATCCTTTCCCTGAGCTTTGTTGTTCTCCATTTACATCAGTGTTTTCAGCAAGCCTATTTCCCAAAGCAAACTCAAGGAAAAAACAGGTATGGTTTTTAGTTTCATTGTTATAACTCTTAGGATTGACAAAATCACACAACATCTTAAAAGACACATTCACTCTTCTGATTTAGATTTTTGTGTCTGTGGATTATTTAACATCAGTCATGGAAAGGAGGCAGGCTTTCCTTATAGTATTAGCTTCATTGTTAAAAACTCCCCAGTAAAATATATGAAAAATCAATATGTATTTAGTTGTAACAAATTGTAACAAGTGTGATATATTAAATAACACAATCATATATATATATATATATATATGTATATGTACTGTGTATAAATATAATAACAATTTCCATTTTCTCCCTTTCCAACAAGTATTTATTAAGCATGCAAGGCCAAAAATGCAGTGGTTCTTGCCACAAGTAAACACATGTAAACTATATATGCAAAGTAATACAAATAATTTCAAGAGGAAATTTCATGGAAGTGCTAATAACCAGAGTGGGTGATTAGGTTACCAAAATCCTTACGTAGGAGGTAGGAGGTGGTACCTACCTTGGAGGAAGCTGGTGGAGGTGAGTAGGGAGTACATTCTAGATAAAGAAGGCTTGATCCTCTATCCCTTTGTTAGATTTCTGTAGTTCTTGAGATCCTTCTTTAGTAATTCAGTGACAAAGTTAATTGGGCTCCAAATTTCTTCCATTTTTCCTTCCAACATTTTGAGTTCTAGAGGAAGTCTACTTGGAGGGAAAGCTTGGAAGCCTCTGGCTGCCGAGGGGAATGGTGGACAAGGAAGTGAAAGATGATATTTAGATATTTAAGATTTCTTCCTTTTTCTGGTACATAGTAGGTGCTTAATAAATGCTTGCTCACATGACTTTAAAGGTTCTGCTTTGGGCTTATACATATGTATTTTTTTGCAGGAGGGGAGATGGATCAATCAGCTTTACTTCTCATTTTACTGATGATTTACTGATGACCCCCCCCTCCACAGTCTTGGGGGGTGGTACACTAGGGATCAACAAGCTTCTACCCTTGGACTTCTAGCCCAAGGAATGAAGGAAAGAAATAAAAAGTGGGAAAGGGGAAGGGGAAGAGGTAGTTGGGTAAGCAGATTTGGGCTTTATATCAGGAAAAACTTCCTAACAGTTATTCAGAAGTACAGTGGGCTGCCTTGATGTGTGATGGTTTTTCCTTTTATTGGAGATCTTCAAGCAAAAGCTGGATGAGTAATGTTTCTGCATGTTATGGTGGTAAGTCCTCTTGAGTGTTGGTTGAATTAGGTGATTACTGAAATCCTTTGCAACTCTCAAATTTTATGGTCCTGGTAGCAACAGAAGGGTGAATACTAACCAGCTTCCCTTCCCACTGGCAAGCATCATGTTTCTTTACTTTAACTCTTTCATTACTCTGGTATGGCAGGTTATATTTTCCTTCCAGAGTCTATGTCAGCAGCTCAGTGTTATTTGGAAACAGAAAAACAGTAGTCTTTTGTTGGAACGGGTGGGGGTGACTAAGCAGTTTGTTTTTTTTTTTCCTCAGAGAAAGCTTCCTTCTTAAGATTTCTGTGTGTATTTGCATATATATGTTTATGCTGAGCAGTTACTAGGGTAGAGTTATTGGGGCTTCTTCTAGAATGCCAACATGGGAGGTTTGCACTTCTTCTCCATGGCTATCTGAAGACCTTGACCTTTAATGAGATTGTACTTGGTTATTCCTTAGGAGGAGGACCTGCTTTCTTGTTCGTTCCTAGTCATAATGTCCCTGTAACATGCAGGATGACACTTTTCTCCTCTCATGGCCTTACCCTGCCTCCCCCCCAAACTATGAAAGGTGCAGTTGAGTTTCTTTGGGAGATGAGCGTATGCCCTTTTCTAGAACAAATGCAGCTATGGTTGAATTGTTGGACTGTCTTCTATACCAGTGGTGTCATACTCAAAAAGAAACAGGTCTACTAAAATATCTGGGCCAAATATTGAATTAGAAAACCATATATTATCTGTGTTATATTGTATTTTAAGTTACATATTTAAATATTTCCGAAATACATTTTAATCTGGTTCAGGCTACACTTGGTCATGAGTTTGATGCTTCCATTCTACAGTGTTCATTGCTCGCTCACCTCCCCAATGCTGCCACTCTTCCATCTATCGTCTTTTCCACCACTGTTCCCCAAGATCTTCACCCAGGAAGGAATTACTAGTTGGTTATATGTGTATGTAGAACATGACTTGTGATTTCACTGATAAAATGAGTTCCTAGATTGAGAAACTCCTTTTATTGATACAGATGTATTGGCAGATACTATGACTTATTGATATTGAGTCTTGTCCAGGGTCATACAACCAGTATGTGTCAGAGGTAGGATTTGAACTTCTTGGCTTAAAGACCAACTCTCTCTCCACTATTGCACACTGCTTCCTTTATAGTTTGTAGGTAGAAAGTAATAGGCCATGATCCGTTCACAGTAACTTAGAGGAGGAGTAGAGGAGAACAAGGAGGCGTATGTAGCAATATTCCAAGCAATAATGTCCTTTGGCTGGAGTGAGTTATGTTGGGAAAAGAGATTTTCATGCATTTTGAAATCCTCCAATGTAATACGAATGAGAGTTAAAGATCTTCCCCAACCATTGAAGGGCCTGCCCATTAAGGGAAGCTTGATTTGGGGAGGCCTGCACCTTTTCTTAATTTCTGATGAGGCACTGGTTTTCAAGGATTGTGATGCCTTCTGGCTGTGAAAAGGATTTAACTCTGTGGTGAGGTTTTGCTTTGGGGCTTATTTATTGGAAGTGTTTGTTTGGCTAGGTGAGACTCTGGGCAGCTGCTAAAGAGCCTCCAGGCTTTGAAAACCCAGATATTGGTGCTTCTCTCCCTCGTAACTATGTGTGTATGTATCGTTTCTTCTGGCCACCATGTGAGCGCCTGCCCTGTGTGAGTTTTCCATAAAATAGTCTTTTTGGCACACATACATTTTGCATTCAAACAACGTGGCCAGCCCATTGGAGTTACACTCTCCGAAGCATAGTTTGAATGCTTGCCAGTTCAGCTCAAGCAAGGACTTCAGTGTCTGGTACCTTGTCTTGCCAGGTGATCCTCAGAATCTTAAGACAGTTCAAATGGAAGCAATTCAGTTTCCTGGCAGAAGTGATAAAGGGACACTCTGAAGGTAACTCTCAAGAATTTTGGATTTGACTGTGCAACGTGGGATACACTGGCACAGCCCCACATCAGAAAGGGTGCTGTGCTCTGTGAGCAAAGCAGAATTGAGACAGCACAAAGTAAATGTAGGATGTGCAAATTTGGAGTATCCACCCCAAATATTCACATGGATTATCTCTGCCCAATCTGTGGTAGAGCGTTCTGAGCTTGTATTGGTCTGCTCAGTCACAGTTGGACGCACTGAAATTTCACTTTATCATGGTGCCATCATTTTGGTCCTTTTTGAGAGTGAAGGACAACTTATGTATGTAATGGTCAAACAGTTGGAAGCCCTGTCTGTTGATCTTTATTTCCTCCCTATTTTCTCTGAATTTCAGGGTGCAGACTTTTTCCCCGGATGTGACTGATATATGTGCTTGATTAAAGTCATTGTTGACCCCTCAAAAGTTGACTTTCCTTTTAGAAAAGCATATTTAAGAACCTGTACAGCAGGCGCTCCTCTGTACATTGGAGTGCTTGCTGATACACCCAAGTGCCTTGTTCATTTCTTAGATAATGGAAATCATTACATTGAGGTAATTGGGGAGGATTAATACTATAGGACTTGAAATGGGGCCTTTTCTAGCTTGGCGTTCATGACTGTTAGAGGAAAGCATGATATTGAATGGAAACTCTGTGTCTTTAAGTGGAAGACAGTAGTATGGGGGAAGAAAATGTACAAAAAGAGCTTTGTAGTTGGGGAGTATGGTTCAGAATCAAGAAAAATGGATCCCAATGAGATAGGTGGCCATGGGGAAATGACTGGATTTTGGTGTGGGTTTTTTTTTTTTTGAGAAGGATAGGAGAAAGAGCAGTGAATGATAGACCAGATTGTGTTCTAAGCTGAGGAATGTTCATTTAGGGTCTGTTTATATCTTGGAATGAGAAGGGGACCCCGTTAATTTCTGTATCTCATGGCAGGATGTATCTACCACAAACAGGTGTCATGAGTGGAGGATGTTTCTAAGTGAGTCTCTAAAGGGAAGGTAATGAAGGTGTCATGGTAGGACAATCACTAACTGGCATATTTTTGTATCTGAGTATTATGCCTAGTTTGAGAAACATCTATGGCTAAGATGATTATTAAAGTGAGAAGTATTGTTTTAAGGGGAGAGAACAGTTGTGTCTTGGTGTATTTGTGTTTCCCAAAGCACAATGAAAAGAACAAGTAGATTGAGACTGGGGAGACCTAGATACATCCTGCCATGAGATTTGCAGTTGAGGAAAATTATTTATGTTTTCTGGTTTTCTCTATCTGTAAAATGAAGGAGAAAGGGTTTGAACTGGATCACCTTTAAGGTTTGCTACAGCTCTGAGAGACAGCTCCTAGGGCATGGTGATAGGGCTGGAAATGAGTGGGTTTTAAGTGTAGGCCTTTGTCCTAACATATACATACTTATTTGGGGAAGTGTGAAAAGTCTTTTTAAAAGGGGGACTAGATTTGTATTGCTTTGATATTAGTTTTCTACTTTGATACGCTTCCCTTTCTCTTTGGACCATCTAATCAGGTAATAGGGTTTCCACACAGAAATCCTTATTGGTTAGTGATCAGGGAGGATTCTCTTGGTCTAGATTAACATGGACCAGTCCTGAACATGAATCGATCCTGGAAGATGGCTACTTGTAGACTGTAAACTCCATTTAAGAGAGGCACCAGTTTCTTCATAACACTTTTGCTTCTTCCAGTATAATGTAGTATTCCATATAAAATAGGAGATCAATAAATGTTTGATTTATATTTTTGCTTATTTTTATCCACATATATATTGTTATTAATATTTTGACAGATACTCAAATATATACATATGTATATATGCCTCTGTGTATGTGTGATTGTGTGTATTATGGGTATAAAGGGGAAGGAACCAGAAAATTGGAGAGACAAACTTTCTTTTTTTCCTTCTTATTTTTCCTTTGACCTTACATGTATAAATCTTTTGTTTTTTTATTTTTTATGTGTTTATATCTTTGAAATTGGTGCCATACATAACACTTTAATGTAAGCATGTTCTTTTTTCGTGCTTTATTTTGTTTGAACTTCAGAACAACCTGAAAGTATTATTAGCCTGATTTTATTGGTGGATAAACTGAGGCCCATGGTTACACAACTGGTTAATATCCAAGGCAGACTTTGAACCTAGTTCTTTATGATGTCCAGTTTTACTGTTCTTTTATTACACAGTCTCTCACAGGAAGTGTATGTGTATGTGTATCTCTTCTATCTTCTACAAAAGCCTTATTTTGATGTCTAAGATGGTGTTGACCATCACCTAGGACGGCGTTGACCCTGGGTTCTTGAAATGTATGTTGTTGGAACACAATCTCTCTTGAACACTACCCAGCTGAAAAGAATTCAAAGTATAGCCCTAAAAGTATCAGTCTTTTAAAGATCTGCATGGTATGTTTAGGACATTATCAGTCAGCTACTATGTGATGAGTTTTTTCAGCTATTACATTCATCTCCTAAGGGATAGAGGAAATGGGATTCATATTGGTGGAGAGAGTAAACCATATGTATGACATAATAGTCTTGCAATATTGAAGTGTTTGTGAATAAAAATATGTTGTCTTTTCAACTAGAATATGTACAGAGTTGTCCTTAGATTTCTTTGGTCAAGGTATTTGACCTTTTGTTAAATAACGTTGTAAATTAAATAGTGATGTAAATAACAGTATGTAACAGGTTCTTCTTATATTGTTGAAACACGAGAGAGCAGATGTATGGTTCTCTTGTCCTTGTTCTTTCATTTTCTACTTACTCATAGTTGCCTTTTTTTTTGAGGAGGTTAATTCATTTTAATAAATATTTGACTTTGGACCTAATACATCTAAGACATGATTTAGAATTGTTAAGTTATTAGAAATTATTCTAGGTGTTTAATACTTTCAAATAAACAAATTCTTCAACATAGCAAATTTTGAAAGGTTTGACAGAAGATTTAACAGAGTTAAAAACTTGTTTGGCCGTTCAAAACCATAGTCAAAATCATTTTACAGACCATAAATATTTTTTCACAGTTTGAGATGCCTGCATAATGCATGAGAGGCAAAGCATATCAAAGCCACAAATAGGACGTGTTTTATCTTCCTTAACAAATAAAACACCCAAGTATATAGCACTACTGGTCTTTTTTCTTTTTTACTTAAAGAAAAAGGGAAACTGGATTCTTTTTGCTCTTTTTCTTTTTTGTTATGCTAACTAGAGATATACTTCCCAGGCAAGTCTATTCAATGCTCCTCTATAACGCTTGTTTGAAGATTGCCTTCCTTTATTTAATAGAAGTTTGTGAAAAGTTGTGTACAAATGTTGTGTTTTGTAAATTGACCAATATAACCGATTGATACAGTAATTTCATATATCCTCTGTCTTGATTTTTTTTCTGATGATTTTACAATAACCCCTAAAATTTTATTCTATAGAGGATAGTGAACAGAAATGTAAATAAAAATCAGCATTAAATGCTCTGTCATTCTGTTAGGTGGGGAACCTGGCATTGACAGGCACATCTGGCCCTTGATTTGCCTTTTTCTGGCTCATGGAGTCAGGCTGTGCTTGTCCTACCCAGCACTGTAATTCTCAAGAATGCTCTACAAGTTTGTGACCTTTCTGTGTAGTTATAAAAAGTCATCCATCCCTAACTTTGAGTGACCTGCTGTGAATCCTTGTGAAGAATTATCTCCCAATTCATTGTTCTCCAGCCTTTTTTTAATTGCATACCCCATCAGTTAGGAAATTTTGACTTTATATACCTCCAATATATGTATATTTATGTTATATATGTGCTATTTTATTGATATACATTATAAAACATACAAAAGAAAGTTTAAAAGGATGAGATAAGGATAGAAACAACATTTTATTTTATAAATAATATAAAACCTTTTGGTTTTGAGAACAATGTAATTCATTATATCTTTTAAAGTTCCATGTATGTACTGAGGATAGGATGAACTTACAAATAATTGTTAGTAATTATGCAGCAGCTCATCTGATCAGTGTAGGTAGCCAAACAGGGGAATTCCTTCCTTCCTTCCTTCCTTCCTTCCTTCCTTCCTTCCTTCCTTCCTCCCTTCCTTCCTTCCTCCCTTCCTCCCTTCCTCCCTTCCTCCCTTCCTCCCTCCCTCCCTCCCTCCTTCCCTTCCTCTCTCCCTCCTTCCTTCCTTTCATTCCCTTTCCTTCCCTTTCTTCCTCTCCTTCTTTCTTTCCCTTCCTTCCTTTTTCCTCTTCTTCCCTTTTCCTTCTTTCCTCTTTCCTTTGTCTCTTTCATCGTTTTTTTGGAAATGCTTTTTTATTGAAAAACACATACTGTAGTCAATTATTAGCTCATAATAGTAAGCTTTACTTCAGTCATATTTTTCCTGTGTGTAGATATTGATTATACACAATGGAAAAACAATGAGCAAAAGTGAATTTTGACAGCAGGGAGCCAAAGTTTCTTACTTCAGCTGATCAGAAGCTTTTCAGTATAAATCCCATCCCCCCCTTTTCTTTGTGTTGTTCTGCTAAATGAATGCTGTCAGACCTTTCCTATTTCTATTCACTTAGTTTAGTTGTATTTTTGTGTGGGCATTAGGAATAGTAAGAAGGTCAGTTTGGCTGGACCACAGAGTGCAGGGAGGGAAGTAATACAAAATGAAGTCTAGAAAGTGAGGTTGGGGACATACTACGGAGGGCTTTAATGTGAAATGTAGTTTACATTTTATCCGAGGGGCAATAGGAGGCCACTGGAGTTTGAGAAGTTTAATTGAGTTTCTATTGGGGATTGACATGACCAGATTTATGATTTAGGAAAATCACTGTGACAGATTTATGTAGAATGGACTGGAGTGGATTTGAAGCAGAGAAAACAAGTCATCAGTCATTGCAGCAGTACATAGGAAGGTGATGAGGGCCTGAGTAGTGGCTATGTGAGAGGAGACTTGGGGATAGATGCTTCCAGTTGTAGGGATGGAAATGACAAGATTTGCTAGCTGTTTCTATATGTGGGGTGAGAGAAAGTGAAGACTTCAGGGTGACTATGAGATTAATGTAGGTAACTGGAAGGATGATGGTCCCTGGACAGAAACAGAGAAGTTTGGAAGAAGGGGGTGTGTTGGGGCAGCAGATATTGTCAAGAAATCTATGATACAGATCACAATCTATACGTGTTTGCTTGACCTCTGTGACTCACTTTTTGACACCTAAAATTAAAAGGCAGGGAGTGAGGTACAGAGTACGCTCTCAAGAGTGCCTTTTGCGACATGGGGTGATCTTGGTGGGGGGCAGTATGCTGGGGTGCTGGAATTTAGTGCCCGGATCGTGGTAAGGTTATAAATACTCTGAGAGGGTCAACCCTTTGTTTGCAGAAGTGGGAAGGTTGGGAACTTGCACGGTGGTGGTGCTGGTGATAGTGGTGGTGATACTGGTGGTAGTGGTGGTGGTGATAGTGATGAAAGAAAATATTGGACTGGTCTCATGGTTGGCAGTAGTATGTGTGTGGTCCGCTACTTACCTTGACATCCTATCTGGTTGATCATACATCCCTTAGGATAATGCTGTGGACCACTAGGGAACTGGAGCCTCAATTTTGGAGATCACTGCCTTGTTCATATAAGGATAGAGTTCCATGCAATATTTCCTGACATTTTCTAAATTGTTTCCATGAAATATTTTGTGTAAAAAAAGATGACAATATTAGTTATATCAGAAGAGGAAGTACTCAGCAGCTTATATGTTCATGTTCTGTTCATTTTTAAAATACATACCTTGTTTGGTCCTTGAACATATTTTCCTTTACGATGTTATAAATAGTTGTTAGATTCCCAGGCTATCCCACACAAAATCCTATTTAAAACAGTGCCTTACATTTTTAATGAAAAGTAGTAGACAGTAATACTGTTGCAGTACTAGCAAATAAACCAAAGCAAAAAATATATAAGAATTTTTCAATTTTCATGCATGCTGATGTCTGAAGAATAACAGGTTTAATAAGAGAATAAGGAAGTGACAAATTTTTATTGAAGTTTCAAAGAGAACTTCTGAGTTTCTTCCAGGAATTTAGAATATAAAACATTTATTCTGAAATTAAACATCAAAATGAGTATTTCCACATACATAGCAGAACACAAAAAGAGGATTATCTCAGAAACTATTACTCCCTGTTTCATACTGGTTGATTTTTTAAACGTACATCATAAATTTAAAATTTACTTTCAAGACTTCCACTTGTCTGTACTTTTTTTCTGAATGTCCTTTTCTTCATTAAAAAAAGTTTCCCTGGTACCATCACTACTGCTAACTCTCCCTTCTTTTTCTCCTCATCAGACCCACAGAACAGAATCAGCCCACCTCCAAGTCATGTGTTTTTCTTTTTTAACTCTCCTAATAACTTCTGAAGACATTAAGATTCTTGAAGGATACTTTTTTTCTCCTCTTGTTAGCATGTTTGCACTATATGCCATGGCTCCTTTCAATTGCAAATTAATTTACTAGTTTTTAGTCTTTGTATTTCCAAGTCCCTACTCAGCTCCAGATTTTTCATCAGAAATACTTGAAAGTCTTTTATTTCATTAAAAGGCCACCTCCCTGTTTTTCAACTGTAGGATTGTGCTCAGCTTTGTGAGCTGAGTTATTTCTTGGTTGTAAGCCTCTGTATTTTGATTTTTAAAATCTTGTATTCTAAGATCCCCTTTCATTTACAGTAAAAGCTACCAGGTCTTGTGTGAATCTGATGTGGTTGCTTCATACTTTATTCAGGGTGCTTGGAATATTTTTTTGTATGGCTATGATATCCTTGGGACGTTTGGGATTACCTTTCAGGAGGTAATCAGCGGATTCTTTGCTTCTATATTTTGCTTCTGATTTTAATGGTTCAGGGAAATGTAGTGACTAGGCCTTTTTTTAAAAATCATAATTTTCAGGGAGTTCAGTGATTTATTGAAAAATAAAATCTCAGAAGTACATGCATGCAATAGTTTTATTTGAATAATTGCAAATTGTTTTCCAAAATGGTGGTACTAATTCACAGTTATACTAACAATGCATTAGTGTTCTCTTTCCACAACTCTCCATTATTGGCTATTCTTATATTTTTTCATTTTTGCTGGGGAAGAGTGAAACTTTAGGTTTGTTTTGGTTTTCATTTATATTAAGACAGAGTTCTAGGGACTTAGTAGTCTGTGGGTTTCTCTGCTGTCCTGGTCTGCATGCCTCCTTGTACCATTGGTTGCTGCTTCTCCCTAGGGCTCTTTTGGTTTCTGATGCTGTTGGGCCATCTGTGCCCCCTTCCCTGAGGCTTTTTTGGGGTTCCCTTTGCCCTTGCTGCCTCAGGACATAGCCTTTCAAGCTACACAAATCTCTGGTCTAACTCTAGTTTTTCTGGGAGATGAGTAGCTGCTTGCATGAGCTGATGATGATTTTTCCTTTAGCCCCCGCTTTCTTCTCATAATTTTTTTGGATCATGATTTGGTCTGGTGCCAGTTCTTTATTTTTCAGAAGTCGTTGTGTAGAAGGTGGGAGTTTTACTTCCATTCAGGCAGCCATCTTGGCTGAAATTTTCAATAGTTTACAAGTTGAAGACACTAATTTTTATTTAATTTGCTTTATAATTTATGACTTGTGTAGGCATATTATTTTCAGGATTATCAGTTATGATTAAAATTATTTTTTGGCTGACCAGTGGAATGAGATGGAGATGGAAGAAAAAGAAAAGAGGGAAGATTTTGAGATGAGTGAAATAGAGAAAAATATGAGAGATAAATTTAAGACTATGTGCTTAAGGGGATGGCTCAGAATCAACTGGGTATGATGAGGCCCTCTCAAAGAGGTGATGGGAAAGAGAAGTTGGATCAGTTCCCCATGGTTGCCACCAGGTGGCACTACTCTTCCATGACAGCTTGGATGTCATCAGGCTGGATGACAGATTTGGAGGTGGACCCTCTGTGGTCCCTTCCATGGTTCAAAGCCTTTATTGTTAGGGATGAAGAGATTGAGGCACCGAGATCACAAAAGCTAACATAGTCAGCATTTGAGCCCCAGCTCTTGGATTTTACAGTTTCATACCAAGGTTCCTTTTGGGAGCAGGTTTGGAAAGAACCTTTCGTATGTATGAATAATTTGTAAGCTTGGTGCTTTAACTGGGTGATGCATAGGTAATACATAGATACTTTTAGCATTACGTTCTCATAGTTTTAGAGCTATTTCATTTTGCGTTTAATATCTAGTTGGTTAATTTGATTCTTATTTGATAAGCAATGCTTGTTGTGCCTTTGGGGGAAATAACAAATTAATATTAAGTTAGTTTCAAGTGAATCATTATTTGGTGACCGATATTTATACCTTTGCAAATTAAGAAAAACCCCCTGAAAGATTGAGGTTTCCAAAAAAATTTTTTGAATATGATGATTTGGAATAGTAAATATACATATGTATATATATATATATATATATATATATATATATACATATATTATACATACCTATATGTATACATATATATATATACACATACATATATGTATACAATATATACATACACACATTATACATATTTATATATATGAGTTTTATTTTCTCTTTCTTTGAGACATAATAAAAGAATGGCCTTTCATTTTTCTAGAGGCCATTGTGTATCTTTGGAGAAATACTCCTTGGTTGGGGAAGAATAGGTAGAGTTGTTTGTATTTTAATGTGACTAGGACAGAAAAAGGGGCTGAACCTGTGATTTTGTTGATGTAGGGCACTTTTGGCTGCGGACCTTTTTCCTGCCAATGCAAGTCAGCAAGTTCCTCGTAACTTATAGCCTTAGAGTTACCTTAGAGCACTGAGAGGTTGAACAACTTGCCTAGAGTCATTCAAGAAGTATCAGAGACTGGTTCATATTCAGATTTTCCTGTCTCTGGGACCAGAACTGTATCCACTCTGCCATGCTGGCTCTCTTCAGTATAAATAAGAGCCTTCAATAATTTAAAATACCCTTAGGGATCTGTTACTTAATCAGTGAAGGTATATTCACCAACAAGCTCATCCTTGTCTTCCCATAAATTTGCCAAGTTTTTTTTTTTTTTTTGACATTTTAAGGAGTGGGTAAGCTGTCCATTGGTTATTTTTTTTCTTTTTTGCTATGTGACCAGCCCCATATGTTTTCCAATCATACATTTTTTTTTTACATCATTTGTATCATTACTTCTGCAGAGTTCTTTGTTTGTAATATGTTTTATCTTACTCGCACCCACGGTGCACAGCTCCAATATGCACTTTCAAAGCAACTCCCACAGATTTCTAGTATACTTTTAAAATTAAATTAGGATCCCTCAATTAATTTTAAAAGTGTGCCAGAAATCTGTGGGAGTTGCTTTGAAAAATGCAGATTGAATAGCAATGAAGATGCTGTTGTAAAGCATCTCAATGTACCTGAGAAGGGAAGAGGCAGAGTTGGGATTTGGCTGCCATGCCACTCTGGCTCTGCCCTCCAAACAGGGGATAAGTAAAGTAAAAGAAGAACCTAGGCCAGGAGAAGGGGAGAGATTGTATTGTGAGATGGATGGGAGAAAAGGGGTTTAGAAAGAAATTGGAATAGCAGAGGCTTCAGAGCAGCATTCAGGAGAGGAGATAGATGACAAAATGGTAGATCTACAGTGTGAAGGTCTGATACAGAACCCATTCGAATAGCTCACAAGAAGGTGGAAGAAAAGAATACTGCATAACGTGTTAAGTTAAAGAGTTTCCACTCAAGCTTTGCCTTGATGCCTCCTCACATTATAGAAGTGACCCTCAAGTTTTGTCAGTGAGAGTATCAGCTCTAGTAGATTTTTGGAAGCTGTGAAAGCTCTGTATAGGGGCCAGTTAGAGACTGTATGTCTTTCTGAGGGAGGGTCAAAGTAGCTAAGGACCAGGGGCTAACCACCAGGCAAAGAGAAGGTTCACTAATAAGGAATGCATGAATGTGCTTGATTTTGTTTTTTTTGGTGGAGATACCCATTAAATTGTCTTATAAAGTACAAAATTGCATTTACCATTAAAGCTTGTACTCAGATGAAATAATAGATCTTTTAAGGATTATAAATAACAATGGCTGATATTGATATAGTACCTTAAGGTTTGCAAAACACTTTACATTTATTATCTCTTTCAGTTCTCCCACCTCTAGGAGGTGCTATTAATTATCCCCATTTTACAGATGAAAAAATTGAGACAAATGGAGGTTAAATGACTTAACCGGGGTCTAGTTTCTTAGACAAGATTTCAGTTTAGATCTTCCTTATTCCAAGTTGGGTACTTTATCCACTGTGTTACCTAATTGAGGAGAAAAAGAACAGTATGTTGTAGGCCAATGAGAGAAAGATGAATAAGAAGACAAGATTTCTTTGGGCAAGATCTAGAGAACTTCACTTTCTTGTGAAGGAGATAGATACAGTGGAAGAGCCATTTTGAACAGAATCCAGGGGGCCAAATAAGAGCAGAAGTTTATCAAGCACCTGTTAGATACAGAATATTCTACTGTGCTGGGAGAAGTAAAACATGGTAAAACATGGCTTCTGACTTTGGGAAGCTCAGATGCTACAGAAAGTACATGGACTTGGGACCAGATGGGGTTGGATGGTGAGTGGATGGATTGAAGAGGGTGAGGATGGCTTTCACCTAGGTGAGGCTTTGTAATGCTATTAAACCTTGTGCTAAGTGGACTGAGTGCTTGGAATCCATAGTGATGGGTGTGTGTCTGTATGTGTGTGTCTGTGTGTGTGTGTGTCTGTGTATGTGTGATGATGATGATGATGATGATGATGATAGACCAGGCCAGAGATAAGGGTGACTTGTGGAGAGGAAGGGGAGAATCCAGGGACATCCTTTTTGCGCTCAGCAGTCCCAGAGACGGATATTGGGGATTCCAAAATTCAGACACAAGGTATGTGGACAGATGGATTCTTCCTCCGCTCTCCTACCTACGCCTGTGTTACACATACTTAACCTTCTTTTCAAACCATAGAGAATAATACCACTTCCATAGTTTTTGCTAAGTTCTGCCCATTACATTCTTTATTGTTTTATAAAAGTCTTCAGAATTGTTTATAAGACTGATGGTATAGTATACATTGTTCTTCAGGGTCAGCTCTCTTCGCTCTGTATCATTTTATGCAAGTTTTTCATGTCTCTTTGAAATCATCTATTTCCTTCATTTTTACAGCTCGATAGTATATAATTACACTCATATACCATAATTATCCAACTGTTCCTCAATTAATGAGTATCTTTTTAGTTTCCAATTTTTTGCTATCACAAAAAGAACTGCTATAAATATTTTTGTACCTACAGGACCTTTTTCTTTTTTTCTTTTTTTTACCTTTTGGTAGAGGCCTAGCAGTGATAGAGCTGGGATAAAAGGCATGTACAATTTAGTAACTTTTTTTGCATAAAATTTGAAATTGCTTTGTAGAATGGTTGTAGCCATTTGCAGATCCACCAACAATGCTTTAATGTATTTGTTTTTCCATAGTCATTTTCCTTGTTAGTCTGACGGGTGTGACATGGTACTGCAGAATTGTTTTAATTTGCTTATTTTCTAATTGATGGTGATTTGGAACATTTTTTATAATATGACTGTAAAATAGCCTGTGTTTCCTTCCTGGAGAACTGCCTTTTCATCTCCTTCAGCTCTTATTCTGATGAATTTGAATCAATTCCTTACTATATGTCTTGGAAATGAGACATTTATCACAGAAACTTTCTACAAGGATTTTTCCCAGCTGATTTTTTTTATTGTATTCTCAAAACAATTTGACACTAGTTAAAAAATAGGAAGATCGATCAGTGGAATATTAGGTACAAAACACCCAGAAGCAAAATATATCTAGTAGTATGGTATTTGATAAACATAGAAAAACTGCAGATGCTGGGAGAACTACTCACTATTTGATAAAAATGCTAGAAAAATTGGATAGCAGCATGGAAGAAATTGGATTTAAGCCAGCACTTATACCAAGATACCAAATGGATACATCCTCTAGATATAAAAGGTCACATCTTAAACAAATTAGAGAAACATGGAAAAAATTACCTACCAGATCTATAGATAGAATGAACATTCATGACTGAACAAATGTTGTAGAATCAAAAAAGATAAAATGGATGATTTTTATTGCGTAAAATTAAAAAGTTTTTGCACAAACAGATCTGATAAGATTAAAAGATTAAAAAAAAATAACATGTACTCAATTATCATGACCGCACATACTTTGAGTTTTGAGAGAAGACAATGGTGAACCATAAGGAGGAACCTTAGGAGTCGAAGGGGAATTGATTAATTGTCCAGTAAATGAGGAGCTTTTGTACAGTGTAGAGCAGGATTGTTTGTCCCATCAAATGGTAAGCTCCTTGAAGAGAGGAACTGTCTTTTGCCTCTTTTTGTATCCCTGGTGCTTAGCACAGTGACAAGCACATAATTAACATACTTAACAAATGCTTATTGCTTGGTTGATAAGTATTAGTTTTTCAGATATATACTCAGATATTAGGATTTTGCTATTGATGCACATATGTTGGATGGAATAATGAAGGAACAGTATGTGGAAAAGATATATATGTGCATCATTAACCAACAAAAACTCCGTGTGAGTATATAACACTTGGCAGGCACTAGTAGATGAACACTGTTAATTTAAAGTGTGGGAGAAATACATAAGTGGACCAAGAAGGAGCTGTATTAAATTGAAGACTATGTCAAAGACTTTTATACTGTAAGACTTTTAATAAAATTATTTTTACATTTTTAATAAATTTTAATAAATGCTGTCTTAGGGATTATTTGTACCTATTGAATTTAGCTCAGAGCACTTCGGATATCATTGGTCTAGAAATGTCTGGTCCCATCAACTATATGTGGTTGAGAGTGAAGACCTGAGTTCAAGTTTCTTCTCAGGCACTTATTTGCTATATAGGCTAGGGCACGTCACTTAGCCTTTGTCAGCCTTGGTTTTCTCATTTGTAAAATGGGGACAGTAATAGCTCCTACTTCACAGAGTTATTGTTAGGACCAAGTGAGGTATAAAGAATTTTATAAGCAATCACCTTCACAAATAATTTTAGAAAAAGAACTCTGCTTTCATATGATCAAAATGCCTAGCATAGTGTTGGGCACATAATTGGTATTCTTTAATAAACACTTGATGGTTAGATTACTAAATGAAAGATGTGATAGAATTTAGGCTAGAGATAATATCCTTGCTATCCCTACTAATATTCTTAGAGGATATTGCAGCAATTGATCTTAATCAAATAGTTAAAATTCCATTTTGTGATGACTGTAATGACATCACCAAAAACTGGGCCCTTATTGGGCAAAATAGTACATTCATTCCTTCTAAATCAAAGGCTAGCATTGAAGCATCTACCTATGTTGTGGAGTCCATCTGTTTACATGAAAAAGAGTTAAAATATTCTTAATTATTTTAAGAGCAACACACAAATCTGGCCTTTTTACTTTCCCTATTTAAAACGAACTTGCATAAAATTTTAAAAATGGTCTATAGGCTTAAATCTAGCCACTTTTGAGCCATTTGCAGCCTGGACTCTGTCAGTTGGATAGTAGGGAATCTGTTACATGAGCATTTGATGGGGGAATTAAGGAAGAAAGAGTGTTTATTGGTCTAGATGGAAATCTCCAGAGCTTCTCAGCTATGTTCCTAGGCCAAGTCACAGATAAGGGTTCTTGTAGGGTATTGTGTGTGTATGTGTGTTTGTCCTTTGTTGCCGAAGCAGACCATGCCGTCAGAAAGATAATGACATGACTTGCACTTGACTTCGTTTTGAGTGAGGGCGGGCTGCGCAGTCACCAGCCTCACTTTTCCTCCAGGGCCATCTGAATCCAGTGACCAGATATTTATCAAGATTATTGGAGATGACCCAGGATGAGGCAGTTGGGGTTAAGTGACTTGCCCAAGGTCATGCAGCTGGTGAGTGTCAAGTGTGTGAGGTGAGATTTGAACTCAGATCCTCCTGACTCCTGCACTGGTGCTCTATCCACTGCACCACCTAGCTGCCCCTCTTTGTGTAGGGTATTACAAAGGAAAAGAAGTGTAAGATTGGTACTTAATGGAAAGATTGAGGGCAAGATTGTTTAAATAAAGAAACATAATTATGGGACACTTAAGAAAAATATGAATATTGGTTCAAGTCTCCAGAAGTGTACCTTGGATTATCAGATGCTGGTAGAGATACCAATCAGAAACAAGATTGACTGCTAATGAACCACTATGAACATTTATCCTAAATTTGGACTTACCCAAGCTCAGAATGAATTCTCGTATTTATGATAATTTTCTTATTTGTTGTTTGTTGCTTTGTGAACATTATCAACCTTATCAATTCATGCATGTTAATTTTGAAGTCTATATTTTTGTGGGGCTGCAAAATTGAAAAAGATCTATCAATTAACCTGCATTTACAGCTTACGGAAGATTGCGTCCATTCTTGGGAAAATGGACATCTGCTTGTGAAACACTGTTCAGGCAAAAAAATTAGTGGTGGCATTAATTTTGTTTTGACACAACTCTGGTCAGTGTCAGATTTCCCTTTGGAGGCACTGTGCTTTATGTTAGAGTACTCTCTCTGTACATTGCCAAAGGAGTTAAGATTAGCCATTATGTTCTTGTAGATAAGTGAATTGGAATACTTGGGCCCAATACTTGGGCCTCCTTTTTATATGCCTCATAAGCTGAACCCTCAAAAAATTCTGTTATAGTCAATCTGTAAGATTGTGGGGTTATTTAGCTTCTAGGTCTTATGCAGAAAAGTCTAGAGAAATGTCTTAGTACAAAATACATTGCTACTCCTGCAGTCTGAGGCATTCAAGATAGAGTGTACTTCCTCTCTTTGGGTTAGAAGATCACAGCATCTAGTATAGCCCATTTAACATTTCCCTTCTGGTCTATAAGAGAGAAAGGATTTTTCCTACATTGGTTGCTAGACCCATATCTCCGGCATCTGATCAAAACTCTCCTTATAATGAATTTTATCTCCTTCACTGGGAGGCTGGTCCTGGTCCTATGAAATTCTGTTTTCTAGAATGTCATAACATTCTAGTCCCCGTTACCTTCCCACTAAGCAAACCTTTGGTTCTTGATCCTTTGTCTCTGTTAAGGAAATCATTTCAGAACAATGAAATTTTTTAACTTGGGAGTGGGTCAGCAAGTTTTATGACTTGTCATAAAGTCCACTGACCCAAAGGGCAAGTTAGAGACAGTTTTTGGGCATAAGAAGGTTGCAGCATATTACTGAGGATGGTTTGCGTACAAGAAGGGGTATAAATATGTCACCTGGAGCATCTGTGCTCTGAAAAGGAGATGGGCTGGCCACATAGTGAAATTGAGAGAGAATAGATGGATGGTTCATATGCTGCATTGGTATCCACACAATATTAAAAGATACAGAGGAAGACTTAGCAAAATTTGGGGTAGGCCTCCTATGGAAGACTTATGAAAGAAATGAAGAGTCTCACAGGATGAGAAAGCATGGATGGATTATGATTTGTACTAGTGGGGAGTGCATCCAGTGATAAAGTAATGGGTCTATTGAAGCTTAAGGTACTTGATGGATGTTTATCCATCTACTTGAGTTTGACCAAAACACAGAGAAGTAGGAACAAGACCTTAGGAGCTGAATATTCTTATGGAGGACCTAGAGAGTAGGGGTTCTTAAATTTTTGTGTGTCTTGACTCTCTTGGTAGCCTCTGTGGACCCCTTCTAAGATTAATGTTTTCAAATGCGTAACATACATAAGATTGCAAAAGAAACGAATTATATTGAAATAGATTTATCAAAATATTTTTTAAAGAAATCCACACCCAGGTTGAGAACCCCAGCTTCGGAGGCCGTATGGCAGCAAATGAATGAAAAAAACCATTGGTTAAGCATTAAGAGTTAGGGACATAAGTAGAAAAGCAAGACACCATCCCTGCTCTCTAAGGAGCCTTGCATTCTAACAGGGAAACTTACTCAAATAGGAGGTTTCAGATGCTGATTAGATTAAAAGACTCAGTGGTACTTAGAATCCAGTCAAATCAACAAGCATTTTTTAAGCTTGTTGCCAAAAGGCAAGGTTCTGGGAATAATAATACAAGCAAAAAAAAGATCGTTCCTGCCATGAAAGAGTTTGCTTTCTCATGGAGGTAAACAGTACTTACTTGGAAGCTTTAAGTAGAAGAGGCTAAGTTAGAAGCGTTCTTACAGGGGCATGTTGAATAAAGAAGTCCGAAGAGTCAGGAATAGCTACCTGGATTGGAGTGAAGGGGTGAACACAGCAGCTGAACATCAATCATCTAATTCTTTTAAAAAATTAAAAAAAATTTTCCCCCCACCTAATAGCCTTTTGTTTTTTCCAATTACATGTAAAAATAGTTTTCAACATTCATTTTTTATAAGGCTTAGAGTTCCCAGTTTTTTATCCCTCCCTCTTCACTCTTCTCCCTCCCCAAAATAGCAAACAATCTAATATAGGCTATACATGTACAATAATTTAAAACATTTTCATGTTAGTCATGTTGTGAAGGAAGAATCAGAAAAGGGGAAAAATCATGAGAAAGAAAAAAAAGTGAAAATAGTATACTTTGATCTGCATTCAGACACCATAGTTCTTTCTCTGGATGTGGATAGCATTTTCCATGGTGAGTCCTTTGTAATTGTCTTAGATCATTGTATTGCTGAGAAGAGCTAAGTCTCTTACAGTTGATCGTCACACGGTGTTGTTACTGTGTACAATGTTCTGGTTCAGCTTACTGTTCACTCAGCATCAATTCGTGTAAGTCTTTCCAGGTTTTTCTGAATCTGCCTGTTCATCATTTCTTATAGCACAATTGTATTCTATTGCATTCATATACCACAACTTGTTTAACCATTCCCCAGTTAATGGGCATCCCCCAATTTCCAGTTCTTTGCTACCACTAAAAGAGCTGCTATAAATATTTTTACACATATGGGTCCTTTTCCTTTTCCATGATCTCTCTAGGATATGGACTTACTAGTAGTATTGCTGGATTAAAGGGTAAAGCATGCATCTTCTTGAGTTTGCCTGATAAAACCTTATTTATTTTGGAGTTTTGAACCATCAACAGGGTCAAGGACTAGTGATATAGTGTGGGACTTGGATTTAGGAAGACCTGGCTTCATATTCTATATCTGACTCCAAGCATATGGTTCCGGGCAAGTCAATAAACCTCTTTATGTCTTACATAAGTCCCTTGGACTGATGGACTAAATCACAGATGGTTATGATTTGATGGAGAATCCCACATTCTGAATAAATCAGTAACTTTACTGGAGAATATACATGCAAGTTATGGTTCTTATCCACTTCTCATTTATCCCAGAAAGCATGGAGGAGGACTTAACTTTATTCAACCAAGTGAAGCACCCAAAGTAGATGATCAGTCTAATGTTTCTTGGACTAGCAAGGCTAATTACCTCCTATGGAAGTGGACATTTGTCAAAGCATCTGTTCTAAAAGCAATGTGGTCACTTACCAGCAGGCCAGACGCCGTTAGATAAATTCTTGTGCTGAATGTTTCAGTACATTTTAAAGAAAATATCACTTTTCTTAGCACAAAATCAGAATATTGAAGTCCTTTTTGCAGTTTAATATTACTATAATATTTTGAAGATGAACATTTAATTTGAGAAAAATATACTTCTTTAAAATGTTTTAGGGTATAAACTGAATGGACTAGGGATCGAAAGGGGAATATAGCTGATAGAGTACTATAAAATTAGTTTTATTTAAGACTGACAAAAGATTTCGTATTTATGTACATATTTAGCTCTGTGTTTATGCTTCCCATGATTTTATTTCAAGAAGACCCATGTTTAAGTGGTAACAGTTGCCTTATTCATGTCAATGTAAATTTTGTTTGAATTGGAAAAAGTTTCACTTATTTAAAGAAGAAAGTACTTGTAGATTAATAAATATTCCATTTCAAGGGTTACCAGACCTTGTCCCTAAACAGTGCTCATCTTTTTTATATTAATATTTTTTCTGTGATTTTCTGAAAAATCAGAAATCACACTCTCTAAAAAGAATTCAAGTGTTGAATCATTCTGTTGGCTGTTAAGAGATGTGATAAGCTTAAGTGGGCTGCAATGTATTAACAGTGTAGTAACACAGAAGAATTGACTTGAAGGATGTTTTCAGATTGGTGTATGACCAGAAAGAGGAGGTGAATTGGGCACGCTATGTGAGCAAGGGCAAGCCAAAGGAGAGCTCACATACTGATTATTATTTACCCAATGTTAGAACATTAAGAGAAGAGCCCCTCAATGTGTTTAGTTGTACCCGTAGGGGGTGGGGGAACATGCCCCTGAGAGTCTCTACCTGAGAAGGCATGGATGGGTTGTAATCTTCACCCTTAGCAGGAGTCTTTTCATCAGAGATCCGCTGGAATATTCAGGTAGGAGGAAGTGTTTGTGTCTTATTTATTATCTTACAAAGTGTCTAGCACCATGAAAAGTAAAAGCATTTGAAAGTAAGAGGGCTATAGAACAGGGCTTGTGTTTCATAATAAAAATGGGTTGGGAACTCCATGTTTTTACGATGCACTCATGTGGGTTGGTTTTTTTATGCCATTTAAACTGTCAGATGATTGAGATATCTTACTGGACAGAATGAGATTAATAGGGAGTTATTTCATTGAAATCTAAGAATAAACCTGAGGTCAAGGTCATTACAGTTTTATCGCTCAGTGATTTTTGGATCAAAATATTTTGGAAAAAATTATCTTTGGGTAATTCCATAGGTTTTTTATACTTTTTTAGTTGCTTTTGTTACTTAACATCATTTTAAAAATAAGACTACTCATATCCTCTGGAAGAATGGTTCTATACTTTCAGTGATCTTTTAGACTTGGCAGTACTACATTTTGTCAGATTGCACACACTAAATCACACAATAGATCTATTTTTTAAAGCAGAACAATATATTTATTTAATATACAGGTCTAAATATACAGGTTTTTACATCATAGTAATTTCTGGATAGACTCATCCCACCTCACCGTACCCACTCATAACTGATACTGATAGGATCTAACAAACTATATAATATTTCATACTCCTAGACCTCTGCCATTCCAAGGAAAGGAGCCTGGTGGATTTCCTTGCCTCTTCTCTTGGCTAGTGACTGTTATATAATGTATATAGACTTCAGATTTTTTGTTTTCCATTTCATCTCCATTATTGTAGTGAATATAATGTTTTTATACTGCTGTGTCGTTATGCATCAGTTCATGCAAGACTTTCAGTACTTTTCTGTAATCTTCATAGCCAGATTTCTCATATACTCAAATAGATCTGTGATCTGACTATTTCTGCTCTGCTTCTTCTGTGATTACTTTCTTTGGCATTACAAGAGTACCAGGGGAACACTAGCTGTCTATGTATCATCCCTCGATCTTGCCCTGTGACTATGCCATCTTCTTTCTGTCATACAGTTCTTTATACAAATTAAAACTGTTTGAGATTCCACTTCACACCAGTCATATGGGCAAAGTGACAATAAAAGAAAGAAAATGACAATTGTTAGAAGGCATGTGGGAAGACAAACATGAATTTGGTGGAGCTGTGAATTAGTTCAGCCATTTTGGAAAGGAATTTGGAACTGTATTTCCTTACCACCCCCAAAAAGGAATCACTAAACTGCCTATACTTTTTGGTCTCTTACTATCACACAGAAACAAACAGAGGAAGGACCTATATGTACTTAGCTCAATTACTTAGCTGTGGTGCTTAGCTAATTAGCATCATATCTGATACCGTATCTTAGGTCTAATTCTCAGTCTACATGCTGTTTTCTTTCTGAATGTTTCCCAACCTGCCCCTGCCAGATCTTCTTTTAACATGGACCAGAGAGATCCCACATCAAGTTCCAGCCCGGTTGCCCATCAGAAATGAAAGGTAGTGAAACGATGCAAGAAGTATAACAGAAGGAGCAGAATATGGGTGGTGACCAAGTCCAAGCTATGATTTTCACCTATGTTCTATAAAATGCAGCAAGTGAAATAGTAAGAAGGGATCAGACTACGAACATAAATTCGCTAATAAACCACTGTAGTCCAGGAAACATGGACAGTTCAACATCATCAGGATCTATTTCATGGAGTTAATAAGCAGCAAGGTTATGCTTTTTAAAAAATCCAGATAAGAGTCATTTTTTTTAAACCCATCTCTCTTAAGCAAGGTAATAAGGTTTATTTGCCACTCGTAGCTCTTGTCTTGGGCATTTACAACACTTTCAATTGTATTATAGTTGTTTCCTATGGTATTTCCTCTATTGAATAGTTGTAAATTCCTTGAAGATAAGGGAAGCCAATGCCTTATTCATCTCTACAGTTACTATAGTACTTGTGATTATCTTTTTTACACATTAAGCACCTTATTTTATTTTTTTTGAATGAATTGTTCAGTATTCCTTCCCTGGCTTATTTTTAAAAATTTAATATATTTAATTTTTTCTCAATTATGCGTTAAAACACATTTTTAACTTTTTTTTTTTAAAGTTTTTGAGTTCCAAATTCTATCCTTCCTCTGCCGTGGGAGGACATATGCAATATGCATACATATACATATGCAATCATGTAAAACATTTCCATAATAGTCATTTCGTACAGGAAAATTTGAATAAAAGAAAAAGAATGAAAGAAAAGAAGTGAAAAATAACATAACTTCAGTCTGTATTCAAACGATACTAGGTTTTTTTCTGGAGGTGGATAGTATGCTTCATCATTAGTTCTTTGGGATTGTCTTGGATGATTGCACTGCTGAGAATAGCTAAGTTGTTCACAATTCTTCATCGAACGGTAATGCTATTACTGTGTATAATGTTCTCCTGGTTCTGTCCACTTCACCATACATCAGCTCATGTAAGCCTTTCTAGGTTTTTCTGAAATTATCCTGATGATCATTTATTTCTTATAGCACAATAATATTCCATCACAATAAGATATTCATTCTTATAGCATAACAATAATACCATAGGCCACAGCTTGTCTATCCATTCCCCAATTGATGAGCATCCCTTTGATTTCCCATTCTTAGCCATCATAAAAAGAGCTGCTACCCTGGCTTATTTTTTTTTATAACATTCATTGAGTTTTGCAAGTGTACTATGACTTAATTTTTCTGTTAATTTTATTATTTTAAAACATTTTCAAATGGCCTTATTTAATGTAAATTTTACTATTTAACTGTAGTATTCATAATATAGTGGGATTCAGTTAAGTTGCATGAAATAGTAAAAGAAACTTTTTGTAAGACAATCTTCCCAACTAAGCAATGAATTGGTATAGACTTAGTGATGCTTATCCGCACTTAATTGAAGGAAATGTTATTCAAGCCCTATAGGAGATAATCTTTATGAAAAGTAATAATTTCTTCCGAGGGACTGTAGAGTTCTGGCAGCTGCAGCTAGGTGAATAGTACATTCTGTTACTGAATGGCTAGGCTCTGTAGGGAAGTTCTCTTCTGCAGTGGGTAACTGAGTGATATAACATGAATGCATACTTCTGTTCTCTCATTTTTATGAAAAAATAAAAAATCTTTGTTAAGAACAGTCATAAATCTGTGCTATAATGTTTATGCATGAAAGAAATCTATTATGAAAATAACTTTGAAAAATACATTTTGTTGATGTCTTATTTTTGCACTACCATCATTTCCTGATATTCCATCTCCTAAAGGAACCCTTCCCTTTAACAAAGGAATATATGTAAGCAAAACCAAACAATAGAATGACAGTATTCAATATCATGTTACTTTTTATTTTCATAAGTCTTCATTTTTTCTCATTATTTAGGAATAGTTTCCTTGTTGAGATATCCTGAAAATTACCACCTGAATATCTTTAGAATTATTATGTGCAACATAGATGTGCCTCTACATGTATTTGGTCAAGTCTAGTCATTCTGACTACATTTTCATGAGTGCCATATCCCTTCCTAATATACCATATTGGATACTGATTGTAACAAATATAGTGGTTTAACCATTATCAACGATGAGGAAAAACAACTATACAGACTCTGGTAGAGTTGTTCAGTTTCACATCTTTTCTTATCCTCTTTCTAATTTTAACTATAAATTTGCTTGAAATGTTCTGCTCCAACTATATTTCATATCCAGCTTCCTTCATGGGTCATTTCCCCCTCAATTTCTTTAAGTTGTTCTGTGTGGTGATATTTTTATTACTTTTGCTGTCATTTTTAATAATGTTTTGCTGATAAACTTTTTCTTTTTTGCTTGGCAAAGAGACCAATTCTTTTTTTTTTTTTGGATTCATGGTAATTATTTTTACTGTTAAGAAATTTTTTTTAAGAAATAGTAATAATCAACCAAAGTCTTTTATCCATTACTCATTCGTTAGATTTAGTCGCTTGTTTAAAAGGTCACTTTGGAGCTGATGTATTTGCATGTGTTGTCTTCTCATTTTTTATCACTTTTTCTAATGTGTTGTTAATTTTAATGTTTCTTTTAAGCAGTGATCTGACTGCACAGGGGTAGCTTGGTTCCAAAATGACTTCCATCTTGATAACCAAATTTCTTTTTGCTTGTTAAAGTACAATCAGTTTTATTTTTGTGATGACTTTTGGCGCTCATTTTTTTGGCATATCTTTTGGCACCCTTTTTGAAGAATGTATCCATAGAGGAAATAAAAAAAGACAAAACTGGTGTGTTGAAAGGAGGGAATGTATGAGTGGAGCATTGATACATAGCCTGGTCAGTCCTCTTTAGGTTGCCCTTCCCTTACCGCCACCCCCACCCCACCATTGCCATTTGCATAGCACCTATAAGACAGGGTGAGGTGAAGTTTGAACACTTTCCTCATCAGAATATTCTGCCTTTACCACAATATCACTCAAGCATTTTGGAAGACGGGGAGGGCATGAGGTCTCTGGGATTTTGATGACAGTACAATCCAGAGACTCAGAGGAGACAACAGGATGGGGTGATAAGGAGTTCATTTAATAGAGGAGTGGAAACAGAAGAGTTAAAGAGCAGACCTGATGTGGATCTGGCTTCTGGTAATTTTTGACATTGTCATGGCTTAGAGGAAGAGAGCTTCATAGTGGGAAAAATTAATTGTAAGAATAACGAATTAGATACTTATTGAAAGCATTTGAGTTTGAGAAATCTCCTGCATAACTTTTTTTTGCTAAATATATATGTGTGTATGTATGTATGTGTATATGTATATATATAGCATGAATATTCACATTCACAATTAAATGAGCATGTTTTTCCTTAATATATATGTGTGTACATGTACACACATACATATATATACATACATAAATATATACACTATATATACTTACATAATTTATGTGTATACACACATATATGCATATACATGCACGCATATATACACACATACATATATACATACCCCACACACTATATATATGTGTGTGTGTATATATATATATATATATATATATATATGTATGTATGTACAATGTATGTATATCAGCTAAATCATACAATGGAGAGAACATCAAGTCTGAAGTCAGGAATATTCATCTTTCTTGGTTCAAACCTGGCCTAGCTGTGTTATCCTGGTTAAGTCACTCAACCCTACTGACTCACTTCCTCATCTATACAATGAGTTGGAGAAGGAAATGAGAAACTATTTCAATATCTTTGTCAAGAAAAACATGACTGAAAAGACCTAAACATCAACCCTCCAAAATATGTATACTCCTATTGCCTTTATGCATTGTGTTCAAACAAAGTCCCTGTAGTTGAGTCAGCATTTATTAAGTGCTTACTAGGTGCTGCACACTATGTATTAGGAATGGAAATGCAAGGAAAAAGAAAAACAATTCTTGACCTCAGGAAGCTTCTATTCTAACAAGGAAGGGTGTTGAAAAGTGGGAGATAGGTGAGGGAGAAAGTACTTTTTGTTCTCAGGGGCTAGGTGAAGAAAGGAGGGTCAGGAATCAAGTTTTAAGAAGATTAAAAACACCGTTAGCTTGAGCACTTTTCATAAAATGGAGACTTTGAGAGGAAATCAATGTGAGAAAGGAGCCATAGGGGTCAACTTTCTGGGTGAGACAAGGGTTGTAGCACAGTGGAGAAAATCCAGTCAGGAGTGGAGCCCAGAAAGGAAATCCTTTGAAGGATCTTTTATGTGAATGACCTGTATTGTGATAAAATTTTAAAAGTGTTTTGTTTTCTTTCTTTTTGGACTAAACCTTTGATTTTATACATATAGGAAACTTCTGGTATGGAAATTCCCTCTGTAGATGCAACTGCCTTTAGAGGAGTGGGGCACAAAGGACTTAAGTAATTTATTTAGCTAGTTTGTTGTGTCAGAAGCTAAATTTAAACCTAGTTCTCTTGGAGTCGAAGGTTGCTTCTCTATACATCATGCCACATTGGCTGCTTAACAATAATTTTGCTGTATCTGAAATGACAAATTATAAGTTTAAAAATATTCTATAATTAGTAAGCAATAGTCTGAGAAATAAAGGTTATGAATTCCTAGAGACCAGAAAAAGGTATTGTTTTATTTTTGTTTTATTTGCAGTGAATTTAATGCCTTTGATATAAAAAAAAAAATTTCAATTTGCTTCATTATTCATTTAAAAAAATAAGCAGCTAAGGATGGCACAAATTCCGCTGTTATCTCCCCTATACCTCCACTCCCAAAAAGGCTGCCCTACATTTCCAAGCAATTTTGTTTTTTTTTTCAAAGAAGCACATGTAAGTTCCTGTGTATGGGATTATGCATAGATTTTTGATATCACAATGGTCGGGACTTTTAAAATTAAATTCTTATAGACAAGTAAGCAGAAGGAATATTGGACTTGGAATCAGGGAGACCCAAGTTGGAACCCCAATTTAGACACTTGGTAGCTATTCGACCATGGACAAGTCACTTATCTCAGCCTCAGGTTCCTTATCTGTAAAATGGGGATAATGCTCGCACATATCTCACCGGCTTGAAGATCAAATTAAAGTATTATACAAGGTATCCCAAAAGTCTCAGAGCAAGTTTAAGCTTTAACAGTCTTTAGGGAATGTTATTGAACATCTGCTATGTGGCATGCAGTGTGCTAAGCATTGGGAATACAATTAAAAGAAAAGCTACCTGTGTCCTCAAGGAGTTTACAGTCTAATGGGGGGCAGGGGGTAAGAAGGAAGACAAAATACAAAAAGAAGCAGAAAATAATGGGGTTTGGGGGCAAGATAGAAGGGGTGCATGGCATGGAAATATTTCCGTGAAGTTGAAACCAAGCAGAGCATGAGATGCAAAGTGGAATGGGCAGAGTCTAGTTTCTGCTCCTTACAAAGGAAGGTAAGGGGAGGAGTTTGATACTTTACTCTCCAGCCCTGCAATCAGAGGGGAATTTGGACTTAAGCTCATACAGTGGAGAGAAGTCAGATCTGAAGTCAGGAATATTCATCTTTCTTAGTTCAAATCTGGCCTAGCTGTGTTATCCTGGTCAAGTCACTCAACCCTACTGACTCACTTCCTCATCTATACAATGAGTTGGAGAAGGAAATGAGAAATCATTTCAGTATCTTTGTCAAGAAAAACATAACTGAAAATACCTGAACAGCAACCCCCCCAAAATATGTGTGCTACACACCTAGTAATTTGGACTTAAGCTTTCCTCCCTCCCTCCCTTCCTTCCTTCCTTCCTTCCTTTCTTTCTTCCCTCCCTCCCTACTTCCTTCCTTCCTTTCTTCCTTCCTTCCTTCCTTCCTTCCTTCCTTCCTTCCTTTCTTTCCCCCTCCTTCCCTCCTTTCTTTCCCCCCTCCTTCCCTCCCTCCCTCCCTCCTTCCTTCCTTCCTTCCTTCCTTCTTGTAACACAATTGTATTTAAAAATAAGTGAATGTCTTTTTCAGGTCTTTGTCTCATCCCATACTGCTACTTTTTAATGTCATGTCCTAGCTTATGTCTCATCTGACTCTTAGAAACCTGATTTCATCAAGGCATAGCTCAAAATTTACTTGGAACATGGGGTCTTTACCAATCCCTCCAAAATTCATATGCACACATTACATGTGTGTATAAATATTGTGGATAAATGTATGTATGTGTATCTACATATAGATATATGCACACTTTTTTCACCTGGCATCTAGCACAGTCTCTTGCATGTAGTAGGGGATATGGGCTAGACCTTTGTTTATATTGGTAAAAGGAACTCCTGAATGAATTAACTTCATCTACCAGTGCAGATCTGTATCTACTCTGAAATTTACAGACTTAAGAGAGTTGGCACTGAGAGGTTTGCCAAGGGTGATATAGCCAGTATGTTTCAGGGGCAGAATTTCAATCTAGCTTTTCTGATACCAAGGCCTTTTCTGTTGCACATGCCATTCTACCTTTCCTGGCACACAGTAGGTCCTTAATAAATGCTTGTTGATTTGATTAGGGAGATACTCTAGTTGAAAGCATACTGTATTTATCTATGAATGTACATTTTGAATGGGGTTATTCCTTAAAATTCAGGTTTAAGATGATGAAACAGTGATAAAAATTGGATTCAGCGATCATGATCTATAATCATTTATCAAGTTTTAAAGCTGTGACAAATAAGAATATTTAATAATGGCTAACAAAATCCCCTAGACTAGCCAGAGGCTGAAAATCATGGATGGAGTGTTTGTTGACTTTGGTGATGGGAAAACCTGGATTCTGATACTACATATGACCATATCTATGTGAGCCTGGGCAAGTCACTTAAATTCTGTGTGCCTTAGACAACTCCCTAGGGCTGATTTACTTAGGCCAAAGAAAGATCACAGACCTTTACCTTTTGGTATTAAAATCTCTTACAGCTTTTTTTCTGTTTTACTTGGAGAAAACGTGCTCTCAATAGGACAGATATAATTTGAGATCTGTAGATACTGTGGTTGCATGCCAGCTAGGGCCAGGAGACCTATTTGTCCAGAGGTATTGTATGGTAAGGTAGACTGGCATTAGTCATTCTGGAGTAGGATAAATACACTGGAATATTAGAGAATGGATAATGGGAATTGAATGAGATTGCCAGGCTCATGGGATGCATTTACCTGCTTTTTTCCCCTATGAGAAAATCAATAGAAATTGTTATTATTATATTTCACCTGACACATTAGGCTGATTCTAAAGAAAATAAAGCAGCTTCTCCTAGGCCTTAGGAAGCAGAATATGGTTAATCAAATGCTTCATTTTATTATTAGATATAGGTTAGATCAGTGCCAGTAATTGCAACATCTTTTCTGCTTATGTAAAAGTGATTCCATTTTGTGGGATACATGCTGAGCAAATACTCTTGGGCTATCTACATGTCTGCATTAAAAAAGAAGGGGAAATAATACTGGAATTGACTAGATAGCACTTATAGAATAATGTGGATGCCTGTATTTGGGGCATGTTTCCCTACTTTGTCTTCATTGCCTCTATCTGTAAGATTTTAAAAGTCTGTGTTCTTCGGATTTCTTCTTTGTTCTCTCCCTCTCCCCACCATTCGATCTTTTCTTAATGTGACATGACTGGCTTGATGCTGTTGAACAACAGGGATATGTCATGATATAGGAGTGTGGTTAATTTATAGTAGTAAGGGAAATAATCTTGTCATTAAATGTTTCAGTCTCTTCTGGTCTGATTAAATACAGTTAGGTCTTTTGTAGTTTATTTCAGGGATTAAAGACTAGAATCTGTGAAAAGTTTATTTTATTCAGCTGCCTTTTTGATGAAAAAATCTGTTGCATTTTTAAAACTCAAACAGAATAATTTGCACTGAGTGACAGCTCTTGCTTTGCTGAAGGATAAGACAAAAATTGTACTGTAGAAGTTCAAGGTAATTTTCAAGTTTAATGTTTCCTTGTGCTTGATTTGAAGTGTAAAAATAAGATGCCAAGAAGTCCCAAGGTGAAGAACATTTTATTCCACAAAAATGTTATCTTTGTGTATTTATCAGTTTTTTTCCCTTGCTTTTCTAAACTATTTGCTATTTTTATCTTGTTAGACCAAATGTACTTTAAATAACTCCAGGAGTCATCAGGGAGAACAACATAGTTATGAGAGAATCCTAGATAAATATTTCTTTAAAAACTCTAAATAATCTCAAAGAAAACCTTTTATGTAAGATAATTTCAGGAATTTGGGTAACTTTTGGTTATGTGCAAACTGACATTAATGGTGGATCATTGACTTAAAAATGATTAAATTGGTTTTCTCTTGTTGATACTGAGGTTCAAGGTCTTTTACTATTTCTATGTAGAAAAAATATCTTTACAATTTTAGCATGTCTTCTATGTGCAGCAGTTCTGGGCAGTTTTCTTGTGTTATTTCTTAGACTATAACGTTTAGATTTTTTTGACTTCCCATGATCTGGGATTCTTAAGTTGCTTTTATACATCCTGTCTTTGAGATCAATTTTTTTTTTTTTGCATAGACATCATGTATTCTTTTAACATAATTGCTTTTCTTCCCGATTGTTCTTCAGTAGTCTGCATTCCCAGTTTGTGACTGTCTCATTGTGTTGGAGAGATTTACCATGATGGATCTGAGTATTCTGCTAATCAGTTTTGCTGTGCACCCTCTATGCATCCTGCCATTTTTTCCTTCTTTCAAGATTCTGATTTCTCTCTTGTACCGTTCCAGATCAGGCTGCCCCAGTTTCATGCTCTCTTGGGATCCCACAGGTTTCTGAAGGTTTAATTTCCTTTATCTTATAATATTTATTTTGAGAAGTTTGAAAGTCTTGGCACTCATCTTCCTTTCCAATTTTAGTATCTTCTTTGTTGATCTGTTTGCTTATGCTCTAGGTTTCTTAACTAAACTTTCCTCCTCTTCATGTCTTTGGTGAATTTACTTGCTGAGGTCACTGGACTTCAAAGCTGTCCCAGCCTCCTCTCATTTTGAGGAATTCTTTGCTGTCCTCAGTCTTGGCCCCAAGTAGTTCCTGGGAGGAGGGGACTTTAGGGTTTTTTGACTGGTCCCAGATGGATTTTAGTCTTTCTTCCTTCAGGCTCAGCGTAGCCCTGCAGGCTCTCTCAGTTCCCTCTGATATTTAGTTCTCTGGCTGGGCTGTGTCAGCATCTGTTGCTTTTCCTGGGAATTGGGAAAGTGTAGAGTGGGTGCTTTGTGCAGAGTTACTGCTGTCTTCAGGAGCACTAAGGACCGCCTCAGGGAACCCCCATTCCTGGTCTTCTTAGGGGCTGGATAGACTTGAGATCTGCTGCTTGTAGGTGCAGGTAACTAGAGGAAGCAGAGACTGCAGCTGAAGGGAAATCCCGGTTGAACCTCAAAATACAAGGCAGTGGGCTGCTTGTTGTGCCTTATTAGAGTGTGGAGGCTGGTGAGGAAGCAGTGCTGAGTGAGCTCATTAAGGATTAGAATCATCCTCAGTTTATTAATAAGGATCATCTCGTTGGGTTTCTTGCTTTCTTGTTTTACGGAAATAGCTCTAACTTTGGCTTACAATTGCTCTTCGTAGTGTTTTTAGAGAGTGCTGACAAGAAAATTTCTTGTCTTCCATCTTGTTGGCCTTGGGACTCAGAAGTAACACTGTAATATGTCAATGGAAAAAGAGCCAGATGCTGTGTGCTTATTTAGTTTATATTAAACTTTTTTTTTGCAAATTTAATAAAAAGTAATTGCTAATGCATTAAGCACTACACTGTTTAAAAACTTACATTGAGAATTCCTACACCTAATATGGAATTGAAACTTTATGATGCACTCTAATTTTGAAGATCCCTTGGAAGTCCCAACACAAATTTAGTCATTTCTAAGCCAACACTGGTCTTTACTTCCCCTATAACATGACTATAGAGGACAGTTTGTTCCATAGGAACAGGGTTACAAATGGCTCAGATGTTCCTGGACAAAATAGGGATGTAATATGATCATAAAGATCAAATAGCATATAATTTGTATAATGGTACTACATACGCCTTTCCCACTCAGAACTCTCTCCCTATGACTTTTCCCTTTCATAGAAACTTGGAGCATTATCAAGTCGAAGTTCTGGGATAGGTAGGAAGGAAGGGGCAGATGATGGGAAAAGTATTTTGAAGAGAATAGCTGTGAGATATTATTTTCTGGTTTTCCCTCAATCATCAGTATTTATTAAGTGCCTACTATGTGCTAGGGAATATAAATACAGAGAATGAAATAATCTCTCCTTGCAACGAGTTCCCATTCTAATGGGGGAGATAGCATGTACGTATAAAATATGTTCAGCATAAATATAAAGTTAGTACATACATATTCCCTCCACTCCTTTGAGGAAGGGCATTAGCAGAGGAGGAGTCAGGAAAAGTTTTACATAGAGGATGGTGCCTGAGTTGTATCTTTAAAGGAAAGGAGGGAATATGAGGCAGAGGTAAGGAAGGAGTATATTCCAGTCATGGGGAATAGCCAGTACAAACACTTGGAGATAGGAGATATAACATCTGCAGTGAAGAGCAGAGGAGGCCAGTTTGACTAGATCTCAGCATGCAGGGCAGAGAATAGTATTCAGCAAGGCTAGAAAGGTCAGTTCTGTGCAGGTTGCGTAGAGATTTAAAAACTGAGAGAGATTATATTCTCATCTGTTACTAATAGTACTATTTTACTTATTTATTTATTTGCAGTACTGTCATTTCCTTGCTAACTAGCCCTTCCTTCTGACAAAAAGTTAAGTAAGACTATTAACACGGTCACCATATGTGCATATATGTATATAGAAACACACCTACATAGAAGCATTTATTTGTATATAATTATGTGTAGACAGATATACACATATACACACATACATATATATGTACCTCTGAGAATAGGCACTAATACTGAGGAAGACCAGAAAAAGCTTCTTGTAGAGGGTAGGATTTTAGCCAGATTAAACCAGGGAAACCAGGAGGTGGAAATGAGGGAGAGCGTTTTTGGCATGGAAGATAGCCAGAAAAAATTCATAGATTTAGGAGTGCTTTGTGCAAGGTACAGGATATGTGGAGGGGAGAAGACTGGAAAGGTAGGAAAGGGTCAAGTTAAAAACCAGACAGAGGAAAGATCATTTTGATAGCTGAGTGGAGGATGAAGGAAGAAAAGGGAAGGAAATAAGCATTTATATAGTGTCAGCTATGTGCCAAGCACACAAGCTGACAATACTTTACAAATATTCTTTCATATGATCTTCACAAAACCCTATGAAGTAGGTGTTGTTATTATATCCATTTTGCAGTTAAGGGAACTAAGGCAAATAGAGGTTAAGTGACTTTCCCAGGGTCATCCAGATAGTAAATGTATGCTGCAGGCCAGCATTCTGTCCACTGTGCCATCTAGCTGCCTCCAAAGGGCTGATGTGGGAAGAGACTTGGGATAGGGAAGCCAATTAGATGTCTATTGCTTCCTATTCATTTCTTAAGTGTAATTAGAAAAGTACTAGGTAGGACTTACATGGGACATTTTAATAGGTGAGGTATGGGAAGAAAGTGCCTACCTTTCTTCATGGACTAAGGATGTCTAGAATAGGTCCCAAAACCAGCTAATGATCTTGACCAATATGAAAGAAACAACTTTGTTTTTAACAACTGCCAGAGATGCATCTTTAGAGGAAGACTCTTACTGATAAGTAACTGGGATTTCATCCATCCTCCACCTACATATGTGACTGTTTAATTATGTTCACATGGGCTTTCTCTAAGCTTTTGTTGTGGCCATTGGCATGAATTAGCCTGGAAGACCAGATGGTCTATTAGTGTGATTGATGAAAAAGATTCTTTGGTTCCCGTTTAATTTAATAGCATTATTCCTTAGTCTGTTCAGGGCAGTCTAAGGAAAAAGAGTAAAGGATAGTGTGGATAAAGGTAAGGTGCTCTGGCAAAATTTCTTCTTTTTTCCATTTGACATTGGGCACTGTGATTGGTCTTCTGTCGATTAGAAAACCATCAAAGTAACCCTTCCAATTGAGTAATGAAAATGATTTTCAAATTGCTAAACTCTTTATCAAGGTTTTCTGAGAATAAAAGTTGTATTAATTTTAGAGTATCTTAAAAAAAGAGAAGAAACTTGTTAGTATTTGAGATTTCAGGGTATTAGTTAACTGAACATTCTGAGTTGGATAGGTACCAACTATTAATTTCATTTGTATCAAGTCTTGAGTAATGTTTCAACTACTCTTGTTAAGAGAGCCCCAGCCAGAGGGGGATGGGAGGGATTCCTCAGGCTTTGCCTTTGGATCTAAGAAGCAGGTCTCCAAAGCCTCTGCCATTATTAGTTCATTAGTCTCCCAACAATCTGAAAAACATTTTTCAATGTTGCCATGAACCCAACGGAGTTCTTATCTTGCCTCTTTTTAGTGCTGCCTGGTGGTGATGTCACTTTACTTTTTCTTGGCTCAGACTGGTTTTGTTCTCGCTTCTCTGCATCTTCACACTTTAAAAATAAAATCTTAGCTATAGTTATGTCTCAGCTAACCAAATGTTTGATACAATGGAAAATATAAGTGATGTTTAAAATAAAATTGTTTTTTAAATAATAAGATAACAGGGGATGGGCTAATCCTTCCATTTTTGTTTCTGACTTTCTGGACTTTGCTACCATGCCTTGGGAGCTTCCTTCAGCACCTAGGGCCTCCTCACTCAGGGACATGTCTGTCCTTGCAACCTTTTTACCTTCTAATGCCCCTCACCAAACTGGAATCCTATTCCCAAAAGGCTTCCTCTAATTTGGGAAAGGGCCCAGGTTGACCAATCTTCATTTTCCTCCTGGTTCTGCTGCTGACTTTCACACCATGCCTCTAAGAACTGGTACCTTCTCTTCCCCACCATTTCCAGTTCCATTTTGTGTATAGTTTTCTTCCATTAGAAAGTAAACCTCTTGAGGCCTCTTTTTGCTCATATTTATATACCTAGCACTTAGTACAGTACACATGCAGCCCTCTAGATCTTTGAATCCAGTCAGAGGGCTATACTTGCATCTCTAGAGGTCCACGTGTGGTCTGGTACAGTACCAGAAATTTAGAAAACACATGATAAATGTTGCTTTAGAAGGATTGGCGAGCCTATTTTGGTGCCTAGCACATTATAGACACTTAAATTCTTGTCAGTTGATGGAGATTGAATATACCATCACCATATATCTGTTTTATCCTCCCTTGTAATGAGTGAAAACATCAAAACACACACCCACACCCACAGCAACAGCATTTGACCACATATGCTGCATTTTAGAGCTAGTTTCCCAACTCCGCTGAGAAGAGGGCAGTATTTTAACACCAGCTTTTTATCCGGCTTGATTATTACAGTTAGAGTACAAATGACAATAAAGTGTTATTTTAACTTACATGATTATATTCATTGTGTATCATCCTCTCCTGATTTTACCTACTTTGTCCTGTACTAGTTCATCTTAATCTTATCATATTACTCTGAATTCATCATAGTGTATTCGTCATAATGTAACAGGGATAGGGAAAGAAACTGGATTGATGATTTCGCAGCCATGGGAACTCTCAGTTGAGGAAGATCCCTTTACTGATGCATACTGGCACCTTCTCTGCAACGTATGATTGTAGAGGATTGTCAGAGATGCAGAGAGGTTAAGTAAATTGTGCAGGGCCACACAGCCAGTGTGTATCACAGGTGGGACTTCTATGTGTCTCCAGAGAAGGTGGCGAAAATAAGAGGTTCTTATCAGAAGCATCACCACTCTCTGACTCTAGGTGGAAGGCACTAGCTATCACTGAAGGGCAAAAACTGTCAGTGAAGCACTTGGCCATGGAAGCCGATTCTCTCTTTCCAATGAGGAATTACTTAGCTGAAGGCTTCCATCCCTTGGCTGCTCAAACGGTCACACTTCAGACAAGGCATTTTTCAGCCTTCCTGATGCAACTTCAGTTCTCAGATTTCTCTGGTATCTAGCCTTACAACGACTTTAGTGAGAGCCTCATGACTCTCAGTGATTGACTTTTAGTTTAAAAAGTCACAAGTCCTCAAATTGATTGTTGTCTTTTAATCACACTGCAATCTTCAAGTGTTTGTTTTCTCATTTTTTTAGTTTTACCTAAAATGGATAAATACAGAAACATTGAGGAACCAGAATGCCCCGCAGCTCTTAGGTTTTCAGCATGTTTCTTCTAATCTGTTGGTATCCTTGAAACTGTCTCTTTATATTTATATTTCTCCAGTTTTTAATAAATGAAAAGATGATCTTCAGACTCTTTAAAATGTCAAACTGTTGTTCATAAGTATGCCATCATTCTACACTGTTCACAATGTGATTTGAGGCTTTCTATTTACACCTTATTTCATTTTCTATCTGAAACTGTCTAAATTGTATTTGAAAACTGTTTTTTCACACATATCATAGCAGTTTTTATTGAAACAAAATCTTTTTCCTACTTCTTTTAGGTTTCATTTTTCATTCATGGCTTCAGCAATATCTTATCTCTTGACAGTTAACGTACACCTTTTCCATTACACACACAGTCTTTTTTTACCCTGTCACTTTCAGACTAAACTGTTGCATTTATCTTAAAGGAACAGTGTAACTTGCACCTGCAATTTGTAGTCCTAGAAAGCTACCTGGAGTACTGAAAAGTTAAGTGACTTGTCCATGTTCATGCAGCAAGCATGTCACCTGATGGAGTGTCTTGATCCTAGGTCTACTTGACTCAAGGCTAGCTCCCTATTCACCATGACACATTGCTTTTTATACAGTTTTAACATTAGATCCTTAGACATTTGCTGCAAATCTTTTTCTCATTTACTAGTTTCTTATTCTATCTAAAAATGATTTTAATGCAAATATGTTTAAATTTTAAGTAATCAAAATTACAGTTCTTATTTTTATGATTTCTTCTCTATTCCTTATTTTAAACTAAGGTTTCTTTTTCTGTGGCAATAGCTATGAAAAGTGCCTTTTTCATGTCTCCTCTATTTTCTATGTGACTTTTTATATTTAGATCACTTATCCATTTGGAGATTAGTGCAGTATATGGTATAAGATGTTGTTCTAAACCTAATTTCTGCTAAACGACTTTCTCAAGTCTTCTTAGCAGTTCTTGTTGAATAAATACAGATCTGTATTTATACAGATATGTGTGTATATACATATACACATATTATGTGTAGATAAATAGATAGTCTTTCCCTCAGTCATTTGCATTCTTGGGATTGTCAAATGCTATGTGTATGTACATACTCATCTACTTCTAGGTCTTGCTTATCTAATTTTGAGAGGCATTGTAAGAATGGAGTCAGGAGAACCTAGGTCTGAATTCCAACTGAGATACTAGCTGTGGGGCTCTGAGCAAGTCATGTAATTTTTTTTTCATATTCAATTTTTTATCTGTACAATGGGGACAATAACTTGAGAAGATTACTGTAAGAATCAAATGATATCCATCTGTCTATCTAGATACTGTTCTTTGAAAATATGAAAATTATATATGTTGATTAGTCTGATATATTCTAAATAAATCATCATGTAATATTCTCATATTATTACCTTTATGTTCTTACTTTTGCTTTATTGCTATAGCTATTGTTTCTAAAATCATATCCAAAAGTAGTGGGGAAAGGTTATATTTTTGCTTTATCACTGTTCTTATCAAGAAAATGTCTGGTTCATTGTTATTGATATTACAATGCCTATCTTTCTCTCTGTCTCTATCTCTCTCTTTCTCTCTATCTCTATCTCTATCTAATCTTACAGAGTTTTCCCTCTTGTAGTGTGTAGCACATTTCCTGGTGCATAGTAAGTGCTTCATAAATGTTTATTGATTGATTATTTTAGTTGAAATTGATTTTCATGGAGAATCATTTCTTAAAATCATTCTTTCTCTTCCTTGTTTAGTTGAGGAATTTTTTTTCCAATAATTGTGAAAGGTACTTCTTGATTTCCAATTTTTATGATCTCTAATTTATATTTATGTGGATATTCACATATGTAAACATAGATAGATATACATGTTTGAGTAATGAGAGACGAACTAGCCTATCTAGAGTAATGGATAGAAAGAGTCTGTTTTGGATAACCCTATGTCCCTAGGCAAGTTGTTTAACCGTTCTTTTCCCCCTGGGAACCTTTTAAGTTTAACTTGTAGGGTAGTTGTAGAATTGTACTGGGAGAAGTTTCTTCACTGGAAGTTATCTACGTTAATAAAATCATAGATCCTGTTTAAAAAATGATCTGTAAAAGATATGTTAAGCATCTCTGCCTTTGTTCATTTACTTGATTTCTTGGTGCCTCAGGACAGAGAAATATATTTAATTTTTAATTTTCCCATTCAGAAGAGATGCCATAAATCTTTAAGCTCTAAATTCTTCAATAGTTTTCTTTCAATTCTATATCTCCTTTCATTTATCTTTCTGTTAGATTTATCCAGCTTTGATAGCAAACTGAGCAAAAATATGGAGTTGTGAGAATGGAATATATATTGCTGGGGAGAGAGCTGCTTAGTTTTGATGTATAACGGAGGGAAATATATGTAATATATCCAATATATAACATTTTAAAGGAGGAATAAAAAGATGTGACTGCCGTTATTCAGAAGGAAATTTACAGTTGAGTAGCTGGTATAAAATAACATACAGCTACATTAGAAGGCATGTGATGAGACACATATGAATAATTTTATACTACTGTATTGTAAAAGGTTGTTTTTGTGTTTGTCCTTCATTTTCAAGGAAGGTCTTGACATCAGTGAATGATGATATGACTTGCAGTTGACTTTGATTTGCGTGAGAGAGGGCTGTGCAAGGTCACCAGCCTCACTTTCTTCTCCTGAGCCATTTGGGTCCAGTGACCAGATATTCATCAGGATGGCTGGCCCAAGGTGCAAAGGGACTTAGACTTTTCAGGTTCTCACTTTGAGTGAGGTAATGCCCATTCAGTGAATAGGCCCTTTAATTAAAAAGAACAAGAACACCCAAACTGAGAAGGGAAGACCCTCAGGGTTGCTGGTCAAAAGAGAAACAGTTACTTTTGACATTTTGACATTCACTCTGAGCCAGGAGACCCAAATATAGCCATTAAATGGTGTTTGGGCAGGGACCTGTTGTCCAGTCTAGAAGCTCCAGAGTGAAATGGTTTGGTCTTTGAGAAAGAAGGAAGGAAGGATTAAAGGAAGGAAGGAAAAAGAAAGGAAGGAAGGAATCTAGCTAAGTTAATTGGACAACTTCAGGCCATCACAATTTACCTACTGGAGAGGGAAAAGGAAAGGATGACCTGAGTTACTCAACTGACCGGGTCCCCATTTAGGCAGCTTGTACTACTCACAGGTTATGTTTGTCCTTTGTTTTTAAGGGAACCAGGAATCAGGGAGATGATGACATGACTTGCAGTTGACTTTGATTTGAGTGAGAGAGGGCTGTGCACAGTCACCAGCCTCACTTTCTTTTCCAGAATCATCTGGGTCCAGTGGCCAGATATTCATCATGATAACTGAAGATGGCCCAGGATGCAATGGAAGAGCTTGGCCCTTTTAAGCTAAGGACTTTTCAGGTTCTTTCTTTGAGGGAGCTAATGCCCATTCAGTGAATAGGCCTCTTTAAGTAGTTTCTCAAGGGATGGCCCCCTATAATTAAAAAAAAAAATCGAACTGGGAGGGGAAAACCCTCAGAATTCCTGGCCAAAAGAGAAAGTTACTATTAGTATTTACAATCACTCTGTGCTAGGTGGGCAGGGACTTATGAGTCCAGGCTTATGAGCTCCAGAAATCTAGCCAGTAAACCCAAAGGAAAAAAGGCAGGTTTTGACCATCATAGTATACCTTCCCTAGGGCAGAGCACCCCCTGTAAAGAGGGGAAAGAGAGAGGAGGGGAGGGGAGGAGTGGAGCTACTTATTCACAGGTTGTATTTGCCCTTCGTCCTTGAAGAGGACCATGACATCAGGGAGATGATGACATGACTTGCAGTTCACTTTGATTTGAGTGAAGGAAGGCTGTGCAGGGTCACATTTTTTTTTTCTTATTAAAGAGGTCATCCCTTGAGTAACTACTTAAAGAAGCCTATTCACTGAATGAGTGTTATCTCACTCAAAGTGGGACCTTAGGGCCAGGGTCTCCCATTGCATCCTGGGTCATCTCTAGTCATCCTGATGAATATCTGACCACTGGACCCAGATGGCTCTGGAGGAGAAAGGGAGATTGGTGGCCTTGCACAGCCTTCTTTCATTCAAATCAAAGTCAACTGCAAGTCATGTCATGTCATGAACAGCTGAGTATTACCATATCAAAAGTTCTAAAATTACAAGTTTTTTTCTTGTCTGAGGACCCTCTAAGATGCTGAGTTCCTCTCATAGTTCAGTGCTTCTGTGCATTTAATAAATAAATCACAAAAACCCCAAATGGTATCTTGGGTGTTTGTTAATAATTAAAACAATTTACAAAAAATTTAAAAAATACCTCTTCTAGGAAGCCAGGGACATATATTTGTAAAAGCATGATTTAAACAACAATGACTATAAAATATTTTGCGATCTTAACTAAAAAATAAGGTCATATTTAGTAAAGCAAAAACTATATGTGGATACAAAGTACAACTAGGGGCCAACTTACAGGTGTGAATGGCAATGTTATTACTTAGAGGTTTTCCATTAGTGGAAGATGTTGGGATACAGTAGTTCTCCCTTTGATATCGAGACTTTTAGATGCCTCAAGTATTTATCAAAGCACTGATATAGTTAGGATCAGTTTTAATGTCAGTAACCTTTAGTTCAGGTGAAATATGGGGTCAAAATGAGACACTCAGAAGTCCCTGAACAAATAACAAAAGGTTTTTTGCTTCAGTGTCTTATGTAGTCTCTCTATCTTTATAGATGAGTAAGGTATATATAACTAACTGTAAGTCTTAGAGACTTGGACACTGAGGGGTCAAGTGATTTACTCATGCTTACTCAAATAGTTTTTTTCACAGGTAGAACCCAAACCTCTGTATTCCTGATCATGGGGCTGACTAACATCCATTCCAACGGGTTGCCTCTTAACGGTCAGCATTTTTATTAGGAGCAGCAGTAATACTTATCATCAGTCTTTAAACATATATAACTTAACTTCTTTCAATATATCTTGTTGAACATTTACATTTTAGAATCAGAAAGCTACTTTAGAGGAAGTAGTTTTATGATCATAGATGTATTTTTAAAGCCAACAGGGACTTCAGAGTAGTTTAGCACCCTCATTTTACCGTTAAAGAAACCAACTCTCAGAGAAGTTAAGTGATTTGCCCAAGGTCATACAGTGTAAGCAATAGATCCCATGCCTCTTGCTTCATAAGTTAGCATTCTTTCCATTTTATATTTAACTTAAATGTGATAAACATTAATTTAAATTTGATGTTATAGAGCAGAATTTACAGTCAATTAATTTTTTATGTAGCTTTCGGCAGGTCACCATTCCTCTCTACTTGCTTGATCCATTACCTTATTCGTTATCATTCCAGCTTCTAAGGCAATAAAGAGATATGCTATTTCCTTTGGATAAAATAGCAATCTCTCAATTTAGAGAAGGACTAGGATTTAAGAACACTTCAGTGGACCAGACTTCATCATTTGATACAAGGTATTTTTAAAAAATCTGTTAGCCAAAAATAATTAGAGATAAAAGGATAGAAATTACATTCAAAATAAAATTATAAATTTATTTTGCATCAATTGATGTTCCTGTTTCTTCTAGTGTTACCTCTGATCCTTATTCAATTTACTGTGTATTATTATTTATTAAATAAACTAGAGAAATCCCTTTTCTCATAAATTTCTCCCTAATATGTGTGTATATCTCTGTCTGTATGTATCAGCTTCCAAAACAGGAAATAAACATCAAGGTTACTGGCTATTCAGATGACTACAACAAATAGTAAAGAAGAGATGTAGATAATTATGTACAATGTGATCACCTATGAGAAAGATAATATCCAAAGTCATCTCTGTCACTGCTACTGTTGACAAATTCTAAGTTCTGGAAGAACAATCCTATCATTTAGATTGCTTAAGATAGCAGCCAAAGTCTCTCACGATAATGTTTCTTCTTAAGACAAATTTAAATTAAGAATCTTAGGAAAGAAATTCTCAGTCCTTTTAAAAATCCTGTATTTACCCAGTAATCATCACAGTTAACTGTCTAGAATAACAATAAAATTAACAAGTTCTAAAGAGTCATTGACTCATAAACAAGGAGATAAAGAGGATCATGGGAAGTAAAATGTATAATTTTGAGTACATGAAGTTTGAAAGTTTTTGCGCAAACAAAACCAGTGCAGCAAACGTCAGAAGCAAAGCACAAAACCAGGGGCGGGGGTGGGGGGCAGGAATTTTACAGCAAATTTCTCTGATAAAGGCCTCATTTGTCAAATTTATAGGAAACTGAACCAGATTTATAAAAATAAGAGCGACTCTGCAGTTGATAAATTTTCAAAGGATATGAGCAGGCAATTTTCAGAAGAGGAAATCAGAGCTATCAATAGTCACATGAAGAATTCTACAAATAACTTGATTAGAGAAGTTCAAATCAAAACAAATCCTAAGCTGCTACCTTTCACAACTGTCAGGTTGTCTAACACAGTAAAAAAGAAAAATGACAATTTCTGGAGGGAATGTGGAAAAAGAGAGACACTAAAGTGTTGTAAATAGAATAGAAAATTGTGTGAACTGACCCAATCATTCAGGAGCACAATTTGGAACTTTGTTCAAAGGGCTATACAACTACATATGCCCTTTGACTCAGTCATACCACTACTAACTTTATATCCCATATTGATCAAAGGGGAAAGAAAGAATCTGTATGTACAGAAATATTTATAGCAGCTCTTTATATAATGGCAAAGAATTGGTAATTGAGAGAAATTGGAGAAATCAGAACCAATAGCTGTGATGGAATATTATGATGGCATATTAGTGTGTTACAAGAAATGAGGAGCAGGATGGGTTCAGAAATGCCTGGGAAGAATCTTATGACAATGCAATGTGAAGTGAGCAGCGGCAGGAGAATATTGCATACATTAACAGCAATATTGTACAAAGATCAGCTGTGAATTCTGATCAGTATATGATCTAAGACCATTCCAATGGACTTAGGATGAAAATTGCTTTTCATTTCCAGAGAGAAAACTGATGAACTCTGATTGAAGCATATTTTTTTCACTTTATTTTTCTTGTTCTTTCCCCCAAAACATCTCATATGAAAATATTTTGCATGGTTTTGTGTACATGTAATTGATATAATATTGCTTACCTTCTCAATGGGTGGGTGAGGGGTTGGAGGCAGGAAGAGAATTTGGAACTCCAATTTAAAAAAAATGAATATTAAAAATAAATGAGGGACAGGAAGATTCTCTTTTCTGAGAGATAGTAGCAGTGTTCATAATCCCTTTGGGAGAGGCTCTTGTAAACTGGTGTTATAGATGTATATCTGGGGAAAAAAAAAGTTATGTGACCAGAGTTAGGAATAACCAAGTAGATACCCCATATGGTTTGTTGATACCATTCAATGACAGGAAAGCTTTATCTTTCTTCTGCTTCTCCTGTGTAGCATTTACAGGAGGATATGGACAAAAGTCATGGAGGAAGAACAAGGAATAAATAGGTTTTGATTTGTATTGTTGGAGAGCATCAATTTTAGAGGTCACAGATTCATTCAGTTAGCAAAATAATAAACCTATACTTTAAAAAAAATGAGCAGATTTACTTTTGAATAAATTTCAGATCTTGAGGCTAAACATGCAATATTATTTCCTATCATCTCAGTTCTTATTGTAATAAGGCTAAAGAACTTTTAAAATACTTTATATATGTATTTAAATTATATATGTATATGTATATTATATATTTATATATATTTGCATTTATATATTTTATATTCTCTCTGCTCCCTTCCCTTCCTGCACAAATATTGCTATTTGAAGGTAATATATATTTATATATAATATGTATTTGAAAGTATATTACCAAATATATATTTAGTTATATATTTAAATAAATAAATATAAATTTAAATAAAGGTAAATATAAATTTATAAATGTACTTGGAATCTAGATAGATACATATTTATGATATTAAAAATTCCCTCTATACCTATATTTTGTAGAGTTTTGTTTTTGATTTTAGCATAAATGAGTGTCCAAGTACTTTGTCAAAGATATTTCCCACATATGTTAATTATATAGTTTTGGATGTCTGTTTTTAATATGGTCGTGTTGATCATTTTTTTTTAATGTTGAACCACCTTATCCCTGTTATAAATCCAGCTTGGTTATGATGTATAATTTCTTCAATGAATTGCACTAGAATGATAAGATTTTCTTTATGGCTTTTGAGTCAGTATTCACTAATGATAATGGTCTGTTGTTTTCCTGTGTTTTATTATTCCTTGGTTTAGTTTTAGGACTGTATTAATCTCATAAAATGAATCTAGTGGGGAGTTTTCTCAATTTTTGAGAATAACATGTGGTCTAGATACCAAATGTTTTTGAAAAGTTTCATAGAATTCTTTTGTGAATCTATCAGATTAAGAAGTTTTTTCCTTTGATTATTCCTTTTCTGCTAGTTCTATTTCCTTTTTCTGAGATTAGATATTAAGATAACCATTTGGTCTTCTGATAGTTTGGGTATTTTATATTTTTGAAAATATTCTTTTGTGTTCTCAGTTTTGTTAACATATAACTCTATATGACAGATTCTGGTTATTACTATCTCTTCTGGCTTTGTTGTGATTTCACTTTGCTGTTTTTTGATTTGTTTTTCTGTCCTCTTTATAATCAGATTGGTTAAGAGTTTATTAGTCTTTTCAAAGAATCACCTTTTTGTTTTATTTTTCATTTCCATAGACGTTTTTGTTCCTACTTTATTTATACCTTAATTTTTGTATATTTCCTCCATTTAGAGCACATAATTTTAATATTGACATTGGTTTGTTGACTGATTTGTTCAGCATAATATGGTATTTTTGTTTATTCCTTTTAAAGTTTTGAATATTTGTTTTTGTTTTATTTGATAGCATGATTACAACCCTTGCTTTTAAAAAAATCACCAGTCCTTCTTGAGTTTCTGTATTCCTTCTGGAGTTAAAGCTTCAACAGTACTCATTTTGAACTCCTTCTAAAGGTCTTTATATTATTTCCTTGTAGATATTGTCACTCTACTTTCTTCAGCCTTTTTTTTTTCTGTTGTGTTTCACTCCTTAAAGTGCCTATTTCTGTAGATGGAAGAATAGATATTGCTCCAAGGTATGAATTTTCGTAGGTCCCTGACTGTGTAGTTCATTGTTGGCTTTTTTCTGGTAGTGACCATTTCCTCCTTGTTGACTTACAATCTCCTCCTTGGATCCATGCCCTGCCATTCTTCCAGGTGTTAGTTTCACCCAGGAGTTCTAATTCATTCCCCTTCTCTTACAGTAAGGAACCCCCATTTTCCAGCACAAGGCAGGTAGGAAGACCACTAAGTCAACGGGGTCCATGTAAAATCTGCTTTTTAGCAGGTTTTAAAGACATAATTTTACAGGGATCTAGTTAGATTTGCTGATGACCAGGAGACCATCACTAAGGCAATGTCCATCAAACAATATTTGCCACTACTATTGTCCTCCAGTGCCACCCTCATTCTGGTCAGCCCCATCACATACTTCAACATCACCATTTCTAGGAAGTTTCTGGGCTGTTATTTCTAATCTATTTGAATATATGCTTTGAAAGAAAGCAGGAAGCTCTTGTGCTTTTGACCAAAGATCAGCAAACTTAGTCCATTCTGTTTTTGTATAGTCCACAAGTCAAAAATAGTTTTCTGGCCAGATTTGGCCCTTGAGCCATAGTTGGCCAACCTCTGTTTTAGAGATAAAGGATTGTTTTTGAGGGATTTTATGTTAGCAGAATCATTTCTGAGTTCACATGCCACAGTGCTGACTTAATATGTCATAATGGCAAATCCATCCACATGGAGAAATTTGCTTCATCCCTAAGAACACTGGTACTGGCATCTTGTCCCAGTAGATGCTGGACCCAAACCAAATTGCTCCCAGTCTTTCACCTGTACTTCCAAGACTCATTTGTTTGATGGCAAACTTGTAGTCTGTCTACAGAAAATAAGTCATAACACTATAAAATTCTTGAGGCATCTCAGATCTCAGACTCTCAAGACTAGCAAGAAGGTCACCTTTGGTTGATTGTGCACAACTGTTAAAGTTTTGGGGGACTTTTTGTTTGTATTTTTTTGTTTCAGCTTCCTAATAATTACATTGTAGTTGGGAAGTCTACCCTGGCCTCCTCAAACTCAGTGTGTTTTCATATTTAGTAATCCTTGTTCTCTTGCTTGCCGCAGTTATCTTTGAATTTATTTCATTTTCCCTTTTACATGAAGAGTTAATTTTATTAGAATGAAGAATGTTAGCATGGCAAGAATGAAGAGCCAAATTTACTGTTATGAAATAAAGCTAAACTACAAAAAAGGAATCTACACCACCTAAATTGTCTATCTTATTTTGTCTCTCTTATGGCTAATCTGATTTCCTGTCTTTTGTTAAAATGCTTCAGGAACAAGCAAACTCATTTAAATTAAGATGTATTACAACTCTAAGACATAGCAAACAAACAAATAAATCAAACTGGGAGGGGCAGGAGCCTCAAGGTTGTTGTTTAGAAGAGAAACAGTTACTATTGACATTCACTGTAAGCCAAGAAGGTCTGAAAAACAGCCTTTGAGCTGAGCTTGGTCAGGATCCGTTGTTGTTCAATCTGTGGGCTTTAGAGTGTACTGAGTCTAAGGTAGGGAAGGCAAGGAAGAAAGGAAGGAAATTGAAAGTTTCTTGATTATTTCTTGAAAGATGATGTCTAAGTTCTTTTTTGATAATAACTTTTAGGTAGTCCAGTTTTTAAATTCTCTCTCTTGGATCTGTTTTCCAGGTCAGTTGTTTTTCCAATGTCTTCTATTTTTCATTCTTTTGATTTTGTTTTATAATTTCTTGGTTTCTCATAAAGTCATTAGCTTCTATTTGCTCCATTCTAGTTTTTAAGGAATTATTTTCTTAAATGAGCTTTTGGACCTTCTTTTCCATTTGGCCATTCTGCTTTTTAAGGCATTCTCCTCATTGGCTTTTTGGACCTCTTTTACCATTTGGGTTAGTCTAATTTTAAAGGTGTCATTCTCTTCAAGATTTTTTTGGGGTCTCAAGCTATTTTTTTGTTTTTCATGATTTTCTGGCATCACTCTCAATTCTCTTGCCAATTTTTCCTCTACTTCTCTTACTTGATTTTCAAAATTGTTTTTGAGCTGTTCCATGGTCTGAGACTAATTCTTATTTTTCTTAGAGGCTCTGGATGCAGGAGCTTTGACTTTGTTGTTTTCTTCTGGTTTTATGTTTTGATCTTGGTTGTCACCAAGGACATAGGAAAATATCCACAGAGAAATTAAGATTTTGTAGTTTGATTTTTTTTCCCCTGTTTGCTCATTTTCCTGGTCAGTTACTTGACTTCTGAACTTTGTTCAGTGGAGGACTCTAGAAGCAACTCCTACCACACTGGGCCTGGGAAAGTAGCAACTGCTAAGACAGTGATCATCACTGCCCTGGGATTGGAGCTGTGGCTGGGGCCAGACCAGGCTCCTCTCTCACCCAGGTCAGAAACCTTTCCCACTGTCTTTGTTGTGGTGGGTTGAGAAATCTAGAAACCACCGCAGCTGCCAGGGATTCAGTTCCCTAAGGCCTGCCCTGGTCCCATCTGGACTGGTATGGTCCACGCTAAACTATGCTTTGCTCCCAGCCCTGTGTGATAGACCCTTCTTGTTGACCTTCCAGATTGTCTTTGGCAGGAAATTTGCTTCAATCTGTCCTTTTGTGGCTTCTGCTGTTTTAGAATTTGTTTAGAGTCATTTTTAACAGGTTTTTTGAGGGGCTTGGGGGGTGGGCTCAAGCAGATCCCAGCTTTTCTCTGCCATCTTGGCTCTGCTCTCCCTAATTTATAGTTTCGTAAGAGATATAAGACCAATAAAAAGTAGCTTTCATAAACATACACCATTATAAATGTATATTAAAAAAGCACAAAGTTCTTTGCTTCGTTCAAAGGAAGGAAGAACTCTTTTGACCAGCAGAATCAAAGTGCTACTTGACCCTTCAAGGATGATTAGTGTTCAGTACGGAGAGATAATAGGATGAAGATATTCTAGATGTAGGGAAAGTGTGTGTGTGTGTGTGAGTGTGTGTGTTTGTAGGCAGACAATGAGTTGTCCTTGTGAGTATGTGTGGAGTATGTGAGGCATAGAAATGTGAGAAGTATTTTGAATCTCTGGCTAAAAAGTTTGAACTTAAATTCTGTCAATCAGTGGGAAATCATTGAACATTTCTGGACAATGGAGTGATGTGATTGTAATGATGTGTTAGAAAGTTTAATTTTACAGAGCTGTTTTGGAGGGCTAAGATGTAGGGAGTGATCAGAGGTGGGAATTTAAATATGGAGTCTTTTAACAATAATCTAAGTAAGAAGTAATGAAGGCCTAGGGTGGAATGATATTACTGGGTTAAGCCATGTAATGAGAAGATAGATGGGAAAGATATTGTAAAGATATTAGAACCTGATGACGAGAGAACATGACTTTGGGTAAAAACAGGAAAAATATACTTCAGGAAATGGAATTGCTTATTAAGAATTTATGCTGAATCTTGATTAGCCATTTAAATAAAATTAACTTATTTTTTATTGTAGGGGGTCAAAGAGGAATAGGAAAATTAAAAATAGTTTAATTACCATTTAGACCAAATGAGTGAATCCTGGAAAGTTGAACCCATAAAAATTGCAAAATTTATACCCTAAAATCTCTTGAGTATATTTTTCCCATTATCCCTCTTCACTGTCTCAAGATAGACCTATATTATATGTAAAGGTTAAATAAATAAAGGACATCTGTATAATTTGGAATTAGGTGTGTTTTATGTTAGAAAATGCAGTTTGAAAAATTATTTTTGGTTAATTTGTTAATATGGGCACCTCAAGGATCTGGTATTATTAAATTCAGATGGAACAAAAACATCTGGAGGGGGTGAGGGAGGAGAATAGAATGACTTTTTTACCCAAAGATTTTTTTAAAATTTTTTAATGAAACAAAAAGTCTCGTTCAGACTTCTGAAATTGAGAAAAATTACCTCAGTGAAAAAAATCAAACAGAAGCCAAAGGCTAGAGGAGGAAGAAGCTACCAGAGTTTTTTTTAAAGTTTAGGCTAGTTTAAATTAGCAATGGGGAAAACCTTTTTTGTATGTCTAAGAAATGAATCCAACTTGAGAATAGTTGAGAATAAATTCAGAAAAGAATCCTATTTGTATGAGACTATATATTTTGTTTCTTTAGCTGGTGTAGCCATACTTAAAACTTTCATGCTTATGTTTAGCATCTTTGACAAAAAGAAAACTACTTCTGACTTTTCAAAAAGTTGTGATTTGTGATTGTATATTCATAGGCCCTTATATTTCATAACAGTATTTCCAATCACCAGTCCACATACTGCCACCCACCTAACTCAAATTAAACCACTTGACCAAACCTTTATTATTAAACATACATATCTTGCTTTAATATACCCCTGATCTCTCATTGACTCCTAACATTCGTTACTGTTGTTTCAGTTGTAGCTGAGTCTTCATGACCTCATTTGGGATTTTCTTGGCAAAGATACTGGCATAGTTTGTCATTTCCTTCTCCAACTCATTTTACAGATGAGGAAACTGAGGCCAACAGGGTTGAATGACTTGCCTAGGGTCACATAGCTAGTGTCTGAGGCCAGATTTGAACTCAGGAAGCATCTTTAAATCCAGTACTCTATCCACTACTCCACCCAGCTGCCCCACCACTTGTACAATTTGATTGAATCTAACAAGCATTTTATTAAATGTTTACTGTGTTCAAGATAGTTTTCTAGTCACTGGGAATATAGAGGAGAAAAAAAATTCCTTTCCTCAGTAAGATTGTACTCTATTGTGAGTATGTGAGATACAATAGATAAGTGAAATACAAAGTGGTTTGATAAGGGAGTGAACACTAACAACTGGGGGCATTGAGTAAAATACCTTTACCATCTCATCCAGTGGGATTCTTGACCATGCCCTTGTATGAATCTTGAAGAAAAAAATTCTCTGTACAATATAGACACTCCTCAAAGTCTTTTAGCATTTCGTGCAAAACTTGAACATCTCATGTTTTCCTTTGATCACTGGTCAAATTTTTCTTCAGGTGACAGGTATCCTTGATGATATATTTTGTGGAGGAATATAACCTCCCCAAAGTCAAGGACTATTTTTTTTTTGGTGCTTGTGTATCTGATGCCTAGCACAATGCATTGCACATAGTAAGTGCTTAATAAGTGATTTTAAGTGAATTCAGTCATTTATAGGAGCAACAATCACTTGGGCTATCTTTGCCCACATATGAAAATCCAGATTTTTTTTAGTTTAATATTCTAGAATGTCAATCATCGAGTCTCAACCTGACTTTCCACCCTTGTTGCACATTAATTTTACTCTCATACTTGACATTCTAGTCAAGAACAGCTATTCACTTTTCACATGAACTGAGATAATTTTTAGCCCATGACTCTCCTTCTGTATTTGTATTGATTTTTAAAGCCAAATGTAGACAGTATTTTACATTTGTTCCAATCAGTTTCAGCTTGCTAAATAAATATTCTAGCCTTTTGATTTTTAAAAATTTTCACATTGTCATCTGACTACATATTCTGAAAATTTAGTAAGCATAGCCATCTTTTAATTTTATCCATATCATTAGCAAAAAAAAATTTAGAACAGATCCCTGGGCCACTCCTCTAGAGAACTCTCCTCCAGGTCATTCAAACACTTTCAGATCCCTGTATCTGATCTGTGCATCTAGGATAAAATGCAAACTTCTCTGGCTGGCACATAGTAAGGGCTTAATTAATGCTTGCTTAATTGATCACATGTACTCTGCAGTGCAGCCAAAGTGCCCTATTTGCTGTATCTTTTACAGAATGTTCCATCTATCGTCCTATGCCAAGAATGTTCTCCCTGCTCACCTCTTCCTCTTGAGACCCCCATGTCCTTTTCAAGGTCCAGGACAAGTGCCTTCTTCGTCAAGAGGCCTTTCCTAATTTCCCCAGTTGATAATAGTCCTTTTTCCCTTTTTTGACAGCTGGATGCTTGCCAGTTTCTAGTCCTGAGATCTCTCTCTTGTTCTCTGAGGTTTTTCAGAAATCACTTGGAGTCATCAAAGATTTATGAATGGGACCTTATAACTTGAACTCCTTGAGTACAACTAGGTCTTTTATTTCTTCTTATTTTGAGTTTTAACTTCCTGTTCAATATTTTGTTCTATCTAAAGTTCATGAATGGAAGCCAGAGTATCACAATATATTTTCTTCAACAGTGTACTAACATTTCTATCCTTAATTGTATGCTAAACAGATATGCTCCTTGTAGTTTCAACAAACATGATCAAAATTCATGGTTAACTTAACAGCCACATATTGAAGCTATGATTTTTCCCCCAAATATATTTTTTCATTCCTCTTTTCAATTTAAAGTTCTCTTGATCATATTTGTAAGACTCTAGAGAAAAACATTTTTGCACACTCTTGTTAGATCTACTCTGTCCCTTTACAGGAGCCTATTCTTAAGTTGTTCAGAAATCCAAATCCAGTTTTATACACCATCTTATCAACCAATTGTACATGTCCCAAATCTGTCTTGACTTTCTGAAGTCTTTTTCTTCAGTCAATAGCAGTAATGAAAATGGCAGCTTTGAGTCTAAATTATGAAGTTCCTCCTCTTCTTTCTCTTACCTCTCTTCTCCTTCATCTGAGTTTGGCAATAAAGTGGCTACTCATGATCTCATTATTTTGTGATGCTTCTTCCCTTCATTTGTTGTGTCCCACCCTCTCACCCACTATTTGTGTCATATTGATGTCAGAGAGTGTAAGTATCCAATAGGCTCAGACCACTGCATCTCCATATGCAAGATCTGCCAGACATGGCCTCCCTGGTAGCAGGGATTACAAGCACTACACTCACTTTGTTAAGCTTCTTCCTGAGGACATCATAATCCCTAATAATGCCTTCTAAGATTCCTTCTGGAAGAATTCTTTAGTCAACATATATTGCTTAAGTACTTACTATCTGACAAGCACTGTACTAAGCACTATGGATGTGAAGAAAGGTCACACTGTGGCCCCTTCCCTGGAGGAGCTCACGTTCTAATGGCCAAGTCAATATGCCAATATCTATTCCAAAGCAGGCTATGCAATTTGTGAATGGAAGACGATCATCCGGTGAAGACTGTGGTAGTAGAAAAGGGTGAGTGGAGACCAGGAAAGACCTCCTGCAGAAGGCGAGATTTGAGCTGAATGAAGGAAGCCAAGGGAATCAAGAGGCAGGTGTAAGAAGAAGCTTTATAGGAATAGATTATAGCCACTGAAAAGTCCCAGGTATTCTACAAAATTGTATTGGAAAGCCTAGCAATAGCAATAAAAGAAGAAAAAGAAATAAAAAGGAGATCAGAATAGGGAATTTTTTTGCAGATATTATGATGATGTATTTGAAAAATCCCAGACTCTCAACTAAACAGTTGGTTGAAACAATAATTTGGCAAAGTAGTGAGATATGAAGTAAATTCACATGAATCATTAGCACTCCTATATATCACAAGCAAAATCTTGCAAGAAGAGATAGTAAAAGATAGCCCATTTAAAATAACTTTAGACAATATAAAATGCCTAGGAGTATGCCTGCCAAAACAAACACAGGAACTATATAAGCATAATTATAAAAAATCCTTTTATACAAATAAAATCAGATTTAAATAATTGGAGAAATATTAATTGTTTATGGGTAGACAAGGTCAATATGAAAAAATGATAATTTTACCTAAACTAATTTGTACATTCAATGCTATCCCAATTAAGTTACCAAAAATATTTTACTGAATTAGAAAAAAGAATAACAAAATTCATTTGGAAGAACAAAAAGTTGAGGTTATTAAAGGAACTAATGAAAAAGAAAGTAAAGGAAGGAGACTTAGCAGTACCAGATCTTAAACTATATTATAAGGCAATTATCAGAGCTTTCTGGTACTGGCCAAGAAATAGATCACTGCAACAGAGTAGACAAACAGTTTGCAGCAGCAAATAAATATAATGACATTGTATTTGACAACTGTAAAGCCCTAAGATTTGGAGATAAAAATTCAGGTAAAAATTTTTGGGAAAACTTGAGAGCAGTATGGCAGAAAATGGACATCGACCAGTATCTTATATCATTGACCAAGATAAGATCAGAATGGATACATGACTAGATATAAAGAGAGTTCTTATAAGAAAATTAGAACATGGAATATATTATTTATCAGACTTATGGGTAGGTGAACAATTTATGAATAAACAAGAAATGAAAAATCAAAGCTAAGTATAAAATGGATAATTTAAATTGCCTTAAATTAAAAAGGTTTTGTACAAATAAAACAAATGTCACCAAGATCAGAAGGAAAACAGAAATTGGGAGGGGTAAATATATAGACATCTTATCTTAAATACATTAAGAACTTTGTCAAATCTATAAGAATACAAACCATTCCCGAATTGATAAATGGCCAAAGGATATGAACAAGCAGTTTTCCGATGAAGAAATCAAAACAATTTATAGTCACATAAAAATGCTCTAAATAATTATTAATTAGAAAAATTAACAATAAAACAACTTTGAGATATAATTTTACCCCTACCAGATTGGTTAAAATGACTGAAAGGGAAAGTGACAGCTGTTAGAGGGGATGTGGAAAAATTGGGACACTAATTCTTTATTGGCAGAATTGTGAACTGATCAAACCATTCTGGAGAGCAGCCTGCAATTATACTCAAAGAGTTATTAAACTAACTATACTCTTTGACCTAGCAATACTACTACTAGAACTGTTTCCAAAGATGACTAGGAAAAAAGGAAAAGAACTTGTAATGTTCAGTGGTTTCCTGTGGTGACAAAGAACTGAAAATTGCAGGGATGCCCATTAATTGGGGAATGGCTAAAAAAGTAGTATATGATTGTGATGGAATATTACTGTGCCATAAAAAATTGGTGATCTCAACGACCTGAGAAAGAACATGGAAAGATTTGCATGAAAAGAGTAAAATGAGAAGAACCAAGAGATTATTATATATAGTAATAACAATTAAAAAAATTACGGAATGATACAAGCATTTCCATAACATAGTACAATAAAAAAGGATTTTGTATGTGAACCTGAGAATCTACTATTCACAACTTGGTATTCCTTTCAGATATACCACAAAATTAACATGTACATTTTTTCCTTTTTTTTCTTCCCTCCTCTCCACCCATGCCCTAGAGATGGCTACTATTAGACAAAAAATAGATATATTGTAAAGTTATTCTGTAGATATTTATTTTATCATTTGTTTCTCTGTATGCAGATAGTGTCTTTCTTCATATGCCCTTTATAGTTAATTTGGGCATTATAATAGACAAAAATAACTTATTTGCTCAAAGTCTTTATATTGCTGTTAGTGTATACAATGTTCTCTTGGTCCTGCTCATTTCTTTATTATTCTGTGCAAGTCTTTCCATATTGTTTTAAGAATGACTTTGAGCAAATAAGTCATTTTGACTATTATAAATGTCCAGATTAACTATAAAGGACATATCAAAGAAGGTGCTATCTGCATCCAGAAGAATTGATAAATAGAAGTATGTACAGAATTATTTTACATAAATATATAATATATATAAAATATGTATGTAATGGTAGAAATCTCTAGGGTTAGTGAGGAGAGGATCACAAAGAAATTTATTGGATAAGTTTATACTTAAAAGGAATAGCAAGTTGTACATGGTAGATTTGCAATTTCATGTGCAATCATGAATCAATTTTTTTATTGTACTGCTATGGAAATGCTTGTTTTATTTATAAATTAACAAAAAGTCACAGAGATGGGAGATGGAGTGTTGTGTATGGAACTATAAGACCAGTGTACTTGGATAATAGAATATATGGAGGGGGAGGAAGTTAACAAGTCAACAAACATTTATTAAACACCTGCCATATGCCAGGCACACTGTTAAGTGTTGTGGATAGAAGCAAAAAAAAAAACAAAACCAACAACAAAAAAACAAACCAAAAACTCAAGGAAACAAAACTTCAAAGATTCCTTCTGGAAAAATTCTTCAGTCAACATGTATTTCTTAAGTGCTTCCAATCTGCCAGGCACTGTATTAAGCACTATGGATGTGAAGAAAGGCCAGACTGTGGTCCCTTCCCTGGAGGAGCTCATGTTCTAATGGTCAAGTCCTGCTCTTATGGAACTAAGAGTCTAATGAGGTAAGATAGCATGAAAACAATTATCTTATATGAAAAAGGTATATAGAAGATAAATTGGAGATTATTTATACAATGAAGGTATTAGCGTGAAGAGGAATTGGGAAGATTTCTTGCAGACAATGAGATTTTAACTGAGTTTCATGTCATGATCTTCTCAGTCAATTGTTGTTCCTGCCATTTGGAGTGGGGGAGTCAGGGTAAGGAGTAGAAATCTTCTTCCCTACCCTTTGCTGGAAGGTACGGAGGAAATGTGGAAGAATAAATCTTAGAGAGTTGAGTCTCACAGTATATCAGCTTGCTTTTATAGAACATGAAGACATCTCCAACTGCCTCTTGGACATTTAGTAAGGAATGTCTCCTAGACCTCTTAAATTCAACGTATTCAAAACTGAACTCATCTTCCTCTGATCTCTCAAAGCCTACCTCTTCTGAACTTGCCTGTGGAGGGTGCTACTATCTTTCCAGTTTTCCAGGCTCACAACCTGGGTCTTATACTTGTCTCTTCATTCCCCACCCTCCCCAAATCCAAACAATCCTGTTTTTTCTACCTTCCTAATCTGTCTTGTATAGGCTCTCTTCTCTCCTTCAGGTACTTCATGATCTCATGCCTGGACTATTGCAAGAGCATGCTGGTTGGTCTTTCTACTGCAAATCTCTTCCCAGTCCATTCCATTCTCCACTCAGTTGTCAAACTGATTTCCTTAAGGCACAAGGTGGATTACGTTATACGTACCCCTTTCCTATCACCCCCTGTTCCACTGACTCCAGAGACACCTTACTGCCTCTAGGATCAATCATAAAATTTTCTCCTTGTATTTTTAAACCCCTCCATAACTTGACACTTTCCTACCTTTCTGGTCTTCTTATATTCTTCTCCCACACCTGTCTGCTCACCAAGTACTTTGTGATGTAGTGAAACAGGTTTCCTTGTTCTTCCTGTAACTCTGACTCCTAGATTTCTTGGTTTCCTCTAAGTGTCATCTGAAGTTCCATTTTCTGAATAAAACCATTCTCCTCACTAAGGCTAATCTCTCTGTATGTACTCCCATTCTTCCTACCCTGTTTTCTCCAGAAGATTACCCCCTCTCATCCCCTTTCTCTCTAATATTAAATCTTCTGTGTCTTCCTTATCCTTAAAAATCTCCTAATATCTTTCCTTGTCTTCATGGATCAATTCCTTGAGAGTTCATGCTCAGTGCTTTCAGTTCCTCTGTTCTTTAATTCAGGTCTCGTTGAAGAACTTGCAGCCTCAAGGCCATATATGGCCTTCTAGTTCCTTGGGTGAGGTCTTTTGATTGAGTCTAAGTTTTACAGAACAAATCCTTTTATTAAGGGCATTTGTTCTGTGAAGTTTGGATTTAGTCAAAGGGCTACATTTGAGGACCTACAGGCCCCAGGTTTACCACCCCTTTACTTAGTGTGCTTTCTTTTCTCTTGTCTCCAATTTATCCTGTAAATATCTTTTTTTTTTTTTTTTTTGGTATTTGGTTGTTGGCATGTTGTCTCCTTCATTAGACTGTGAGCTCCATAAAATTGGGGACTGTCTTCTTTGCCTTTCTTTGCATCATTAGCACTTAGTACAGTGTTTAATAAATACTTAGCACCTAACTCAGTCCAGAAGTTCTGTATACCCAATCATCTTGGTAAGGAACTGCCCTGTTCTACTCCTTTAATATTATTTTCCCAGGAAAATTTTTTTCTTTTCTAAGAAATGTTTTCTTTAATAAGTTGAATGAGTATGATTTGGGGTACACTGATCCATATTCCCAATTGTGGACTGTCTGGTGAGTAGCGGAGTATCCAGCAGTTCATTAGATACAATCTTTAATTGTCTCTCCCAGTGCCATACTCTGAGTCTCAGCAACGTCTTTGATATATAGTTCTTAGTTACTTCCAAATTTAGCAATTTTTTTGCCCAGACTTTTGGGCAATCCATTCTAAACCATTAAGGTATTTTTAGTAGCTATCCTTCCTAATACTTGGATATAGTCCATGACATGGATAATTGAGCGATAATTACCACTATGCTGTTTGTTTGTTTTTTTTTTTTATACTAAAACTTGAGGCTTATGATTTTGAAAGTATTTTGAAAGTTCCTAATATTGAAAAGGCAAGAATGTTTTGGGGTTGTGAAGTGAGCTTCAAGGAAGTGAGAACAGCTAGAAAATTATTGCAATATTTTAGGTGTGAGGTGATAAGAGCTTGTATAGATACCGTGAAGTCATCTGCATAGAGATGATAGTTGAGTATCTGATAGCTGATGAGATCACTAAGCAAAATTAGATAGAGAAGGAAGTTCAGGACAGAGCTTTGCGGGACACTGAAAATTACTGGGCGTCATCTGGATGAAGATCCAGTAAAAGAGACTGAGAAGTCTTGGTCTCTCAGGTAGAAAGGGAACCAGGAGAAAGCTGTGTTACAGTGTCAAATGCTACAGAGAGACCAAGAAGTCATCCTTCTATGTCTCAAAAGTGACAGTCTCCAGAAATGGGTGAAATCTAAGTCACTCTCTTCTTCTGGTGATTTGCATGATCACTAGCAACCCTGGTGATGTTGAGGTTCACTGTTCAATTTCATAAACCAATCCTGATCTTGATGACATTATTTGTCAATACTCCAGGTGTCTTCTTTCCTTCCTCAACCATTTCACTACCTGGATTGTAATCTCTCTCTTCCCCAGCGCCTACTCTTGTACTAGGAGCCTTCATCATACATATTGATGCTGCCTCAAACACCCTAACCTCCCTGTTCTAGAATCTGCTTACTTCCCATGACTTAACAGGAGATGGTCATTCCCTTGATCTTGCCATTACCAATAAGTGTTATACTGCCATATTCATGAACACTGACATTACTTTGTTTGCTGTGACCTTCAGTTCTGTAGACCTTGGTGCTTTCCTTAGCCATCACTTCTGTAGTGGCTACATTCTCTTCCCTTCCCCATCTCAACCCCTGAGTTAAATCAGCTCAACCCAACATTGTCCTCTATAATGAAAGCCTTTCCTCTTGTCTTGCCACCAATCATAACTTGCAAAACCCCAAACTTGGGTTACGTCCTACCCTCAAACTTCTTTCCTCCTGTGCTGAATGGAGAGGGAGAAAATCCTGAAATCATGTTGACTTGGCCCACTACACATTGTCAGCTGGGTCTTGAAGCAAGGCCTTCTTTTTATACCTCTCTAATCATTCGCTATCACTCACCACAACATCTCATGTAAATCTTTTCATCTTTCCTCAAGTCTCCCATAGTATCCCTTTCCCCCTAGACTCTCACCTAAAGATATCTCTCTCCCTCCTTCCCTCTCTCCCTCCTTCCCTCTCTCCCTCCCTCCCTCCCTCCCTCCCTCTCTCTCTCTCTCTCTCTCTCTTTTTCTCTCTTTTTCTCTCTCCCTCCCTTCCTCTCTGTTTCTCCTGACAGAGAGATAATGGACTTAGGTATATATTGAGGCACATGTTTTTGGATATGGTCACTGCAGGAGTTTGTTTTGCTTGACTAACAAGGGTTTTCTTTTCTTTTTCTTTTCTCAATGGGGGATGGAGGTGAGAGGGAGAGAAAAGAAACATTTTTTTAAATTGAAAAAAATAATTTGAAACATCTAAGCAATTTCTTAATCTATGGGTAACATTTTGAAATTTTGCTGTTACTCTGCATTGATTTCAATTAGCTTGTATGCTATTCTTTTACTGGCTATTAACAGAACTCTCTGTCAGATAGCAAGAAAATGCCCTAAGGTTCCCATGGAGAAGTCAGTGTGTTTATGCCTAGAATAAATCATATAGCTGACAGTTGTTAAGAGAACAGAATTTTTATGTCCTTTAAAATCTCACAGAACCTTCATAGAATCACAATAACTCAGAAGAAATCTCTGAGCCCCTCAAAGTCCATCTTGTACCTGAATAGGACTCCCTCTTTTACCCTACCCAAATGGTCATTAAGCCTTCGTTTGAAGACTTCATTTTAGGTCAAAACTACTATCACCCACTCTACTTAGAGATAAATTGTTAGGTGAAAACCTCCTCACTCTTTGTGGCATCTGCTCATTATCCCTAATTCTGCCCTCTTGGGCCAATCAGAATAAGTCTAATCAATCTTCCCCAGCCCTTCAGAATCTTGAAGACAGCTGTCACCTTCGAAGTTATTTGCTCTCCAAACCTGCTTCCTTCAAATTATACAAATATGTCAGGATCTTGATGCCCTTCAGCACCCTACCTTCTTTTGGCAGTTCTTAAATTTATGAGTCAAAGTATTCCCTAAAATGTGATGTCTTTGTAATGCACTGTTAGAATAGTTAGCTCATTTTAAGTCCAGGGAGCAGTTTGATGGCCTGTAAGGTCCATCTGGTTCATTCCTGTTTGTCTTTAGGAATCTTATTTTAGATGAAATAACTTGACTTCAGTTACATTTGCCTTGAGTTTTCTAGTTAGGAAAATTCCTACCACCTGGATGTGGGCTGGGCTCTCCGCCTAACCTTATATAACATGGACTAGTAGTTCCCAGAATTGAATAAGAGGAAGAGATAGGGATAGACACTACAACTGTGATTTAATTGGCATAGGAAACTTCCAGGTGAGGAACCTTATAATGCAGATCAGCCCCTTCTCTGCCTTAGGGAGGCTAGAGCAGTAAGAGGGTGCTAAATCCACACAGTCAATATGTGTCAGACTTAGGATTTAACCCAGATCTTCTTGACTTTGAGGGTAACTGTCAATTCATGTCTATTACCTGGTTCATTGGAGGACATATTGGCAGAATGAATAATAAAAAAAATCTTGGAAATTACCCAACTAGGAAATGATTTGGAGGCAGTGATGGATCCAGATGTGCTAGGTACTTAAATTTGATTGGGGAAAACAACCCATAACAGGTAGGAGGAGAGAGGAGATGCCTGAATGGTAGAGAAAGTCGGGAGAGTCAAGAGAGGAGCCTCATTTCATTTCCAAATAGAATCTGACCTAACAGAGTGCCGGCATTTGGCTTACCCCTAACATGACTGGCTTGGCTATTTTCCTTCTCTGGAATCCAGAGACTTAGATAGTTGGCCAGAGCACTGAGAGCCTACGTGATTTGCCCAGGGTCGTGCCTCTGGGAGGTGTTAGAGATGGTGCTTGAACCCATGTCTTCTGCTCTGAGGCTGACTCTCTAGCCTTTGAAAATTTTGAAAAATACAAGATGAACTACTAGAAATGCCAAATACATGGTATGAATACAGGATTCATAGCAGAGAGTGTTCATTGTGGGGAGTCTGTTGTACTCAGGAGGGCCTCAACTTTCTCACTTCCCACTTGCTTTTTATCCCTTTGAAATTAGACCTCTGTTTTCTTCTACCTCTAAGATCATTTCTTTACTGCTTAATTTTATATCCTTTTTTTAGTTCTTATCTTTCTTGACTTCTCATTGGATACATTGGTACTTTTGGTCACCTCTTGCATTTGCATAATCTTACTTTACTAGGTTTTTGTGCCATGACTGTGGTGATTTTCTTTCTTATCTGTCTGACTCATCCTCAGTTTCTTTTGCAGAACTATCATCCATGTCCAACCCACTCTGTGTAGATATTCCCTAGAACTCTGCCCTAGACCCTCTACTCCTCTTGTATACACTCTCTCAGGGATATGCACAGCTCCAAGGAATTCATTGATCATCTCTACGTAGATGAATCCACATTTGTGTGCCAGTCCTGAATCTATCTCCACCTGGATTTTCAATAGGGATATCAAATTCTCAGCATATCCATACTGGAATTTATCTTTTTACTTCCTTCCTCCTCATTCCCCCCATTTCTGATATGGGCATCATTGGTTTTTTTTTTTTTTGGGTGATTTTGTGGTTTTTCCTAACCTGAGAGTCATACTTTACCCTTTAATCGCATTCACCTCCCATACTCAGTCATTTGCCAAGTCTTATTTTAACATTTCATCATCTCTTGCATCATCCCCTTGTTTCCACTTACACCAACCTTCCTTGTTCAGGCCCTGATCTCTTCTTGCCTGGATGATTGCAGTCACCTAATAATTTATTCTCCTTGCATTGCACCTTTCCCCTCCATCATTTGCATTGCTGCCAAATTGACATTCCTGAAGCAAAGGCCTGACGGTATCTCCTGATCAAGAAATTTCTGGGGCTCCTTATGACCCCTCCGATAAAATACAAAATCATCTTTGTGATATTTAAAGCCCTTTACAATCAAGTGTCAGCATTTCTTTCTAGGACAGTTCCATGTGTGGGGGTATCTCCTTTGCTGTTCCTAACTTGTAGGTTCTCACACTGCAGTCTGCCCTCGCTTCACTGACAACTTGTGGAATGAGACATTCCCTTCAAAGTTCAGCTCAGTTGAAATTCTGAAGCCTTTCCAGATCACAGCAGCTGCTAGTTTGACCCCCCAAGAAATCACTTGGTATCTCACTTCTAACCTGGCTCAGCTCCTGGCTTTCTGGACTTTTGCCTCCTCCATGCCAGCTGCCTTTTTTCACACAGGTCATGCCTCTACCCTAATATCTCTCCAGAACCTCCATTTGAGGAAGTGTTCCTGCTAGACCATGCTCACTTCTAACTCAACTCCTCACTCTGAACTTTTCCATCTTGCCTTCATGGATTTCTCACCACCTTTAATGTTGTTGTTTTCTCTCATTAGAATGTTAATACCCGGAGGGAAGGGGCAATCTTTCTCTCTGCTTGTATTTATATTTCCAGGTATAAGTGCTCAATAAATGCTTTCATCTAATCTATTTTGTCTGTGCTTATATAAAAGTATACTTCTATATACTTTTATTTATAGAGACATAAATATAGATGTGCACAGATATATCTATAACTTAAATATCTCTGTCTATAACATAGATGTCTATATATATAACATAAATATAGCTATAATATCTATATAAAACATAGTTATTCACATCTCTATCTTTCTAGAGCTATAATAACTACATATTTAGATGTATGCACATTTATGTCTCTCTTTATATAGACATCTATATAGATACATATTTATATGTATCTAGGTATTATATAATATCTTTAAGTTATAGACATATCTGTATAGATGTCTTAATATAGGTATCTTTATAGTATAGCTAATCTATACATTGTATATATTATAGATATATTTATCTTTATAAAATGACTTATAGAAGTTGTATTCCTTGATGGAATGGGAGTTCCTTGAGACCAGGGGACTGTTTTATTTTTGTTCTCATAGTACTGACACCTAGCACAGTGCCTGGTCTAATAGCAGGCACTTAATAAATTCTTGGTGATTGATTGATATCCAAAGTTCCCTTTAAGGATTAGCTTAAGTGTTACCTCCTTCATGAGGACTTTCATGATCCCTCTTGTTGTTAGGCATACCCCTTTTTTCCTGCCCCAACAACTTGGTAATTACTTTGTAATACCATCATAATAGTTAATAACAATAAAGCTAACATTTATGTAGCATGCACTGCGTGGTAGGCACTGTGCTGAGTGCTTGTAAATATCACATCATTTGATACTCACAGCAACCCTGTGAAGTAGATGTTATTGTCATCCCCATTTTACTCTTGAGTAAACTGAGGCAAAAAGAGGATAAGTGATTTGCGTAGGGTCATGAAACTAGTAAATGTCTAAGGCTGAATTGACTCCAGCTACTTCAAGTGGGGAATATTTGATTGAATAGACAAGAAAGGGGGCAGAATACTCAATAATTCATTTGTGAGAATGTCCAAAATGTATTCAAGGGATGGTGACTCAACTGGCCTGGTTTGGATTGATTTGTAAATGAAGAGAGACTACAAGATTAGTTGGAAGCCATTTGTGTGAGAACTCCGATGCCTGGTTGAGTAGTTTGGTATTGGATCCTGTTGGCATTGGGGAGTCCTGAGAATTTTTTGGTGAGGGAATGACATGATGTGGTTGGCATGATGTTGGATGTATCATGATTGTCAATGACTTATTTTTTTCTTCTTTCTTTTGATTTGATCATCTTAACCAGGCTACTTTGTCATTTTTTTTCAAATACATGGTTTTTCAAAGATGGTTTTAAAAATAGTTATCTTTCTTGTAACATTTAGTCAAATAAATGCCACATTTAACTTTGGAGAAAGTTCATTAAAAAGCTGTAAACTTCATCTTTCAACTGTAGAGGGTATAAAACATATTTCACTCTGAAGTTAACTGTCAAGTATTTATTTAGCTGCAAAAAGTAGGTTTATTGCACTAGAATCAGAAAAACTAAATGCTGTCTTGATTTTGAAGAATTTATCTGGAAGTTTGATAATAAAAACACAGAATCATGGGCTGCTATGGAGCCCAGTTTTAAAATTTGAATTATATCAGGATATATTTTTCTGTGGAATGTTCAAAACCTATATTGAACTTCAAGAATTCAGTCCAGTATTTATTATGTAACTGCTGTGTGCAAGTAGTATGTAAATATGGAGATGAACAAAATTGCATGTTGCAAGTTCAGGAAACAAGGACAAAAAAATAAAACTACCTCAGGCTTCAAGGAGCATACAATCTACTGGGTCACAAGCTACAGAAAGTATTGAAGTGAATTTTTGCATATGGTACTGGAGTTGATAATAGGTGCCCTCAAGAAAGAGTTTTGTTGCTTTGGTTTGCCAGGAAAATGATCCAAGTTTGTTAAAACTGAGTAAATTGTTTATGCCACAGAAAGAATGATTCTCCTTTCAACCTTTAAAATTCTTCTCTTCCCTTCCTCCCATTCCCACATTTATAAATTTTAGGGTAATTGTAAATGCTTTTATTCTTTTTTAAAAAAGCTCATGATTAAAGCTAATTCTGCAAGGATCAAATTCCTACCCCCAAACTAGATCAATTTGACTTTACATTTGGTTCAGGAGTCATTTCCCTCCCCCTGTCTTTTCCTCCCCCATCCCATAATCAGAGGCAACTTGTTTTGAACCAGCATAGAAAACAATTTGAGTTTTCATTTCATATTTTTTGATAAAGTCTGCACTTGGCACTCATAAGAAAAAACATGTAAGTGTAAGACAATGAACTAAATCCTAATGGTACTTGAGTTGCGGAAATACCTTTCCCTCTTTTGCAGGGGATCTTCTGTGTTACTAAAATAGTAATGTTATAATCTTGCAGTAATGTGGGGTATCTTTTACACTGAACTTGTCTCTGCTCTCGGTTTATGGCTAAGCAAGAAAGGTGTTAGGGTTAATAAGGAGATTTAAGGAATTGTTAGTTGGCAAATTTGTTTGTGATTGTGAAAACTCACATTGCATTTAATATTTGAAAATGGTTTCTTATTTGTTATTACAGAACATTTACTTTAACACCACCTTACAGAGATTTCAATGAAAACTACTTATTAGTAGGTCCTATTTTCAGCCCCCTCCTCTTACAAAAAAGTTCTTTTCATTTAGTAATTCTAGGAACAAAGAAAAAAGGTTTAGGAGATTTGAGACCTAGATTAGTATTTTTTTAAAGGTTTCAAATTGAAATAGACATGTTAATAATGTTCACTTCTGTGTTACTTTTTTAAAAATAAAAACTTTGGAAATTAATTTGTATTGTATTTCAGAAAACTTCCATATGTATTAATCCCATTTTTGGTTGAGTTGATCTGTAATGTGGTATTTGACTGCCTAGGCCAGTCTGACTTTTAACTGTAAATGTAGGAGTTACTATTTACTAGGGGGTAGGATGTGTTTATGCAGAATGCAACTTTCTTAATGGCACATATATATGAATTCCTTTGAGAACTTTCATTTTAATCTAATTTGCAAAGTCCCCAAATTGACCCAATTACCCATTTTATGAGTAGCATAACTATTGAGTAAATTCTGTTCATCTCCATATTTACATACTTTAAATAGACCAGTGTAAACAATCTCTTATCTGCCATATGTTAAATTGCTTTGGTAAAATAAGGATACAACTGTCTAATCAACAAAGATGGCATTGAATTACACTGTTTTGAGGAGAAAAAAAAACGGCCCTAAGTGAGCTAAATGCCTGTTAATCTGGTTCTTTAAATATCATAAACAAAAGTATCAGAATGTGTTTCCAAGGACAAAGGAGGCGTTTTCAAGAATATGATTGGTTGCTGCCTTGTCCTGTCCCATAGTCATCCTTAATTGGCATTGGGTAGAGCTAGATTCACATAAACAGGATGACATTTATTACGTTTTTAGTAGTTTCTTCGAACTGAGTACAGAAACTCCCTGGAGTAACTGCCGATTTCATTTCACATATGGTCTACTAGAGGGTGTAGTTCTATGAAGAAAAGACATGAGCTTGTATGCAAGAAGGGTCACCCTGCCTGCAATAACTCCAATAGTTCTGCAGAAAAGGGTAGGGTACAAATCTTCTCCTCTCTCTCTCCCCTAACCCCTTTCTGTAAATGTCTGGGAAACTTTCATTTTAGATTTGGAGAGAATATTTGCTGAGTTCACTGAAAGTGTTACTTGACTTGAACTGAAAAAAATTATTTATGTCAGAATTGAGGTATTGTAGAAGTTGGCCACCATGTGGAAGTAGCTGTATCCATTTTAGATAACTGGGTAGCATTTTAGGCAATGCGTAAGAAGCCTTTTTTCCATATTTACCATTAGTTCTTTTTGCTTTCATTTTAATTGCCAATCCACACTTACTATTGTGCTTTAGATTGGTTTAGAAGGAACAGTTTGTTTCCCTGTACTTCATAACATTTTTCTTCTTTATTGCTGAAGGAAAATATGTATTTGCTTTCCTGTTCAATATACATTTTCCAGTTTATAATCCTCATTTCTGCCTATTTTTATTTTAAATCTATGTGAATGTTATAATTCCAGATATTAAAAAATACATATTTTATCATCGTTTGCCATAAAGCCTTAGCTTTCTGTCATTTGCAACATTACATTTTATATTTTAATGTTAACAATGTATATATTAGTATGTAAGTTAGAATAATAACTAATACATAATCTGAATATATTCTTCTAAATGTTTAAGTGTGGTGATAATGCATAACTGAGTTCCTTATTGGTCAATTGAAAATTGAATTCATTATGGCCTCTTAAACACTGTACTCACTATTGTAGCTTATGTATTTCATTTAAACTTGAATATTCCAGCTACCTTTTAAATTTGATTATTCTCCTGGTGTCTCTCCTCCCATTGAGGTATATAACTTATATAGGTTTCATTCTAAATTGCTTATTCCTAAGGCCATTTCTTGTTTTGTAAGTTACTAATTAAATTGCATATTGAAAATTATTATGCAGGTTTTCTTTCCCATTCAGAAAGCTAAAGCTCCAGATCTTTGCTCCACTTAACCTTTCTGTGTCTCTATTTTCTTACATGCAAGTTAATTGCTCTAACCCCTTTCACCTCTAAAATTATATAAATTTGAATATATTTTTTTTAGAATCATGCAAATTTAAAATAATACCTGTTTTGTTCATTCCTTGTTTTAAAGTATGATTGGAAAACATTAATAAAAGGTGCTATCATTTTCAAGGACTTTTTAAAAAAAAACTGTTTATGGGGAACGGGAGCAAAATTTGAATAGAAAATCAATCCAAGGGTTGAAAGATAATCAGAAGAATAAAATTCTTTGGAAATGTTTGTATTTGCTGAGGGAATCTGAGGTTTTAGTTCACAACTTTTTGAATTTTTCCCAGTTTTTGTAATGGTTCCTTAAGGTTTTCCACAATAGGTAATAACTGAATAAGGACTAACTCTATGACTTTCTTTTTCAATATACAAAACATAATAAAATTATGTATAAACATTAGCATGTTGCATATGAAACTACTCCTGGCCAACTTCCATGATATTATAACCTCCACAGGGCTTATATGTCTCTTCAGCTATTCTGCCAAGGTTGATGCCATTTACTTTAGGGGTTGGAGGTTTTTTTTTTTTCTTACAGTTTCTTTAACACATTGGATTATATCTTATTAGGTGAGAAAATGATTCTGTGGACAGACATGTCAGGAACTGACATAACTATTTATTGAAACCAGCCTCACAAAGAAATACCCCAAGTTAACGTGTTTTTTTTATGCACAAAGTTGCATTTTCTTCAAGAAGGAACAGGCTAATCTCACAGCTCAGTGAATGGCTACTTTATTTACCTTAAACAGATCAGTGCTGGTTATAAGGGAGGTTTAGCTGTAGGCATCCAGTTTCTTGACAGTGTGAGTACAGTACATCTGCAGAAGTATCTGGCATCAGTAGAAAGTCACTTCCATGTCTATTAATGTCTGATCTATCAGGATTTAAAGCTTTTGCTTCACTTTGGTTATTGTATTTATCTAGTGCTTCACCCAGTGCCTGGCAATAAGTAGTAAATGTTTAATAAGTGCTTGTGGATCAGTTGGTTCATTAAAGCTGTTTTATAATTTGTTCCCTTGTAAAAACTCGAATTTATAGTGTTTCTCTTTCAGTGATGAGCTTTGCTCTTTGATAATCATCAAGATAATTAGATAGATGTCTTATAGGTACCTAGGGATGGGGGCAAAGGGAGGAAACTTTCTGTCACTAACTTCATCACTCATATGTAGTTTTCTTGATTTTGAAAACCTGAGTTCCAAAATTTTCTTTTACAAATTAAATTTTATTTTTTCAATTAGTCTTTTATTTTCTCTTCCTTTCATCTTTCCACATTTCCATTTTTTTGGGGGGCGAATGGAAACTTTTTAAGAAAGATGTAAGTAAAACAAATCCCTACATTAGCTGTGTCCAAAAATTAATGTGTCCTCCTGTATATTCAATCAATCTAAGACCTTTCAGGCTCTGGGTAGTGTTCTTCAGGATTTCATTGTTGGTCCTCCAGAATCAGAGTGATTTATTACATTGAACACGTTCTTAAGTGTATTAGAGTTAATGTTTATAGCATTATTCTTTTCTTCAGTATTTTTTGGGATCTCCTTTAGCAAGCTGTTGACTCTTTTTTCATGATTTTCTTGTATCACTCTGATTTCTTTTCCCAGTTTTTCTTCTACGTCTCCTGCTTCATTTTCAGAATCCTTTTTGAGCTCTTCTATGACCTGCAACCAATTCATATTTTCTTGGCAGCTTTGGATGTAAGAGCTTTGACTTAGTTGTCTTCTCCAAAGTAAGATTCTAGAGCCCGAGTTCTTTTATGATGTTTATTCATCTTCCCAGCCAAATACTTGACTTTGTAATTCTTTGCCAAGACAGGACTCTGCTTTCAGTGGGGGTGTGGGTGGGTGTTCCTGTCCCAGGCTTCAAGGGTTTTGTATCAGCTGCTGGATTCCCATGCTGTCTGTGGGCCCAGAGCTCCGGAAGCAGCCTTTGCTTCTGCTGCTGCCACCCTCACTGCACTGGGACTGGGGCTACACTGGCCGGACAGGGAGCTCCTCTTTTACCCAGGTTCCACAGAGCTTTTCCGTTGATCTTTTTGGCATTTGTGGGGTGATCTGCCAATGATTCAGTCTCCTGAGACCTGCTCTGGCCCTGTCTGTGCCGTTATGGCCTACTCTGGAGTGCGCTCCATTCCCCACCTGGTGCAAAAGACCCTTCCTGTGGACTTTCCTGATTGTCTTGGGCTGGGGGATTTAACTTATTTTGTGGGTTTTGTAGCTCTAGAATTTGTTTAGGGTCATTTTTTACAGGTATTTAGAGGGCTTTGAGGGAGGACTCAGGGAAGCCCCAGCTTTCTACTCCACCCTCTTGGCTCCTCCCCCTTTTATAGTGTTATTGTTATGATTGTGTGATTTTTCCTCTGGGTTCTGTTCCCTGAATCAGTTCATACGTATTGTCAAGTTTCTAAGAAACCATCTCTTTCGTCATTTCTTATGGCACAGTACATTTGTGTATTAAAATTTCTTCACTCATTCCCCAAACAATGAACACCCTCTTATTTTACAGTTTTTTTACTACCTTTTAAAGAGTTGCTAAAAATATTTCTGCATACATAGCAACTTTCAAAGCTCTTTGATTTCTTTTGGGGTATACACCTAGTTCTACATTGCTTTCCAGAATCATTAGACCAATTCACAGCTCTACAAACAATGTATTAAATGTTTCCATCTTCTCACAGTGCTTCCACTCATTTTCCTTTTTGTCAACTTTGTCAATCTAATGAGTGTGAGGCAGAACTGCGGAATTGCATTAATTTAGATTTACCTACTTATTTGTGATTTGGAGCACTTTTTCCTTTTTTTCCCAGTCCCTGCTTTAAGGAGCTCAAATTCTTTTTTCCCCTCACTTAATAATATTTTACTTTTTCCCAATTACATATATAGTTTTCAACATTCACTTTTATAAGATTTTGAGTTCCAAATTTTTTCTTCCTCCCCTTCTCTTGTCTTCTCCCCCAGACAACAAACAATCTGATATAGGCTATACTTGTACAATCATATTAAACACATTTCTATATGAGTCATGTTGTGAAAGAAGTGTCAGAACAAACAGGAACAAGAATGAGAAAGAAAAAACAACAAGAAAAGAGAAAATAATAAGCTTCAATCTGCATTCAAACTCCATAGTTCTTTCTCTGGATGTGGATAGAATTTTCCATCATGAGTCTTTTGGAATTGTCTTAGATCATTGTATTGCTGAGAAGAGCTAAGTCTATCAAAATTGATTATCACACAATGTTGCTGTTACAATATTGCTGTATTCAGAGTTCTCCTGGTTCTACTCACTTTACTCAGCATCGGTTCATGTAGGTCTTTGTAGGTTTTTCTGAAGTCTGCTTGCTCATCATTTCTTATAGCACAATAGTATTCCATTAGATTCATATACCACAGGACGTTCAGCCATTCCCAAATTGATGGACATCCCCTCAATTTCTAATTCTTTGCCACAACAAAAAGAACTGCTATAGATATTTTTGTACATGTGGATCCTTTTCCATTTTTTATGATCTCTTTATGATACAAGCCTAGTAGTGGTATTGCTGGATCAAAGGGCATGCGCAGTTTGTAGCCTTTTGGGCATAGTCCAGATTGTTGAGCATTTTTTCCCATGGCTATAGATAGCTTGGATTTCTTTTCTTCTGCTTGCTCATATCCTATGACTTTATACATTGTGAATGAGTTCTATAACTCTTAAGATATGAGACAGCATGACATGGTGGTGGAAAGAACACTTTCTGAAGTTAGAGGATGTTGGTTTAAGTCCGCATTCTGAGACAATCTATCTGATTGCTTGGACAAGTTACTTACCTTAACGAGTCTTCAGTTTCCTTGTCTCTAAAACAAAGGAGTTAGACGTCATGACCTCTGAGTTTCCGTTTAGCTCTAGATTCACGATCCCGTAATCCCACAACATCCATTAGTGGTTTTTTTTCCAGTAACCCATTCTTTCGAAATAATCTACCTCTCCCTTCCCCCTCCCCAGCCTTCTTGATTTCTCAATTGTCTTTCTATGAAGTGGCTCATTGGTTTGATCTTTTTAAGTGAGAAAACTGAGGCTCAGGGAAATATTTTGCTTAAGATAACACACAAAAATAAGAGTAAAGTCGGAAAACAGAATTTAGGCTCCTGATCCTTGTTTCTGTTTCCATCAAATACATAGCGATTCCTGAAATTATGCTAATTAAACTGCCTCCATGCATTGTCTTCTGGCTCTTAGAAAGCAAAATCTACTGCGTATTTTCTTCTGAGCTTTATAATGTAGAACATGTAGTCCTTATTCAGTTTTACATGGTAACTTATTTTTCCTCCCAAATAGTCGTGGGAATTTCTAGTTGACCTGTGGTCTTTAGATTAACTCATTAAGGGAATTGGGGGAAGGGGAACAAGCTTCCAGTCACTGTGCCATGTGCTTTATAATATTATTTTGTATAGACTAATAAAACGTTTGAAGGCTCAGATAAAATTGTAAAACAACCCTGTAATCAGAAGTTTTGAACAATTTTTGCAGATTGTGAGCACATTTATCTTCTTTTGTAGAAAGGCTGTTAAAGAAGATTTAGTTTTAACAATCAGTTCTTTCCATTTGTACAGTAAATTCTATTAGCCCATATTGAAGTAGCCAGTAATATGATATCTGAAGTATGGTACTGGTGCTGCTGGTGGTGGTGGTGGTGGTGGTGATGGTGGTGGTGGTGCTGCTGCTGTTGGTGGTGGTGGTAGTGGTGGTGGTGGTGGTGATGGTGCTGCTGTTGATGATGGTGGTGGTGGTGATGGTGCTGCTGCTGGTGGTGGTGGTGGTGGTGGTGCTGCTGCTGCTGGTGGTGGTGCTGCTGGTGGTGGTGGTGCTGGTGCTGCTGTTGGTGATGGTGATGGTGGTGGTGGTGGTGATGGTGCTGCTGGTGGTGGTGGTGGTGATGGTGCTGCTGCTGGTGGTGGTGGTGGTGATGATGGTGGTGGTGATGGTGCTACTGGTGGTGGTGGTGGTGGTGGTGCTGCTGGTGGTGGTGGTGCTGGTGATGGTGATGGTGCTGCTGTTGGTGATGGTGGTGGTGGTGGTGATGGTGCTGGTGGTGGTGGTGGTGGTGCTGCTGCTGCTGCTGCTGCTGGTGGTGGTGATGGTGGTGGTGGTGCTGGTGATGGTGATGGTGATGGTGCTGCTGTTGGTGATGGTGATGGTGGTGGTGGTGGTGATGGTGCTGCTGCTACTGGTGGTGGTGGTGGTGGTGGTGATGGTGCTGCTGGTGGTGGTGGTGGTAGCAGCTAACATTTACATAGCTTTTGTTGTATGCCAAGTTAAGCTCTTTATGGTCATTACTTCATTTGATCCTCATAACAACCCTGGGAGGTAGGAGATATTCTTGCCATCATTTTTACAGATGAGAAAAATGAGACAAACTGGTTAAATGACTTACCCAGAGTCCTACAGCTAGTTAGTGTCTGAACTCTGGTTACCCTGATTTCAGTTCCACTGCTTTATCCACTGAGCCAATAATAATTGATGTTGATAAGGATTTGAAAAAATTTCAAGATATTTGTGTATCTTTGGAATTATCAGAGAAAGAGGAAAAGATGTTCACAAATTTTCTTTAATACTAGATTGTGATGTTAGGAATATTTTTCATATATTCTAGTCTTTTGAAAATTGCTAGTCCATGTAATAGACAGACACTGTTAATTATAAAGATCTGTTTCCCTGTCCACATCAAATGTTAAAGTTTATTGTGTGGAATAAATTTGGCAATGTTTAGTAGATAAAGTGCTTAGATTCTGACTCTATTACTGACCGTTTGACTGTGGCTAAGTCACTTAACTGAGCCTTAAGAAACTCCCTAATAGAATCACAGATATTTAGAGTTGAAAAGGATCTTTCAGATCAATAAATCTCATTTCTTCAGTAATACAAATAAAAAAGGAGGCCTGGAGAGGTGTGATTTATGTAGAAGTAATGTTGGCTAGTATTTATCCATTCACATTCCCTACACCACCCATACATCGACTATATCTTTGATATTGTCCACATAATGCTACAATTGTTTTTATTTGAGTAAATCCTTTTAGACCATATTGATAGAACATTTGTGCTGTTGTCCTTATTAGTATTACTCTCCAGTTTAGGGGTTCTTAACCTTTTTTGTATCAAATACTCCTCTGATGAAACATGTATCTGAATCAAAGTGGAAGGGAATGCTAAATTTCAGTCAGATGTTAGTGAAATGATGATGTCCCCCTCTTCCTTGCCCCTTTCGAGGTCATAGAACCTCTGAAATCTGTCCACAGAGCCTGTGGTAGTCCATGGACCCAAGTTAGGAACCATAGCTCTAATGCTACTTATTTATGAAATGAACTTCATTATACTAATCTACTTAACGGAGAACATTCAAGGAATGACAGGTTATAGTTAAGGCAAGACAACAAGCATTTATTGAGCACTCAATATGTGCCAAGCACTATACTAAATGCTGGGGATACAAATATGAACAAAAAAGAAAGCCAATCCCTGTCCTCAAGAAGTTTGCATTGTAATGGAGAAGACAGTACATGAAAGGAAGCTGAAAAGCAGGGAGGATGTCATATAGGAGAAGGGAAGCTACCTTTGGGGGTGGGGAGGGAAGACCATGCTGTTGAAATGTGGGGAGTCATGGGCAGAGGCAAAAGGCAAATGAAGGATGGCTGGCCTAGTTCCCTTCCCAAATTAGAAGTCCTTGGGAGAACTCACCAATGAGAGGAAGGGTTGGGTTTAAATGTTCTAAGGTGAGAAGGTCTCAGGTATTAAGGGATGGAAGAAGTCCAGAGTCAGAAATAGAGCTAGGGTTTTCTTATGTCCATTCCTTGCTCATAATTTCCAGTTGTATTCCATTGCCTGCAGGAAAAATCCAAGTGGTATATGTGGACATTCAGCACTTCTGCAACTTGAACCCAAACTACCTTTTCAACTCTAGTTGGAAAGACTTGTACCTCTTAATCTAAAGCTTATGATTGGTTGATTGAGCTGTGTTCTTATGTGGCTAGAGTGTCATGGCTAAAATATGATCGGGTAGTTTCAGTCTTATCTTTATATCTCTAGCAATTTATCTATCACTACTTTTTAGTTATATTTACACAGTCTTTATCCCTTCACCTATGCATACGCATATCTATGTATGTGTGTATATATTTTCCAATGCGTATGCTTTTTGTTCTTCTTTGACTTCATATTATTTTGTATTACTTTTTTTTTACCCAAGTTTTCAGCCTTGGTATTACCCCATATGTTCAATCAGTTCTCAAATCTTGTAAATCTTCTAAACATTTCTTACTTACATTCCCTTCTAATAGCTATCACCCCAGTTCAGGGCATCATCGTCTCATTCGTGAACTGTTGTAGTAGACTTCTAATTGGGCTCTCTGTCTCTTTTCCATTCCATTCAGTGCTGCACACAGCGATTTTTCTAAAATTTAGATCTGACAATCTCCTTCCTGTTACTCTCTTACTAAACTCCCATCATTCTTTATTACCGCTGTCATCAAAGATACTTTCTTCTGTTTGGCATTTAAAATTCTTAAGAATCTCTTTGCAGTTTTTGTCTTTTGTTAAACACGTATTCCTTTCCTCAACTCTTTATACTTCAAATGTCCTGTCTTTCTTTACACATGTGACACTTTCCACATCTCCATGCACTTGCATTAGCCATCCCTTGGACCCAAAATGTTCTTTCTCCTAATCCTATTCTTAAAATCCCTGGCTTTTCTTCACACCTTCCCTCTAAGACAACTTCTATCTACTATATATTTATCTTGTATGTTTTGGCTTTATATATATTTTATCTGCCCCATTAAAATATAAACTCCCTGAGGGCAGGTACCATTGCTTTTTTTTTGTATCCTTATATATTGTTAATGAATTTTTTTGCTTAATTTGAAGATCTTTCCCGTCCATTAGTAGACCCATGGGACCTGCTTAAGTCACATGGAAACCTCAGTCACATATGGTAGGAGGAGCTTGCTGAAGTTGTAGAACAGAAAGGTGTGGAGCAGAAAGGGTGTAATGGGAACTTAGGCTAGTTAGAGCTGGAAAGGACAGAGGAAGTGGGCAGCTAGGATTGTGAGCGTTTGTTTGTGGGAAGGCCTGAAAATGTCTACAGACTTCTTGATTACTATGATGGACTTCTTTGTTGCTGTGATGGATTTGACTTTCTGGAGTTGGGATTTGGCTCTCTGGTGTCTGAATAAATGTTTTCTTCTGCTGGACTCTGGGGAGTCCAATATACTTTGTGATTCAGAACTATGCTGTCATATTTGTCAGTTGCCCTTAGTGCTGTGAATATTGCCTTGGCAATACACCTCAGTTCCCATGGTGGCACATAGTAAGTATTTAATCATGATTGATGTTAATGCCTGTTCATTGCTTCTCATATTTTATTTTTATTCCTCTTTTAATTGTATTTTAGTATTATGCTAAAACGATATGCCACAGTTTATTTAGTCACTTAAGGTTTGGACAATATAGAAAAATGCTGGATTTGGAGTAAGAGGATTGGATTTAATGCCTCACTTTGCTGTTTACTGTCTGTATGACTTGGGTGAGGTAAATGAACTTTTATGAGCATCAGAGTTAGAATAGTTGATCTCTGGGTCTTTTCTAACTTTAGGTCACTGGTGGGGTGTATGCTGTGTTAAGGGAGGACTGACCCATCTGGTATGAGAGCTTGCCAAGCTCTTTTCAGGACTGCTTATTTACCTTCAGTGTCCAGCTGGTCACCCTACTCTTCTCACCTGTGTGTGGCTCCAAGAAGCTGTAGCATGCACAGCAATCACACTCTGGTAAACCATCTCAATAAAGGGGCTAAACCAGGTTGTGTGTAACTGGTGAGTTAGTGGGGTGTGTACCCCAAGCACGTGAAGACTTTCCTCAATGGAATGGGTGGATGAGAACAATTTATTCCAATGATGATGGAGGTGCCTAAAGCAGGTCCTGTGGAGCGCTTAGAGTTTGCTCACTCATTGAAGATGCTAAGGTCATCCACTGCATCCCAAACCAGTGCAGCTCTGCCTCACTTAAATCTAATTCATGTGCAGATCAAGACATGGTGCCATGATATCACTGGTCCTCTTCAAAAGTGAAGGACAAATAATTGTCAACGTTCGATCCCTAGTTGATCTGTTATGATTATCTTTTGATAAATATTTTTTGGGGGGATACTTTTTTGGTGTACTACAGTATATAGGAGATTTCATTAATATGGATATTCTCTTCAAAGATGCAGCCTACAATCCCTTCATGTGACAACAGCTGGCTTTGTGTGACTCTTGTTTGTGCCCCCCATAAATTTGTTTTTAGCATAGACTAATACTTCATTGAATTTATGACCTTATCAATGTGGGTATTCCTTCCGGTGACACAGTTTGTAAACCAACTATGCCTACCCTTCCATCTTGTCCTATAAGTTTACCACAAAGAGTCTGCTCTTTATGCTGGAGGCCTTTCTTCAATTTTCTTTATGTTGCATGGATACTGCTCGGTATGTAATTGATACTTATATTTTTCATTTCTTTGACAACATACTTTATATTAATTCATCTGCCAAATTTCTTGTTTACCTGCATAAGCCCTTCGTATCTTTCAGTTCTGTGTATGTGTGTATGTGTGTGTTCTCTCCCATGTGATCTCTAGTTTTAGTTCTTCAGAGATTGTAGCGTTCCATAACGTGGAACCTACATTATCCCTGGAAGAATATTTGTGTTAAGAAAGATTATATTGCCAATTATTAATATAATTATATCATAGGATCTGATTATTTTATTAATTTTTACTGTATACTGGCAGATTCTTCTTCAAAAATATCCTACCAATTTGCATTTGTATCAGGAGTGTAAGAGTGTGTTTATTTCCACATAATCCTATGAGCACTGAAATTTTGTGATCTCTTTGAATTGTTGGGTTGTCCTGTTATTAAATTATCATATGGTAATTAGAATTTTCATGTATGTGTATGTTGTTTGAATGTAAGCTTGTTCAGGAAGTGGGGTCATGTTTTATACTTTTTTTTTTGCTGTTCAGTTATTTCAGTCATGTCTAACTCTTTGCAACGTCCTTTGGGATTTTCTTGGCAAATATACTGGAGTGGTTAATGTATCTTCTCCAGCTTATTTTACAGATAAAGGAACTGAGGCAAATAGGGTTAAGTAACTTGCCTAGGATCAAGCTGCTAGTAGGTGTCTGGGCCAGATTTGAAATCAGGAAGATTCCACCTTCCTAATTACAGGCCCAGCACTCTATCCTTTGTGCTTCCTAGCTGTCCTTTATACTTTTGCTACCATGTTTTAAAACACAGTGTAGTGTTCAGAGTGGCTGGCATTGTGGGCAGTATGCTAGACCATTCTTTATCATAAAAGTCCATTCTTCCTAGAAAATACTTTCTGGTTTTGTCTGCCAAAGGCATATGGACATTGTGTTCCAACAAATGCTCATTGAGAACCTAGTGCCTATGTGCATTAGACACTTAGTATTTTTTCCTGTTTGATTTTAACATTGTCGTAGTCTAAAAAGTTGGGCATTCAAGGGGTCAGCCTGCCTTTTCAAAATCTTTTCTTGCTGCTGTGAGGTTCATTACAAACCTTCTGTACTAGCCAGAGGGTTTTATTCACTGCTTCTCCAACATATTGTCCCTCCTGTGTCAAGTCTGTCTTCCTGGGACACTGTCTCCATTCCTTTCTGCCTATTCTAATTCTACCAGTCCTTTAAAGCCAAACTTGAGTTCAGATTCTTTTACATGAAACATCTTGTGGCCACTCCAGTCACGGTGCTTTCTCTCTAGTAGCCTTATGGACTCTGCCATTCCTGTTGTTCTGCAAGTATACATGAGAACCTTGTGGTCTGGTTCAATTTCTTATCTCTGTAACTGAATTGGAAATTTCCTTGAGTAGGGACCATGTCTTACCGTATCATCCCTATAACATCCAGTGCAGTGGAATCTGTGTGCATGTCAAAAAATATTTGCCTACTGATAACCTTGGTTTTAATGAATTATCCATAGTGACAGTTATTGGCCTGACTGGCAGATTTATGTATGGCATAAATGTGGCAACATATAATGATAGTATCTCAAGCAGGTTCTAGAGTAGGGAGTCTTAGTCTGGGGTGTTTGAACTTTAAAAAGTATATTTTGATAACTGTATTGCAATGTATTTGGTTTCTTTGTAATCCCTTGTTATATATTTATGCATTTTACAACATTTCATTAAGGATGCTACCAGGCTACCAAAGGGTTCCATGGCATACACGTTAAAAAAAAAAAAGCCCAGCTAAGAACCTCTGCTTCAGAGGGAAAAAAACATGTTTTTAATAGTGAAGGTAAGCAAACATTTATAAATCTTTGACCAGTTTCTTCTAGAGGTAGCTAGGTGGTGTAGTAGATAGAGAGCTGTTCTGGGAATCAGGAAGACCTGAGTTCAAACCCAGGCGCAGGCCCTTACTAGCTGTGTGACCCTGGTCAAGTCACTTAACTCTGCCTCAGTTTCCTCTACTGAAACATTAGAATAATAATAGCACCTAATTCCCAGTGTTATTGTGAGGATCATATAAGACAATCTTTATATAGTACTTAGCATGTTTCCCTGGCACATCATAGGTGCTTCATAAATGCCTGTTCTTTTCCATCTTCCTTCTTCTACTTTCTAGTGTAGATGACATTTGGAAAAGGTCACCTTGATTTCTACTTTTAAATAAACTCAGACTGGTTATGGGATGAGGCATATTATATATCTTGTCACATATTTTTTTTGTAGTCTATTATCTGTACCTGTCCTTCTGGTGTGATCCCTGATAACCCTAAACTTGTTTGTATTCTGAAGATGTGATTTGGGGATGCAGTAATTGAATGGTATCTTAAATGAGACATGAAATGCATATAGTGATAGTTAAAATATACATCATCTCTGAGGGAAATGGGTTTAGGGGACTCTTAAGGGTTAAGTAAAGGCTACTGGGGCCTATGGTGGAAGAGGAGGAATCAGGAGTAGTTGAGATACAGAGGAGAGAAATCCTTATAAAATATCTCTTTTCCCCTCCTTTATTCAGCCACAAGTATTTGGTCTCTGGTCCTGGCTTTGCCAATAACTAGCTTTATTATTAGGGACTAGTCATTTAATATCTGAAGGCTTCTGTTTATTTATCTATAAAATGAAGGTGTTGACTTAGATGATCTCTAATAATATACCTTCCAGCTCAATGACCCTTATTGTCTAGATAAACCATATCCTCAGATACTGAAAGAATTAGCAGATATGATTACAAAGGTACCAGATCTTTGAAAAATTATGGGGACTGGCCAATGTACTACAGAATTGGAGAAGGACAAATCTGACTAGAATGAATAAATAACTAAATACATAAATAAATAATAAAGAGGAGACCTGCAAACTAAAGGTGCTGAGCTTATTTTCAATTCCTAGAAAAATTCTAGAACTCATTATTAAAAGGCATACTGAACATTTGAAAAAAGAAAATGGTAATCAGTGAGAGCCAGCATGACTACATTAAAAAAGAGATTATGGGGCAGTCTCATTGTACTTCCTTTTTTGACACAGTCATTAGATCACTTTGTCCGTATCAGAGGAGTGCTGTAAATGTAGGTTTCTGGAAAGCATTTCAACAACAGACAATAGTACAGTCATATGTATGGGAAATTGGTTGACTGGACTCAAGGAATAAACATTAATAGTTCAGTGTCTCCTGAGAGAGGACACTAGTGAAATGTCCAATGTTTGACCCTTTGCAATTTTAATGTTTTTTTTTAATCAGTGATTATGACAAAGGTATAGGACTATGTAGTATGTATATCACATTTGCAGATGATGCTAAACTCGAAAGGTAAGCTTGAATATCAGACTAAGGATCCAAGCACAGGTTAGATAAATATCAAGGTGTGCTCTTGGATTAAAAAGTAAAAATCAGTGGTTACAACATGGGGAAGGCATGGTTAAAATAATAATTGCTAGCGTTGATATGGTGCTTTAAGGTTTGCACAATGCTGCTATGATATGTTATCTCATTGGATACAACAACCCTAGGAATAGATGAGGTAACTGAGGCTGAGAGAGCTTAAGGGACTTGCTCATCTTATAAATGTCTGATTTGAATTCTCCTGACTCTAAGCCTAGTGCTCTGTCTGTCTACTGTTCTACGTGCCTTCAGTTTGATTAAAAAGATACAAGAACTAAAAATGACTTGGGTAATCTTGGTCGGTCAACCAAGAAATCTAATGTGGTTTTAATCTGAATTTGGGGAGTCATAATATCCAGGACTCAGGACATGATACCCCAGCTTCTGTACTTGGAGGATTTTGTTTAGATCTGGGTGCTACATTTGAGGAATTCTGTTGATAAGCTAGAGAGCTCCAAGAAGTGGGTAACCAGGATAATGAAGGGCTTAGAATTCATGCCACTGGAGAATTGAAGAAACTATCATGTTTCACCTGGAGAAAACCTGGGGGTCCTATGATAATTGTCTTTAAGTACTTGAGAGACTGGCGTTTGGAAATATGATCAGACTTTGTTCTGCTGGTTCCAGAATAGAACTAGGAACAAAGCACTGAAGTTGCAAAGAGGCAGATTTAAGAGAAAGATAAGACAAGGAAAGGGAAAGTACCTACTATGTGCCAAGTCTTGTGCTATGCACTTTTTACAAATATCTCATTTGATCTCAACAACCCTAGGAGGTAGATGCTATTGTTATCTTTATTTACTAGGTGAGGAAATTGAGGCAAAATTGAACAAAATTGAAGAACAACAATAAATAAACCCATTTAAGTGACTTGCCTAGGGTTGTAGAGCTAGTGTTTGAGGACAGATTTGAACTCAGATTTTTCCTGATTCCAGGTTCACTGTTATGTACTTCACCATCAGCTATACTCTGATGTAAGGAAAGCTTGACATAAAGAAAAACTTCCTAATAATTATAGCTATCCACAATTAGGATGGGCTGTATGTGGTGCTTGTATTCTTACAAATTTTACCATATGTGTATATATATATATATGTATATATATATACACATATATATTTGAGAAATGAGACCTTTATCAGAGACATTGGCTTAAAAATTGATGGTTGTATAGAGAAATAACAGGTTTCTTCCTCACTGGAGGACCATAAGCAAAGGCTGGTTGACTACTTGGGTATGTAATGAGGGAATTCTTACTTAGGTATACAGAGGATTAGATCTAGGACAGTCAGTCAATTAACAAGCATTTATTCAGGAAAGAAATGAAAAAACTTGTCTTCAGAAGTTATCCTTGCTTTAGGGGAGATAACGCAGAAATATATATGATATATATAACAAATGTAGGGTGAATTTTTGTTTGGTGGGGAGGTGACGCTGGCACATTGGAGCTCAGGAGAGGTCTCCTGTAGGAGCTGAGCACAGCGCTGCATTCTGAAAGAAGCTAAGAGTTCTAAGGGGAAGGAAGGAGTGTGCATTCCGGAAACAGGGCATAGTTTGTACAAAAGCATGGAGATGGGAGATTGTTGTGTGAAGGGGAGCAAAAAGCCTAGTTTTACCCCATCATTGCTACTCTTGAAGACACTAAAAAAACTGTGCCATAGACTTGAGAGGAGTGGTTCTCAAAGAGAAATTTTTAAAACATTTTGGGCAATGGCAGAATTGTTGGACAATATATCCATCCTTCACAAACTGATTTGAATAACATCACTTTTTTGGTGCCTAAGGTCACAGAACCACATATTCTTAGTTAGAAAGGAACTTGGAAACTACCTGGTCCATAGTTTACCTGAAAAGGAGTCCTTCACAAATAGTCATGCAATTCTGGCTTAAAGAACTGCAGTGATGGGGAATCCACTAGTTTCCATGGTAGCCCATTGCTTTTAAAAAAATTTTAAACATTTTTATTTAAAGTTTTGAGTCCAAATTCTTTCCCTCCTACCACCACCCCCTTCCTCAGGTGGTAAGCAATCAGATATAGGTTATACATATGAAATTATGTTGAACATTTCCATGTTAGTCATTTTGTACAAAAAGACTTGAATAAAAGAAAAAAATGAGAGAAAGAAAATGAAAAATAACACGCTTCAGTTTGTACTAAAACAATATCAATTCTTTCTCAGGAGGCAGATAGTATGCCTCATCCTTAGTCCTTTGGAATTGTCTTGTTACTGCTAAGAATAGCTAAGTTATTCACAGTTCTTCATTGAACAACATAGCTGTTGTTGTACGACGTTCCCCTAGTTCTGTTCACGTCACTGTGCATCAGTTCATGTTAGTCTTTCCAGGTTTTTCTGAAATCATCCTGCTCGTTATTTCTTATAGCATAATATTCTATTACAATCATATACCACAGCTTGTCTAGTCATTCCCCAATTGATGGGTATCCTTTAGATTTCTAATTCTTAGCCATCACAAAAAGAGCTGCTGTAAATATTTTTGTACAAATAGATTCTTTTCCCCCTTTTTTGGCAGTCTTTGGTGGTCTATAGACATGGCAGTGGTACAGCTGGATCAGCAGGTATGCACAGTTTTATAGTTCCATGGACATAATTCCAAATTGCTTTCCAGAATGCCTGGATCAGTTCACAACTCTACCAACAGTGCGTTAGTATTCCAGTTTTCCAACATACCCTCCAACATCCAAAATTTTCCTGTTTTGTCATATTAGCCAATCTGATTGGTGTGAGGTGGTACCTCAGAGTTATTTTAATTTGCATTTCACATCGCTAGTGATTTAGAGCATTTTTTTACGTGATTATCGTTACCTTTGATTTCTGTATCTGCAAAGTGCTTGTTCTTACCCTTTGACCACTTATTAATTGGGGAATGACTTGTATTCTTACAAATTTGACTCACTTCTCTATATATTTGAGAAATGAGGCCTTTATCAGAGATACTGACTGTAAAAATTGTTTTCCAGCTTACGGATTTCCTTCTAATCTTGGTGGCATTGACTTTAGTCCTTTGGCATTGTCTTGTTACTGCTAAGTAACCTTTCTAATTTAATGTAATCAGTATTATCTATTTTACATAATGCTCTCTTTGTCTTCTTTGGCCCTAAATTCTTTCATTATCCATAAATCTGACAGATAAACCATTTCTTACTCTCTTAATTTTTTTATGCCATCACCCTTTAGGTGTAAATCATGCACCTTTTTTGACCTAATCTTGGTATATTTTGTGAGATGTTGGTATTTATATAGTTTCTGCCCTTCCAGTTTTCCTAGCATTTTTTTGTCAAATGAGTTTTTGTTCCAAAAGCTTGGGTTTTTGGATTTATCATATACTAAGATGATTGACTATGGTTGTTTATTGTAATGTAATTTGTACCTAATCCATTCCACTGATCCAACACTATTTCTTAGCCTGTATCAAAATGTTATAGTAATTACTACTTTATAATACAGTTTGAGATCTGGTACAGCTGGACCACCTTCTTTAGTATTTTTTTATTGATTCCCTTGATATCGTTTGCTATTTATTTTTCCACATGAATTTTGTTATTTACTCTATCTCTATAAAATAACTTTTTGATAGTTTGATTGGTATGGCACTGAATAGATTAATTTAGGTAGAATTGTAATTTTTATTGTATTGAATCAGCCTACCCTTGAGCAATTGATATTTTTCCATTTGTTTAGATCTGACTTTATTTTGTATGAAAAGTGTTTTATACTTGTGTTCATATAGTTCCTAGGTTTGTCTTGGCAGGGAGATTCCCAAGTATTTTATATTGTCTACAGTTATTTTAAATGGAATTTCTCTATCTCTTGCTGCTGGACTTTGTTCTAATATACAGAAATGCTTAGAATTTATATGGATTTATTTTGTATCTTCAACTTTGCTAAAATTGTTAATAATTTCAAGTAGTTTTTTTAGTTGATTCTCTAGGATTTTCTTTTTTATGTTATATTGGCAATATTATTTTTTTATTAATTTATTTTTAGTTTTCAACATTCATTTCCACAAGATTTTGAGTTCCAAATTTTCTCCCATCTCTTTCCTCCCTCCCACCCCAAGACAGAATGCATTCTGATTACTCTTTCTGACAGACTGCTCTACCTCCCTACTCCCCCACCCCCCGCTTTTCTCCTTCCCCCTTCCTTTAGGGCAAGATAGATTTCTGTACCCTATTGCCTGTATATCTTATTTCCCAGTTGCATGTAAAAACAATTTTTAACACTTGTTTTTGAAATTTTGAGTTCCAAATTCTCTCCCTTCCCACTCACTTTCATTGAGAAGGCAAGCAATTCAATATAGGTTATACATGTGTATTTATGCAAAACACTTCTATAATAGTCATGTTTGGAAAAACTATTTCCCTCCATCCTATCCTGCCACCCCCCTCACTTATTCTGCTCTCTCCTTTGACCCTGTTCCTTTTCAAAAGTGTTTGCTTCTGACTACCCACTCCCACAATCTGCCTGTCTTCTAGTATCCCCCTCCCTCTTATCCTCTTCCCGCTTACTTTCTTGTAGGGTAAGATACCTAATTGAGTGTGTTGGATATCTAATTTATAAGATACCTCCATAAGCCAAATCTGATGAGAATAAGTTTCACTCATTCCATCTCACCTCCCCCTTCTTCCCCTCTGTTGTGATACTTTTTTCTTGGCTCTTTTATGTGAGAAAATTTGTCCCATTCTATCTCTGCCTTTTTCCTTCTCCCAATATATTCTTCTCTCACCCCTTAATTTTATTTTTTCCCTTAATTTTATTTTTCAGATATCTCTTCATATTCAGCTTACCCTATGCCATCTCTCTGTCTGTCTGTCTATCTGTCTGTCTTTCCCCAAACTACCCTAATACTGAGAAAGGTCTCATGAGTTACAAATATCATCTTTCCATGTAAGAATGTGAACAGTTCAACCTTAATAAATCCTTTATGATTTCTGTTTCCAGTTTATCTTTTCATGCTTCTCTTGATTTTTGTATTTGAAAGTCAATTTATCTATTCAACTCTGCATCTTTTCATTGTACTCAGTTTTGCTGGGTAGGTAATTGTTGGTTTTAATCGTAGCTCCTCTGACCTCCAGAAAATCATGTTCCAAGCTCTTTGATCCATTAAGGTAGAAGCTGCTAGATCTTGTGTTATCCTGATTATATTTCCACAATACTCAACTTATTTCTTTCTAGCTGCTTGCAATATTTTCTCCTTGACCTGGGAACTCTGGAATTTGGTGACAGTATTCTTAGGAATTTCACTTTTGGGTTCTCTTTCAAGAGGAAATTGGTGGATTCTTTTGATTTTTGTTTTGCTTCTGGTGTGAGAATATCATGGCAGTTTTCTTTGATAATTTCTTGAAAGATGATATTTAGGCCCTTTTTTTGATCATGCCTTTCAGGTAGTCCAATAAATTTTAAATTATCTCTCCTGGATCTATTTTCCAGATCAGTGGTTTTTCCATGAGATATTTCACATTGTCTTCTATTTTTAAAAATTCTTTTGGTTCTGTTTTATAATTTCCTGATTTCTAAAAAAGTCATTACCTTCCATTTGTTCTTTCTAACTTTTAAGAAATTATTTGTTTCAGTTAGCTTTTATATCTCCTTTTCCATTTGACTAACTCTGATTTTTAAGGTATTCTTCTCCTTGTTGATTTTTTGGATCTCTTTTGCCATTTGGGTTAGTGTATTTTTTAAGGTATTATTTTCTTTAGTACTTTTTTGTTGACTCATTTTTCATGCTTTTCTTGCATTACTCATTTCTCTTCCCAATTTTTCCTCTGCTTCTCTTACTTGATTTTCAGAATCCTTTTTGAGCTCTTCCATGGCCTGAGACCAGTTCATATTTTTCTTGGAGGCTTTTGATGTATACTTACTTTGACTTTGTTTTCTTCTTCTAGTTGTTTGTTTTGATCTTGTTTTTTTTTTACCAAAGTAAGATTCTAGTCTGAGTTTTTTTTTATGCTGTTTGTTCATTTTCCCAGCCCAATACTTGACTTTCTAACTCTGTCAAGGAAGGACTCTGCTTCCAGTGAGGGTGGGAGAGGGGATGTGGATGGGTGTACTGTCTCAGGCTTCAAGGGTTTTATATCATCTGCTGGATTCCTGTATTGTCTTTGTGCCCAGAACTCTGTGCCATTTCTGCTGCTGCCCCCTCTGCTGCCCTGGGGCTCAAGCCGGATTCCAGCCAGACCAGGTCCCTTTCACCAGGTTTCACAGAGTTTTCCCAATGACCTTCTAGGCTTTCTTTTGTGGATTTCAAAGGCTGAAAACTGCCCCAGTACCTAGTGATTAAGTCCCCTGAGGCCTTCTCAGGCCCTGTCTGTGCTGGTATGGCCCACTCTGGACTGTGCTCCACTCCCCATCTGGTGCAAAAGACCCTTCCTGTAGACTTTCCAGGTTGTCTTGGGCTGAAGATTTGCTTCATTCTCTCATTTTGTAAACTCTGTAGTTCCAGAATTTGTTTAGTCATTTTTTTTTGTAGGGATTTGGTGGGGTTTGGCAGAGAGCTCAAAGAATTCCTCCTTTTCCTCTGTCATCTTGACTCCACTTCAGGATTTTCAGTATAACATGATATCATCTGCAAGGAATAATAGTTTTGTTTCCTAATTGTCAATCCTAATTCCTTCAAGTTCTTTCCTCCCTCTTTAGTACAATACTAAGTAATAGAGGTGATAGTTGGCATCCTTGCTTCACTCTTGATTGTATTGGGAAGGTTTCTAACTTGCTCTCATTACAGATAAGGCTCACTGATGCTTTTAGATAAATATCGCTTATCATTTTAAGGTAAGTTCCATTTATTCCCATGCTTTTTAATAAGAATGAGTACTGTATTTTGTCAAAAGCTTTTTCAACATCTATTGAGATAATCATATGATTTCTGCCAATTTTATTACTGATATGGTCAATTCTGTCAGTTTTCCTAATATTGAACCAACCCTGCATTCCTGATGTAAATTCTACCAAGCGATAGTGTAAAATCTTTGTGATAATGTTACTATTAAACCTTTACTAAAATTTCATTTAAAATATTTGCATCAATATTCATTAGGGAAATTGGTCTGTAATTTTCTTTCTCTATTTTTGCTCTTCCCAGTTTAGGTATTAACATAATATTTGTATCATAAAAAGAATTTGGTAAGACTCCTTCTTAACCTACTATTCAAATAATTTATATAGGTTGAGATTAATTGTTCTTTAAATGTTTGGTATAATTTACTTGTGAATGTATGTGGTACTGGGGATTTTTCCTTAGAAAATTCATTAATGGCTTGTTCGATTTCTTTTTCTAAGATTGGGTTATTTAAGTATTTTATTTCTTCTATTAGTTTAGTTAATTTATATTTTTGTAAATATTCATGCATTTAATTTATATTGTCAAATTTATTGGCATATAATTGGGCAAAATAGCTCCTAACAATTGTCTTATTTCCTATTCATTGATGATGAATTTATCTCTTTCATTTTTGATACTACTTTCTTTTTTAAAATCAAATTAATCAATGGTTTATCTACTTTATTTTATTTTGGGCATGAACCAGTTTCTAGTTTTATTTATTAATTCAGTCATTCTCTTACTTTAAAATTGATTAATCTTTCCTTTGATTTTCTGGATTTTCAGTTTGGACATTTTTAATTTGTTCTTTTTTCTAGATTTTTAGTGGCATGCCCAATTTATTGATCTGCTTTTTCTCTGTTTTACTGGTGTAAAAAGTTAGAGATATAAATTTTCCCATAAGTACTGCTTTGGCTGTATCCTATAAATTTGGCTATGTTGTCATTTTCTTCAGTGAAATTTTTGGTTGTTTCTATGACTTGTTTTTTAGGCTTTTTAGGCTACTTATTTTTTAGGCTTAGAATATTTAATATCCAATTAGATTTTAATCTCTATTTCCATTGTAAATTATTGGACATAATTTTTATTGTGTTATGAATTGAAAAGGATGCATTTATTATTTTTCTGCATTTCATTGTGAGGTTTTTATGTCCTAATACATGGTCAGTTTTTGTGTACATGCTATATACTGCTGAGAAAAGATATTCTGTTTCTATTCAGTTTTCTCCAGACTACCATATCTAACTTTTCCAGAATTTTATTCACCTCCTTAACTTCTCGCTTTTTTTGGGGGGGAGGGGAGATTAGATTTATCTAGTTCTGAGAGAGAATAATTGAAGTCCACTAGTATAGTTTTATTATTTATTTCCCCCTGTAACTCTTCCAACTTCTTCAAAAATTTAGATGCTATACCATTTGGTGTCTGTATGTTTAGAACTGATATTGTTTCACTGTCTATGGTAACTTTCAGCGAGATATAATTTCCTTCCTTATCTCTTTTGATCAGATCTGTTTTTGCTTTTGCTTTGTCTGAGATCGTGATTACTACCCTTGCTTTCTTTGCTTCGCCTGAAGCATAATAAATTCTACCCCAGCCCCTTACCTTTATGCTGTGTGTATCTCTCTGCTTTGAAATATGTTTCTTATACACAACGTATTATAAGATTCTGGTTTTTAATCCATTCTGCTGTCCACTTTCAATTTAAAGGTGAATTCATCCCATTCGTATTTATAATTATGTGTATTTTCCTCCATGCTATTTTCCCCATGCTGTTTTTCTCCCTCTTTCTCTTACCCCCGCTTTCCTTCCTCACAAGTGTTTTACTTTTCATAACCACCTTTCTCAATCTCTCCTCCCTTTTATCAGTCCCCCCTTACCCTTCTAGTAGCCCCATCCCTTTTCACTTTCTTACAGAGTAAGATAGATTTCTGTATCAAAAGGAGTGTGTATGCTATTCCCTCTTTGAGCTAATTTTGATGAACTTAAGGTTTAAGCTTTGCCTGTCACCATGCCTTCCCTGTTTTCCTCTCCATTATAATAACTCTTTTATGCCTCTTTTATATGGGATAATTTACCCCATTCAATCTCCCCTCTCCTTCTTCCAGTGAAGTTTTCTTTCTCACTCTTTACTTATTTATTTTTGGAGGTATCATCCCATCAAAGTCACCTTCTATCCACACCCACTGTGTGTATACACTCCTTGTTCTTTTTTTTTTTTTTTTTTTTTTTTTTTTTTTTTTTTAAATAA
>CM053771.1:187283455-187299890 GCA_028658325.1 Potorous gilbertii | reverse complement strand
CTTTACCTGATGGTAAGCAGATCTCTTCGTCGTCAGAGAGGAATGGCGGAATCATCTTCTCAAGAAAATAACCTTCTATGGTCTTAGTTTTTTTCCCTTTTCTGGGCATTTTCCCAGCCAGTTACTTGACTTCTGAGAGTTCTCTCCACCCCCTGGCCTATATCTGCCCAGCTAGTGCTTGGGGTCTGAGATTCAAATGCTGCTCCCCAGCCTCAGGGCTTTTGGCGGCGGGCCTGACTGCTATTCAGTGGGAGCTTATCTGCCGGTGCACAGGTGGTGGCAGGGCAGCCTCCCAGGTTCAGTTCCCTCAGGGGGTTTATGCAGAGACCTTTTTTAATGGAGCTGCTCTTGAGCTCCTGCCTGCTCTGGGAGCCTCTAGCCAAGCTGCCTCTGCCTCTGCCACAGCGGCTGCCTCCCGAGGGGGTCCGAGTCCCGGAGATACCCCGCTCCCCTCTCAGCTCGTCTCTCTCACTGACCTGTGAGTCTGTGGGTGGAGGGACCTTCGCGGCCGCCAGAGATTACGGTCCCTGAAGCCTACTTGGGTCTGCTCGCTCCTCTCAGCGCCCCCAACAATGTCTTTTTTTAAATTATTTCTTTGGAGAGGGGGAAAGCAAGGCAATTGGGTGTAAGTGACTTGCCCAAGGTCACACGGCTAGGAAGAGTCAAGTGTCTGAGGCAGGATTTGAACTTAGGTTCTCCTGACTCCAGGGTGGGTACTCTATTCACTGCACCACTTAGCTGTCCTTCAATGTCTTTTTATTACTTTATGGTCTTTAAAGAATGTAATTAACAATTTGTCTTTTTACACTTTTTTTGCAACATCTCTATGTCCTAGTATTTGGTCAGTTTTGCAAAAGTTTCATGGGGTACTAAGAAATATGAATATTATTTTGCTGTCCTGTTTAGAAGAAACCACAACTCATTTCTTTAGTAACTGTTCTCCAGTAAATTTTCAGTAATTTGTTCAGTTTCCCTTTTGTTTATCTTTATGTTAGATATATCCAAAACTGTGGTTTCCAAGGTCCCTTTCATTTCCTGATCCTATGACTCTACTTTGTTTTTTAAAAACATTCTGTTAGAATGGAAAGGATATTAGGCTTGGGCCATAGAATCTGAATTTGAGTTCTAGACTTTTTATGAATTGGAAATGGTGCTGAACTTGGAGTCAGATTTGTCTCCGAACTATCTGTGTGACCTTGGGAAAGACACTTCACACCTCTGGGTCTCAGTTTCCTTATTTATAACATAAACAGATTAGACGCAGTGGTCTCTAAAGTCTCTTTCAGCTCTAATCTATTTATCCTGAATATCTGGCACAATACTGTATACCTAAGAAAAGTTTAACCAATATTTGTTAAATTGTGAAAAGAATTTAAATATCATCAATGCTGTACAACGCTTTGTTTCTCATAGAAAGGTTTTATTCTCCACAACTTCCTTTTACTCCTGTTCTTTTAAAAAATTATGACACCCTTATACTAATTTCTGAGAACACAGAACAACTTGAAAATTTACTTTGTTTTTGCTGTGTTCAGGAAATTTAATAATACATATACATATAGGTGTATATTTCTATGTGTACATATAGACAGGGACAAAATGGAACAATGGATAGAGAGCCTTCCTTAGATGCACGGAGTCCTGCCTCTGATACCTGCTGGCTATTTGACTTGGTAAATCACTTAACCATTCAGAGCCCTAGGCAACTTTCTAAGATTATAAAATTGCGGAGAAGGCACTGACTGGAATGGGTGGAAAAATTCCCTATACTAGTGACATTACAGGTTCTCTCTCTTACATGCTCTGTCTCTCCTGGTCTTACCTCACCCCCACTCCGTATATGTGTGTATATGTATATATGTATATGTATGTATATATACACACACACACATATATATACATATATATATATATATATATACACATATATACCATATGTATACACAAAGACATTCAACATTCTGATTACATTTATAGAAATCACATGTCCTGGATTTATTTTTTTAGGACTGCCCTGATTTCAAAAAGGCAAAGTATTCATTAGTGCTTTGCAAAGTGGATGTCTTTCTTAGAATTTGTCATGTTTCTGGAATATAGAGAATACAGTCATATTTCATTGTGCTAAATTCCAGAAGTTGAAATGTAAACTATTATAAAATCTTCAAAATTGATGAAATATAAAATGTGAGCCCATATAAAAACACTAAAATTACGATTTTTACCTAAAAAGCAGGTGCTTATAAAAACTCAACATTTTCCTATTGCCTCTAAAATAAAAATCATTATATAATATTAGCATTGGGAAGGATCTTCAGGATGATCTCATTAAATACACTTGTTCTTTTGGATGAGGATTCTGAGACCCAGAGTTTGCATGGTCACATGGTACCGTACATAAAGCATGTTTTAGATCTTTCCATTTACATGCATAAGAACATACAAGTTAATTATATTACTCAAAAAGTCACTGAAGAGTATTTCCAAAACCTTAATTTAACATTGTTTCTCAGTATCTATTTTAGTGTTGGATTGGAAGGGGAAAGGGTGGGAGGAAAGAAGGAGGGGAAATGAGAGAATCATGTACTAAGCTGAGGTCTTATTTCTAAAAGTATAATGAATGTCATTACAATACTTTAATGGTATGCTATAAAATCTGAAAGATAGATGAAATTTGAAGAACAGATTCATAAAAAGAAAACAATACAGTATAGGGATCAATAATGCAAAGTCCAATTTACACTTTTGTTTGTTAAAGACTCAGAACCATCATACACTTAAGAAAGAAAGAAAAAAGTTTCCATATAAACATTCATAAAAAGAGATGCCTGAAGAGTAAACATCAGGGTACATCAGGGTCACTGAAGTCAAATGAATTTAGGAGAAAAGAGAACCATTTTTTTTCTGATGCAACTGAAAATTTTTATTCTTAAATTTATATACATTTTTATAGTATGTCAAGGAACAATTCTAGTCATCCACTTTGCCATGAACAGCATGTATCCCCTCAAATAATTTGAAGTAATCTACAGGACTTAACTCAATTTGAAATGAAAATTTGATTAAGGGATAAAAGAACTCTGGAGCAGTTGTTCTCAGCAGTACCATTCTATCCTAGAATTCATTCATTCAATAAATATTTATTAAGCCTCTACTTGGCTCACTCAGGGAGCCCACAGAAAGAGCTAGAATGAGGGGCTTAGTCCTACCTTGGTGAAAAGACATTCTTTAATATGGTCCTTTCACTTTTCCTTCTAAAACATAACCAGTGAATTAAATGGGTTTTTTTGGAAACGACATTTATAGACCAATGTCACTCTAGTCATTGGTGTGCTGGAAAGCTGTCTGCGCCAGTGGGTTCTATTTCCCCTTACTACCCCATGGTTTCTTTCCTTTTTTTTGTAATAAAGAAAAGAAGTTATATCTTATAAAGCAGAGTTCACTGCACTCATCATAATAAGAGCAGCTCTCATCTAGAAAGTGTTTTATGGCTTTTCAAATCATTTTTCTTACAATAACTCCATGAGTTGGGTAGTGAAAATATCAACCTCATTTTACATACAAATGATCTACTCCAGGTCCACAGCATCACATAGCTAGTCTGTGGTCTAGTCAGGCGTTGGAGTCTTCTGTTTCTGAGTCCATTTCTCTATGCATAGCTTGTTGTTATTCAATTGTTCCAGTTGTGTCTAACTCCTCAGGATCCCATTTGGGGTTTTCTTGGCAAAGATACTAGAGCGGTTTGTCATTTGTCATTTTCTTCTAAAGCTCATTTGACAGATGAGGAAACTGAGGCAAATAGGGTTAAATGACTTGCCCAGGGTCACACAGCTAGAAGTATCTGAGGTCAGATTTGAATGCAGGAAAACGACCAGCATTCTTTCCACTGTGTCTAGCTGCCCCCAAAAGAAGATGATGGTCATTGTTGTTCAGTTATATCATAGCCTTTGTGACCCTATGGATCATACACATCCCTGAGGTTTTCTTGACAAAGATGATGAAGTGGTTTGTCCTTTCCTTCTGCGATGGGATTAAGGTAAACAGAGGGTAAGTGACTTGCCCAGGGTCACACTTCCAGTAAGTGTCTGAAAAGGATTTGAACTCAGGTCTTTCTGATTCCAGGTCCAGCACTCTTCATGCCAAGTCACCTAGCTCAGTTACTTGTTTCTAAATTTGAGCTGTGGAGGTTCTCTCTCTGTTGGCCTGTTAATAATTACCTAGAAATAAATGTTTTATGGACTAAGGCAAAATTACTAAATACATAGAAAAATTAATAAGGAAAGTAACATACCAAGAGAATTTGACATCGAAAGATGCTGATGAGGTGCTGGGACCTGAACAACTCAAGGAAAAAGACCTTGTCTCTGGAAGCAACCCAGATCACCTAATTAGCCTACTTGACATTCCTTTCACTGTTGCACCTGGCCCACCCCAGACCACTTACCTTAATCCCATTTATATCCTTTCACTATGCCTTTTGTATACATGCATCAGCATCATCCTGTTCAGTTTACAGGTTCCCTCGGATCTTCAACCACTTTCTTGGTGTTACAACAAGCTTTGCCACTTGACTGGAGGGCCCTTTGAGTGTGTAAATTCATTCCAGGTGACACCACCCTGCACCCTGACATTTTGGGGTTCCTGGACAGCACCCCTAAATCACACCAGTGCCCTCTTTGCTCCTTGTGTCCCTGGATCTTCCAGGAGTTTGTCTCAGGCATAGGTGAGCACATTAGGGCTTCCTACTCATGAATCTCAGAATTTCTAATCTAAAAGGGTCTCATGGGGGTGGAATCTAAACTAGTATAGACCACTCGGGACTAAACTTTCTGATCCCATCCCCATCTCCCACCCCCTAGGAGATTTGGCCTTTGAGTTCCAGGGATATGTAAATTAACCTAATTTATACTCCAGGGATCACCTTGGAGTAGGTCCATCTAAAGCCTCCTAGAGGAGCTAGGTAGCACAAAAGCTGGGTTCAGATCTAGCCTTCAATACCTACTAGCTACGGGGCCCTGGATGAACCATGTAACCTCTACCTGCCTCACTCTAAAACAGACATGATGATAACAGCACTTACCTCCTAGGGTTATTGTCAGCATCAAATCACGTAACATTTGTAAAGTGCTTTAGTTTTTTCCCCTCTCTGCTTTCCTCCCTTTAAAATAAGATCATTCTTCTAAATGCTGTGTGTGTCTTGGGTTGAGAACCAGAAAAAAGAATCTGGGGTCTAAGTTGTAAAGATCCCGAGGGCTAGAGGGAGCAGCCTTAAATTCTTCCCCAAGTCTCCCTTTAGAGAGAACTCATAACCCTTCAGGTCACTCCATTTTCTATCTGCAGTTCCGCTGGGTTTTGACTGCACCCAGGGACACCCTGCACCCCCTTCAACTTCCTTTGTGTGTAGTCTTTTCTCATTAGATTGTAAACTCTTTGAGGTCAGAAACTGTCTCACTGTATCTCATTAGTATTTGGTGCTTAATAAATGTGAATTGAATTGAATGTTTCATTGTTCTCTGTAGTCTGTTTAACTGTTTTTCTCTGTTGCCAGGGAATGCTCCTTGAGAAAGTCAGTGGGGTGAGAGATGCTGGATGGAGTGTGGAGTGAAAGGATTTATCTATTAATGATCATTCACATACTTTTATAATTTTAATACTTTTAAGTGAAGACACTAGATACGGCTTTCTGTAAGATATTTGATGGAGATAAAAGAAATCTAGCTTGAATGAGATTAAAAAGTTATTTGTTCAGAGGAAAACAATGGATTCCAGGCCTGAACCACGTTTTTAGTGACTGAGAAGAAAAAAATATAGGAGGCCCAAAGTCTAATAATAACAAGCTTTACAGAGAGCCTATTATGTGCCAGATACTGCAGCAAGTGCTTTACAAATGTTATCTTATTTGTTCTCAAAAATTATTCATAAAAGGTGGTAGGATCCTCATGTAGAGCATCATGTGCCCTTCTGTGGTTGTTCAGTCCTGTCTGACTCTGTGTGACCCCATTTGAGGTTTTCTTGGCAAAGGTACTGGAGCTGCTTGCCATTTCCTTTTCCAGATCATTTCATAGATAAGGAAACTGAGGCAAACAGGGCTAAATGACTTGCTTAGGGTCACACAGCTACTAAGGGTCTGAGGCCTGACATGAACTCAGGAAGATGAGTTTTCCTGACTAGAGGCCTGATGCTCTATCCACTGTACCACGGAGCTGCAAGCCTCTTGTCCATTAAGACAAATGGGAACAGAAACCACTGCAAGTTCTCTCTTCCATTCATAGGTCCTAAGTAACTCCACAGGCAGAATCAAAGAATGTTAGAGCCAAAGTGGATCTTACAATCTAACCCTATGCTAATGTTGACAGAAGAGGAAACTGAATCCCCAGAAAGGGTAATTAACTTTGACACACAATGAAGTCATAGGAGAATAAAGACTAGGGCAGCTAAGTGGTGCAGTTTAATAACACACCAGGCCTGGAGTCAGGAGGACCTGAGTTTAAATTTGACCTCACTAGTAGTGTGACCTTGGACAAGTCATTTAACCCTTTTTTGACTCAGTTTCCTCAACTGCAAAATGAGTGAGAAGGAAATGGCAAACCATTCCAGTATTTTAACCAAGAAAACAGAGTCAGACAAAACTAAAACCACTGAACAACAAAGGACTAGAACCCAGGTTTTAGATACTCTCAATCCGGTGTTCTTTTCACTATACCACAGTACTTAACCTGGAGGACTTCCACAACATATGGGACAATTGTAGGAAAATGTTGTATTGAAAATTTGTGCAGTCAGTCCCAGTTACCCCCAGTTTTCAATCTTGCTTGTCTTCTAGAGTATGTTTTAGATAGGCTATAGGGAAAGGTGGCATGGACTTTGACCCCATTCCCTTGTCCTTTGTAGGACCTTCCAGTTTGCACATGGCTGCAGGTGCTTTCATTCCTTCTCCTTATTTTGTCTCATTTCCCTAAGATGCCCCAATAAGGGAGAAGCTGTGTGACACTTGTCCATTCCCTTTTAGAAATGTGCATCTATCAAGATTGTTTTTCTCTTATTAGGAATAAAACAGCACCAGGTTTGAATTCCATTTCCTGGTCATGTTCAAAACATTTTTGCCTTGGGTGCTACAATGAATTCCTTTAATGAAGGAAACAAACTGGAAAGGAGAGCTTACTCTACCGACTCCGCTTCGTTATTGAGGGCAAAGACCTGAATAAAGAATTTCTTTTTTACCAGGTATTATAAATGCGATTGCCAAGATGGTGAAATAGTTGTTTTTAGTATAATTCCTCTAAATTAATGGTTTAATCACTGACAATAATTAAGGTTGAATTAATAAACAAGACAGGAAGACAGAAAGCTCAAGGCAAAAGTCTTATGAAAAACTAAAATACTTTTTTCTGTGTCTGAATGGGTAGCCCCTACCTATTACTTTCTGGCAAATACTCAGCCTTAACTCTCCCTCTCCTTACACAAACAAAAGGTGAGATGCATTGGAATTGCCCACATATGCAAAGGAAAGGGGTTAGGAGGTATAGCAGATTCAGCAGCAGTGGACCAGCTAGAGGGAGAGTGATTGTTCTGTGCAAAGGGAAGGGGCCTAAAAATCTAGCCATAATCAATCCTTTTCTCTACAGAGTTTGGCTTGGGAAGGCTTGCAGGTGGGTCTTCACAACCTCCAACCTGAGGAAGGTGAGGCCCCCAGGGCTAGAGTAGCTATATAATTGAAAAGGTACAACCATAACAGTGAAAGGTAAAATGAGCCAAAAACTGAAAAATTAAAACACAGACAAGTATCAGAAATACAAGAAAAAGTCTAAAAGACATATTTCATGAGAAAAAGGAAGAATATAAACTTAACTCTAATAAAGCAGATAAAAGAAAATAAACTTAAAAAGTCAGAGGGAAAAAATGAATTAACAAATTTACAACACAAGAAATGTTATACTTTGATTATAGTTTCTTATAAATTTGAGGAAGAGTGAATTAAAAGCACATAACGAGAAAAAAATTCTGCAGATTCCTTGGAGATTATAGAACAATATTGCATCATGCATGGAGAGAGAAACTCCAGAATGATTTAAAAGAGAAGTAAAAAGAATGTGTTGAGATGAAAATTAGGTCAGAAGCAAAACTTCTCAAAGCAGAAATAACTAAGAAAAACAAACAATGAAGTAGATAACTTAGAACACATTACAAAGAATCTTGCCAAAGTAGTAGGAGCCCTGAGAAAAAGAATCACAGATTTGGAACTTAAAAACACAGAAGTGGAGGAAAATCAGACAGAAAGAAGCAAAAGAGCAAACACTTGCCAAAGCAACTGAACAACTGAACAACTGTTGCCAAAGCAACAGTCTTTAAGACTGAATGCTTAAAAACAACTAAAGGGTTATGTATTCCTACAAATATAAATTAACATAATAAATTAAAAATCTGAATGTTGTACTGTGAAAGATATACATGAAAACTACCTAGAACTTTTGAATGCAGATAACAACTTGATATAATCCAAAGATCACCATGACAGAAAAATCCATACTTGAAATTCCAAAACATGTAATAGTTAAAGTTCAGAATATCAATGTCCCAAACTAAAGCAGCTAAGACAAAAGTCTTCAGCTATGAAAGTCTCCTCATTGGGGAAAAATGGATTAATCCATATTAATAGGAAATAAGAGAAGAAAGTAAAATAACATAATTTTTCTTAAAAAAAAAAAAAGATTCCCACATTGGCCATGTCCAAAATAAATGTTTAGATTTGCACTCTGAGCCCATCAATTCTCTACCTGGATATAGGCAGCATATTTTGTCAAGTCTCTTTCTTTATTTTTTTTTCCTCTTAAGATCCTCTTCAAGATTCACCCTCCTAAATAAAAGTTTTGTTTTGCTTAGGACTGCGCTTTCTACCCTCTCCACACTCCCTTCTCCCTTTTCCTTCCCATTTCCCTGTTGAGTGAAGTATATTTCTATAGCTGTATGTATTCTTTCTTCTTTTGATCAGTTAAGATGAAAATGAGGTTCAAATGCTGTCTATTCCCCCCATTTTTTCTCCTTGTTTTCATATATACCCCAGTTACGTGAGATCAGTTTCCCCAGTTTTTTCTCTCCCTTTCCTCTTAGTGTGTTCCTTTTACCTTCCCTTTCTATTATATGTTTTATCAAAACATACCAGAACCACTCTGAGACATTCTACTTTCCTACACTAAAATATAAATTGTTTGATCATATTTAACTCCTATAATTGCCTGATTGTTCACTCCTATACAACTTTTTATATTTCTCTTGACTCCTGTGTTTGTATTTCAAAATTTCTATGCAGTTCCAGTCTTTTCAAAAGGGAAGTTAGGGAGTTTTCTATTTCATGAAAGATTCCTTTTTTCCCCCTTGCAGTATTATACTGTTTTGCTGAGCAAGTTATTGTTGTTATTCTATACCTGTATCCTTTGCCCTCTGTAGTATTGTATTTCAAACTTTTTGCTCTTTTATAATGGTGGCTGCTAAATCTTATGATCCTGATAGTAATTCCTAAGTACTTGAATTCTTTCTGACTGCTTGCTACATTTTTCCTTTGACCTGGGGGATCTGATTTTGACTACAATTCCTTGTGAGTTTTCATTTTGAAGTTTCTTTAAGGAGGTGAATGGTGGATTATTGGAGTTTTTTTCTTCTTCTTTGTCCTAACAGGTCCAGGAAGTTTTCTTTTATCATTTCGTGACATATAATGACTAGACTCTTTTTGTCATGATTTTTAGGTAGTCCAACCTCTCCCTGATGTTTTCCAGATCAATTGTTTTTGCTATAAATTACTTTACATATTCTTCTATTTTTTTCACCTTTTTGACTTTGTTTTCATATCTTTGTCTCATAGAGTCATCTATCTGGTCCATTCAGATTTTCAGGGAAGGTATTGCTTCTGTAGGGTTTTGTTCCTTTTGCCAAGCTGCTGCTCCTACTTCTCATTCTTTTGTTCTAAAACTCTCCTAACAAAAAAAAAACTTTAAAAAAAACATACTTAGTTCATTTCTCATATGAACTCATGCCTAAACTGTGTTTTCTTTTTTATTTTGCTTGTAGATATTTCGAGTTATTCTCTTCCTCTGGATTTGACTTGAGTCGCCCTGTTACCAAAACAGGTCTTTCAGCTGGAATTCTTTTTGTTTATTTGCTCATTCTTTGAGCCTACTTCCTGATTTTGGAATTTATGTTAGGACTAGATTCTGCACAGATTTGGAAGTAGCCACTGCGCTGGTCCTGCTACAGTTTTCTTGAGAGTATTGAATGTTGTGCTATTCTGGGCTCTCAGGGACAGCTCAATTTAGATACCTGCAAGATTTCAGTGTTTCCAAAGTGGTTTGTTCCAGGGCAAAATCTGGTCACTGCCCCACCCTTGTCTGAGTGCTGGTAATTTCTGACCTTAGTTTGGTTCTGGACATGATGTCTTGGTATTCTGGGTAGAATGCTACTAGATTCTGTCACCCTCAGCCAACTGGAAAGTTCTTCTAGTTCAGAGCTGCAGAATAACAGGCTCCTATTTGGTCCTGGATGACTTCTATTATTTTTCCACAGGAGGCTTCAGACTGGGCTAGAGGCTGGAACTGAGATCCCTTTCTACTTCTGAGGTCAGAGCTACGCAGCTACCGTTTATGCAGCCTGGTGACTGTGACGGCTCTTTACACTGGAAAGCCTTCCCAAGCACAAGTTCCCTCCTTAATTGCCCTGGATCTGTTACTTGGAATTGAATAGTGAATGACAGAGCCACCACTTGGCACCTGTTCCTTTACCTTACACAAGGTCAGGCCCCTCTTTTCTGGATCTGGGACCTCTTCTTATCCTGGTATATAGCCTCTCCCTGAGCTGGAATGCTCTTGCATGTGTTTCTTAACTAGATTCCATACCCCAGTGCCTGAAGAACTCTCTGTATGTCTCCCTATGTATGTCTGCCCAAGGATAGGAAAAAAACGAGGCACTATTTTTGTTTCTTGGATTTCCTCATCAAAATTTAGTACATTTTCTAGATATCTGTAGAGGAGTTTTGTTTGTGTATGTGTGAATATGTGAGTGAGCACACGTGCACATTTTGGAAGGGAGGGACTCAAATGTACTTTCCCCCTTCTCCCACTAGCTGCCATCTTGATTCTGCCTCTTCTAATAAGATATCCCCAAAAAACAAAGAAATTTGAGATTTATGCCCCCCAAAATGCATCCTAAAAAGCCAAGACTAATCATCAATATCATCAAAAAAGACTTATTTAAGCAATTTCTGCCTAGGAGATCAGAGGTGAGCTGACTGTTCGACTTGGGAACACTTTGAACATGAGAAACATAAGAAAGCAGTGTGGCACAGTGAACAGAGTTAAACTTAGAATCAAGGAAACCCACCTCAGATACTTACGAGCTGTGTGACCTGGGACAAATTATTCATCTCTCTACACCTTAGTTTCCTCCTGTGTAAAATGAGCGGGGTGGGCTTGATGACCTCCAAGGTCTTTTCCAGCTCTAAATCCATAAACCCGTGAAAACATAATTATTTTAAAAAAAGGAATAAGTAATAAAATAAATTGTCTCATGTTTCTAGGATACTGTTAAAAAGAAATTAGATCAAAGGGTAAATGTAAGAACAAAGAGAGATTATCAAAGGACAAAAAGGATCTAAGAAACTGAAGATTTAAGAGGATCTTTAAAAGTCAGGAAAAGGAGAAAGGACTGATTTAATATTCATGAACCACACTTCAGACTGCCTGGGAGATGAGTCAATATCTTTGGGTGGGTGTGGGCAGTGAGGAGGATAATACAAAAGGAAGTCTCTCACATGGGTAAAGGGGAAGGAAGAGAAAGAAAGCTGCTGCTGGAAGGGCACTCCTCTCCAGGGTGGATGAGAGCAGAAAAGAAAGTAATTTTTTCAGCATTTCAGGAAAAACATTAGAGGGGACCTTTGGGAAAGGAGGACAGGAGCAATTAATGAGAGAGGAACTGGCATAAGGAAAGCAATAGAATACGGAACAAGATTTAGAAGGAAACATTAAAGAACCATATGAAAGAGCATTCTCCCAAGGGATGGGGGAGAGATGGGAGTCTTTCAGGGGCTCCATCTGATGGAACATTAGAAGATGACTTTTCTGAGCCACAGTTGGGCTTTTCAGGAATGCATACCACCCAAGAAGAGAAGATGTATGTGTATAAGACCAGTGCTCACAGTGGTCTGGAAAGGCATCTGATGTCTTAGAAGTGGTACATGATCATGCTAAGAGCACGTGGATACTAGTATTAGGCTTGGAGAATTATGATACCGAGTGATCAGAATCCCAGTCTAATCCAATGACTCTTCATTAATTGGTGTCTCTAAGGGTAAAGCACAGCAAAAGATCCCATCCAACAAACAAACAAAAGGAAAGGAGGACGAGTGAGATCTATGCACGTACTCACCTTTTTTTTTTCCTTCAATTTTTTATTTTGGATTATCATTTCCTAGAGCACTGTATACTTATACAAAGTTAGATTTCTAACACATACAAGCATCTTTTTTCATGACTATTACATTTCCTGGTACTATTAATGATGAGTAACCAAATGAACCTATTCAAAAGTAAAGTCGACAAACCTGGAAGGTAAATGTTATTCATTCAAAATTACCTGATATGATGCATTCGAATTAAGAAAATATAATCATGGGGACTTCCAAGGGTGGATTCAAGATGGCAGAGGAGAGAAAGCACTCAGTTGACTCTTCCAACATTCTCCTCCAAACAAATTTAAAATAATACCTCAAAGAGAATTCTAAAGTGGCAGAGTAACAGAAGACAACATAGGAGGTCAGAGAGAAAGAACATGAGACGTGAAGTAGGAGGAGGCTGGCCCTGAGTCCATGTGGATGAACACTAGTGGAGGGACTAGGTAGGGGTGGCCAAAGCAGCAGCAATTTCAGAAATTCTCAAGATAGTAAGTGGACCTGGTAACTTGTCAGAAAAAAATTACAGGGGATCCCCTGTGCTAGCACTGGATGTAGGACCAAATACTTTTTGGCAACTCCATTACCTATACCAACACAAAAGGGTCATAGTTAAAGGCAGAGAGGAGCCCTTTCAGTCAAAAGGAAATGGAAGCCCTGAGGGGCAGTGTCACTTTCAGTTGTATGGTCCTTCCTGGGTAAGGGCCAGAGCACAGAACAACAGGGCAGTGACTACACCTCTCTCCAAATCACACCATCTTGGAAACACTTAACACTTCCAGATCCTGAAAAACTAACTCTGAAAACAGCAGCATGAAAAAACCTGAAGCTTGAGATAGTGCCCTTCCACTATATGCCAGCAACAGAGCCCAATATTAACATAAAGTTCCCAATCAAGAAATAGGGTGAAAAAAATTGAACAAACAACAAAAACAGAACCTGACCATTAAAAACTACTATGGTGACAGGAATGATCAAAATACAAACTCAGAAGAATACAATGAACTCAAAACAACTACAATCAAAGCCTCAAGGAAAAAATGTTAATTGAACACAAGCACAACAAGAATTCCTAGAAGAACTAAAAATTAAAAATAACAGAAGGAAAATTCAAGGAAGGAAATTATGAAAAGATAATTAACAGCTTGGCAAAATAGGCACAAAAATACTGAAGAAAATAATATCTTAAAGAGAAGAATTGGCTAAATTGAAAAAAGGTGCAGAAATTCACTGATAAAAATAACTCCTTAAAAAGAAGAGCTAAGTGAGAAAAAGATATTAAAAACTCACTGAAGAAAATAATTCCTTAAAAATTATAATTGGGCAAGTAGAAGTTAATAACTCCATGAGACATCAAGAAAAAATAAAACAAAATCAAAAGAAGAAAATGTGAAATATTTCACTAGAAAACCTACTGACATGGAAAATAGATCATTGAATTACCTGAAAACCATGATCAAAGAAAGAGTCTGGACATTATATTTCAAGAAATTATCATGGAAAACTATCCTGATATCTTGGAATTAGAAGTTAAAAAAGGAGTTGAAAAAACCTACAGATCAACACCTGAAAGGGATCCCAAAATGAAACTCTCAGGAATATTATGCTAAATTCAAGTGCTCCAGCATCAAAGAGAAAACAATTCAAGTAGCCAGAAAGAAACAATTCAAATGACATAGGCCCAGAGTCAGGATCACACAAGATTTAGCAGCTGCCACATTAAGGGAGCAAATAGCTTGGAATATGATATTTCAGAACACAAAAGAGTTGGGATCACAAAAAAAAAATAATAATCTACCCAGCAAAAGTGAGTATAATCCTTCTGGGAGAAAAATGGATATTCAATGAAATAGAGGACTTTCAAACATTCAGAAGCCCAAAAAGGTAAAAAGGAAAGAGAAATCATAAGGGAATCAATAAGAATAAACTGTTTACCTTTCCACATGGAAAGATTTTACATATATAATATACAAGTAGATGTGTGTGTGTTTATATATATATATATATATATATATATATGTATATGTAACACAAATATATTTAAACATATATTCTAAGAATTTTATTATTAGGGCAGTTAGATTCTACATAGAAAGAGGATAAATGAGTCAATTTGGGTGAATAATGTTTTTAAAAAATGGGTAAGTGAGAAAGAGGGATGTATTGGAAAAAGGAGGAAAAGAATGGAAGAATGGGGGAAATTATCTCACATAACATAGATGAGCAAGGAAGAACTTTTACATTGGATAGGGAATTGCTGGGGATTGGGGTGGGATGACAAACTTCACTCATACCTAAATTGGTTCAAAGTGGGGAAAATTTTTACACACATACACACTCAATTGGTACTCAAAATCTATTTTACCCATCAGGGAAGTAGGAGGGAAATGGGATAAAAGAAAGGAGAAGGGATTATCAAAGGGTGGGCAGATAAAAGAAGGAAGTGGTCAGAAGCAAAACATACTTTAGAGGACTGGCAGGATAAAAAAGAAAGAGGATAAGCAGAAGAACAGGATGCAGGGGAATACACAGTTAGTAATCATAACTGTGAATGTGAATGGGATGGATTCACCCATAAAACAGAATCCAGTAACATGTTGTTTACAAGAAACGTACTTGAAACAGAGAGACACATAGAGTTAAAATAAAGGGCTGGAGCAGAATCCATTATGGAAAAAGAACAAATTAAAAAGCTCCAATTAAAAACCAAAATGGAAATTCTGAAATCAAAGGAGAGATTAGTAAAATTGAAAGTAAAAAAACAAAACAATGAATTAATAAACAAAACTACGAGCTGATTTTATGGGGGGGGGAGCATTTACAATGAAATAGATAAACCATTGGTTAATTTGATTTAAAAAAGAAGATAACCAAATTACCAGTATCAAAAATGAAAAGATGAATGTATCACCAAATCAATTATTAGGAGTTATTTTGCCCAATTATATGCAAATAAAACTGAAAATTTAAGTAAAAAGGATGAATACTTGCAAAAGGATAAACTGCCCAGATTAACATAAGAGGAAATAGAATACTTAAATAATACTTAAATAACCTTATCTTATCCTCAGGACTAGACAGATTTACAAGTGAATTCCAAAGAGGAAATAGAATACTTAAATAATACTTAAATAACCTTATCTTATCCTCAGGACTAGATAGATTTACAAGTGAATTCCAGCAAACATTTAAGAAACAATCCCAACAGTACATAAACTACTTGGAACAAATAGGTGAAGAAGGAGTCCTATCAAAATCCTTTTATGATATAAATATGATTTTGATACCTAAACCAGGGAGAGCAAAAACAGAGAAAGAAAACTATAGGCCAATTACTTTAATGAATATTGATGCAAAAAATTTAAGTAAAATACTAGCAAAGAGATTACAGCAATATATCACAAAGATTATATACACTATGATCAGGAGGGATTCATACCAGGAATGCAGAGCTGGTTCAACACTAGAAAAAATATCATAATAATTGGCTATTGAAAATAATAAAAATCATATCAGTCCATGTAGAAGAAATATTTAACAAAATACAACACCCATTCCTGTTAAAAACACTGGAAAAAACAGGCATCAATAGACTCCTTCTTAAAATAAGTAGTATCTATCTAAAACCAAGATTACAGCATAATCTGTAATAACAATAAACTTGAAATTTTCCCAATAAAATCAGGAATAAAGTAAGGCATTATTCAACATTGTACTAGAAATGCTAGCTATAGCAATAAGGCAAAAGAAAAGGAATTGAAGGAATACAAATAAGCTATGTGGAAACAAAACTATCATTCTTTGCGGATAATATGATGGTATAGTTAGAGAACCCTAAAGAATTAACTAAACAGCAGGAGACTCTTTAGTGGAGGGAAAAAGAGGAGAGCTGAGAAAAAAAAAAGAAACATGAAGTTTACTCTCATCACATTCGACTAAAGGAAGAGATAAAATGCACTCATTTTGGTATGAAAACCTATCTTACAATACAGGAAAGTGGGGGAG
>CM053771.1:187238561-187282955 GCA_028658325.1 Potorous gilbertii | reverse complement strand
GGGGTCCGAGTCCCGGAGATCCCCCGCTCCCCTCTCAGCCCGTCTCTCTCACTGACCTGTGCGTCTGTGGGACCTTCGCAGCTGCCGGAGATTCAGGTCCCTGACGCCTGCAGGGCTCTGCTGGCTCCTCTCAGTGCCGCGTGGCCGGGGCTGGGGGAGGGGAGCGCTCGGCCGAACAGGACTCCACTCCCGTGTCCGGGGCACCTTTGCAGTCGGTTCTTCAGGGCTCTCTGCAACGCAAATCTCCTTCACTGTGTTGCTGCGCGGCCTCCACTGCTCCAGAATTTGTCAGGAGTTCTTTTTACAGGAAATCTATGGGCTGTGGGTTCGGACCTAGCATAGGTGAGTCTTTCTACTCCGCCATCTTGGCTCCGCCCCCCTCCTTGTTCTTATAATTAAAAAGTTCTTAAGAGTTATAAATGTTATCTAGTCATATAAAAAATTAAAGTTTAAGCTGATTGAATTTCTTATATTTTCCCTATCTTGTTTCTTTTTTTACCTTTTAGTATTTCCTTTGCATCTTGTATTTGGAGATCAATTTTTTTTATTCATCTCTGATCTTTAATTAGGAATGCTTGAAAGTCTTCTATTTTGTTAAATATTGTTAAATATCCCTTTTTCTCCCTGGAAGATTATATTCATTTTTTCTGGGTTAAGTGATTCTTGGTTGTAATCCTAACTCCTTTGCTTTCTGATATATTCCCAACTCTCTGTTTTTTTAAATGTGGAAGCTGCCAAATCCTGTGGAATCCTGATGGTAGCTCCATGATATTTGAATTGTTTCTTTTTGACTGCTTGCAGTACTTTCTTCTTGGTCTGTGAGCTCTGAAATTTGGCCATGATGCTCCTGGGAGTTTTCATTTTGTGATCTCTTTCAGTTGATGATTGGTGGATTCTTTCAATTCCTATTTCTCCCTCTGGTTCTGATTTATCAAAATAGTTTGATAATTTCTTAAAAGATGTTTTCAGGGCTTTTCCCCCCCACTGATCATGGCTTTTAGGTAGTGCGATAATTTTTATATTGTCTCTCATGGATTTAATTTTCCAGGTTAAGTGTTTTTCAATGAGCAATTTCACATTTTCTTCTTCTTTTTTTTTACTCTGGATTTTGTTTTATTGTATTTTGATGCCTCCTAGGATCATTAACTTCCACTTGCTCAGTTTAATTTTTAAGGATTTATTTTCTTCAAGGAGCTTTTGTACTTATTTTCCATCTGCCCAGTTCTATTTTTAAGGGAGTTATTTTCCTTGGTAAATTTTTGTATAATTTCCCCCTAGATATTAACTTTTTTTCATGATTCTCTTGCATTGCTCTCATTTCTTTTCCCATTTTTCCCCCCTTCTTCTCTGATGTGCTTTTTAAAATCCTTCCAGGAATTCTTTTTTGGGCCTAAAGCCAAATTACTTTTTTCTTTGAGGTTTTGTGTGTAGCCATTTTGACACTATTGTCCTCTTCTAAGTTTATACCTTGATCCTTCACCTTGATACCTATCACCATACTAACTTTCTATAGTCAATTTAAAAAAAAATAATATTTTTTTCTGGTTGCTAATTTCTTGTGACTTGGTGTTTTCATGTGAGAGTTGGGCTTTGATCTTGCACAGTCTATCTCAAGCTTTTTGTGCTTGGACCCAGGGTCTTACCTCTGACTTCCACTGGGCTTTAGGACCCAACTAAGATTGAGACTTTGCTTAAACTCCCAGCAATGAAAGAGAAGCCACTGCCTCCTGAGGCCACTCATTTTACTTTTGGATAGCTGTAATTCTTACCATTAAATTTAACAAATCCCCACATTGGCCAAAAGTATGTTTCTAATTCTGTGTATTAATCCATTTCTGCATCACTAGTTCTCTGGTTGTTAGCTGTTGTGTTGATCAAAGTTCTTAAGTCTGTCAGAGTTGTTCATTTTTATAGTTTTGTTTTTAGTGTATCACTTGTTCTAATGGATATCCATTCATATGATTTTCCCCTCATTTTGTTGGAAACCATTCCTTTTGTTATTTAAGGCACAGTACTATTCTCTTACTATAGAACATAATTTATTCAGCCATTTTCCAGTTCTTTGTCACTGCAAAAGAACTTTTTTGTATATGGCTTGTTCTTCATTTGATCTGTTTGGGAGTAGTAGTGGTAGTGTAGGCCTCGTAGCACTATTGCTGTGTCACAGGTCATGCACAATTTAGTCACTTTGCAGATACAGCTGTAAATTTCTTTCTGAAATGGCTGTACCAATGTACAGGTTCATCAACAGTGAGTTAATATTCCTGGTTTTCCCCAACCTCTTCAATAATTGTAATTTTCTATTTTTGTCAGATTTGTTGATCTGATGAGTGTAGAGCCTTTGTCTTGCTTTAATTTGCATTTCTTTAATTATTAGTGATTTATAGCATTTTAAAAATATGACTATAGATAGTTTGTATTTCTTCCCTTGAGAACTGCCAGTTCATCATATAGATCTTATGGTTAGGAAGTTTTCCTTTATGTTGACCCTAGCTCTGTTTCTGCTGTCTAAGCCAAGCAGTGCTAGTTTAATGCCTCCTCTGCATGACAGACAGCTCATCAAATGCTTGAATTATGATATGCCCCCTCATTCTTTTCTTCCATAGACTAAACAGTCCCATTCCTTTAGCCAATTTAACTAAACTGATAGATTTTTCAAAAAATCAGTATTTTTGTTTCAAGTCATTCCACTTTATTTTTAAAAGGGAAGTCTTCTAATTTTCTTAATCATTTGCTCAGTGTTTTCTTGCCTATTCTTGTGAAGAACTATCAATGATATTATTTGAAGAACATTCCAAATATTTATAGAACTTTCCTGTTGCAAAACTCTACTTGAATGGGATGCTTAACTTTTGTCTCCTGAAATAGGAAAAATAACGTTTAGCTTGAGTCCAGATGATTTTCAAGTTGCACAGATTAAATGGAATAACCAGGAAAAAGGGAAGAAGGAAAAAAAGTTTCTTTATGGTAGATGATACATTTTAAAATATTTTTAATCCAGAGGTCATATGAATTTTTGGCTCAATTTAGGTTTTGATCCCGTCTGTCTACTTAGTTTGAACTCTGCAACTTCTGTCCAATTCAAATTTAAGTTGTTAGGAGCAAAAGGGAGTTTATTTATATCTGTTGGGATGTGAAGGCTCCCTCTGGTGTCCATTTAGTATGTAAGAATTGTCTGTCAAATTAAGGCAGAAAAGCAGACTTTGGCACAGTAATTCAGCAGGCATTAGGTTCTTTAGACATTAGGTTTTTATTTTAAATTCAGTTAATAAGATTTCTTATCAATGTAATATTGGAACATGAAAATTTACATATGCATATGTATGTATGCATGCATCCTTTTTTTTTTTTTTTTAGTGAGTTGCAATATAAGAGCATTGAGTAAGGTGTGGTAGATATTGGGCTGGTCTTGAGTTCAGGGGAAGGCCTGTGTTCGGGTCCTGCCACTGACACATACTAGCCATTTGCAGGTCACCTAACTTCCAGCTGCAGGTAACACCCCAAGACCATATTTTACTGATAACTTATTGATTAACATCAGTGGAGAGAGTTCCCATCAGTTACTCTTTTGGAAAAGAATTTCCTTCCCAGACATACTGAGTCACCACCATACCACTTCTCAGAACAGAAGGAGGAAGCATAGGGAAGTGGAAGAATAGTCTGAAGGCTTTTGGGGATGGTATGGGTGGACAATGCAATGAAAGAATCTCCTTTGGTACAGTGTTCTTTCTGGGCCTCTTCTGCCCCATGCACATAGGCAAGTCAGTCTGTCTTCAACTACTTTCTTCTTGTATTTCCAGATACTAATCAGAGACTTTCTTAGAGCTTATGAATTAAGCAACTTAATATTTATATTCTAATTCCATGGGAAATAATGTCTAATATTACTAACCTTAGTCACTAAACATAAGCTTTTAATTGTGTCATACCTTAATAGCTAGAGTGCTATATTTTAGAAACAAGGGTGGTCTTAATAGCTGCTATTGTCTTGAGAGTAGTTGTTCTAATGATAACCTGTGGTATTTATTGAATATTTGATAATAAAAAAATTATGTAATTTGGAAAAATCAATTAACAGGGCTTCCATTTAAAGAAATGAAAGATTTCTTTTTGTGTATAAATATCATAGGTACAATTAACTCACTAATTTAAACCACCATCTTGGATATCAAACACAGAATTAGTAGAACTTAATTAGCTTAAGTTATTTTTCGAATCATTTTTTTCAAGGAACCTCTTAGTGATCTCACATATGTTTCATATGTGAGTATGCATTTAACAAATGTGTTGAACATCTCCTATGTTCAAAGCATTGTCCAATCACTATGAAGGATAAAAATGAGATTCCAGGCCTCGTAGAACTGCTCTACAGTTACAGAGATCACTGTGAGAACTTATAATTGACTTGCCCAGAGATACAATCAGTACATGTCAGAGGTCTGCCAAGGCTTGATGCCAGATAAAGATGAAACAACTGTAGAACATAAAACCAACTCCTCAATAACAAATCTTTTGCATAATGAAGGAACAAATCTTTTACACAATTGAAGAACTGGAATTGGAAAAGAGAAGGTGGGATATCATTCTAGGCACAAATTCTAGGTACAGTCTAGGTACAAATCTTTTACACAATTGAAGAATTGGAATTGGAAAAGAGAACGTGGGATATCATTCTAGTCAAGCAAAAGAACAAACATACCCAGACTGGAGCAAAGAAATGGCGTTGAGTAGTCAGTGAGGGGTTTGGATTTGGACGAGTGATCGACTTGATGGAATACCATAATTTGTAAGAGTCCAACTAACAACTAACTTAAGATCTTTAGGTACTATATTCCTTATTTAGTTAGGGGAATTTTTTATTTATCAGGGCTGCTGGGACCTTAGTAAAACTCATTCCTCACATGAGGTATGTGGAGTATCTCTTAGAAGTAGAAGATCAGTATTTGGAAACATAATAATAGGGTTAATTGAAGACTGCTTCTTTATCTTGGAATTGAGATAGGGAAAAAGAAAGGAACTGGACTTATGATTTCATTGATGAAGAGATTTTCTAGTGAGAAAAAGTCTTCTACCAATGCAGGTTAGCACCATTTGGGCAACTTATAGTTTTAGAGAGTTATGTAGAACATTGAGAACTTACAATTGAATTGCCCAGAGACACACAATTAGTATACGTCAGAGGTCTGCCAAGGCTTGGTTGTCAGCACTGGTTTTTTTTTTTTCTAACTTTGCTCAAATTATGAAATTTTAAGAATCTGGTTTATGGATGAGATGCAAAATCAAAATCTATTATTAGGCAGCCTTATTTTGGGTAACTAAAATAATCTTTAGTTTTGAAAGAATACACTTTTGAGAATGTTAAAATTATAATATACAAAAGAAGTATTCTTTACTTAAGTAGAAAATTGGTTGATTTAAACCATTGATGTGCAGCCCTTTTTCGTTATCATGTCTCCCCCCTCCTATTTTGGCTCAGTAATCTATGTTAGTGTTTATTTTTTTAGTATAGATATCTATATTCTGCTCTTTCCACGTTCCCTAGAGAAAAAGGAATGATGGAAATGAGTAGGTAAGATCTTATTGCTGGCTGGAACAGGTGAGGCTCCTCCTTTTATTTCCTTATATTATATTACCCATCTTTTGAAATGGCCAGACCATTGGAGAACAATTTTTTGAATAATCAGAATTCTCTTTTGCAAATCCAGATCGAAAAATGACCTGGAATGTCACATTGCTTTATTTCATTTGGAGAAAACAGACAAACAAAAAAATAGGCCTGCACTTGGTACATGATTATTTTCTTGGTCTAAGCCCTGTTTTTCTTTCTTTAATAAAATATTTTGCTCCCAGAAGATTTTCAGCCCTACTTTAATTCTTTTTACTTTAAACATTTAGAGAATGACATATATATATTTTATATATTAGCAACAAAATAATATATGTTGAATCGAGTTTCATGTGTTTATTTTCCTTTAGTTTTCTAGTATTTTCTGTTTCATTTCTTTGACTAATTGCCATTAAAAAAAAAAGCTTAAGCAGAGTTGCATTAATTCTGTTTGTAAATATTTTTATTATGAATTGGAATTTAAGGGCCTTAAACTTTTCCTATATAATTATTGCTAATTTTCCTTTCTTTTTATATGTTATTGTTTGTCAGTTATTTTTGAAACTATTCTTCTGTAAAGTACCCTTTATCATTTTCTTTATTTATATTTTAATTTTTCATTATTGCTAATTTTCCTTTCTTTTTATATGTTATTGTTTGTCAGTTATTTTTGAAGCTATTCTTCTGTAAAGTACCCTTTATCATTTTCTTTATATTTTAATTTTTCATTCTTGGATATTCTATTCCTCACAGCAGCTTAAGAAATTCAAAAAGACTTAGTAATGTATTACAGAGATCAAGGTTATTATGTGTGTAATTACCATGGCTTTATGAGAAATACCAGAGTCAGTGGATAGTCTGGTGGCCTTTGGCAGTCATTTATTTATACTGATAAGTTATCCTAGTCAGCCTCTTATCATGGCCCTGCCTCTCTTGAAAGACTAGTTTCACTCCACTGGTTGAAACAAGAAAAGTTTATTCTCCTTTAGGTGAAATCTAAATATTTGCTGGATAGTTTTCTCCTGATCTCTGATGATTAATGGAGAGATTAAAATGAATAATATTCTTCTTATACTGTAGCATTTTATAGACTAGTCTTGGTTACTGTACTGGAAAGTATATGATGACTTTTTATTATATGATGTGATTGTATAAAAAATTTAAAGCTTCCTTTCACATTTTGGTATATAAAGGAAATGGAACATCGAGATTTAAAATGGGTTAAAAGTATGACCAAACGAGTGTTGTAATTATGAATAGTCTTTGTAAAGTTTGAACCTTTAAAAAAAGTTGCCAAGATTTAGGCCATTCCTGATTTCTCCGTGAGTCTACTGTATTACAACTCCAAGAGGACAGGGGATACTTATTCATATTTTCTTTTATCTTCCTTTTTCTTCTGAGAGGGAGTGACAAGAAACTTCAATGAATGTTTTTTTTTGTCAAAAGCGTCCTCTTAAGATGATAGATAACCATTTATATATAATTTTGCTGGAATAAAATTTTACTTGTAAAAGACAGAATTATGTTTTAGGCTAAATCAGGTATAAAGACGATCTACTTTATATAGAAGTTTTGATTTAGTGACATACATATTCTAACTGTAGTCCAAATAAAAATCTTATCTCGGCTTCACATCTTTCGTTCTTTTTCTTGTTTTCTGTCACTTTCTGTCTCTGTCATGCTGTCTTTGTTACTCTATGTCATTCTCTCTGACCTGTCTTGATCACTCTTTCGTCTCTCTGATGCTGTCTTTTTACTCATTTTCTTCTCCCTATTCCTCTCTCTCTCTCTTGGTTGCTTTCTCTTTCTGCTTCTCTGTCTTACCATGTCTCTGCTTCATATACATACATACATACATGCACACGTAGATACATGCATACGTGCACACATTTGTAAATATGTCTATGGAGTCAAGGCTTTAAAAACATGGCTGGATAGATGCCACCTGGGAAATGGAACCCTTGGGGAAAAAAATCCACCCAAATGTAAAGTTGAAAGGGATCGGTTTACTTCAATGAATCTTTTACCTCATTGATATTGGTATCGTTTCAAGTGGAGCAGATTGCAGCCATTTTATATATTCTTCCCCCTCTCCTCCACCCTATGGTTCTTGTCATGTTCTACCATAAATCCTAGGTTCTCTAAAGGTCTTGCAGTATAACACTGAATATAATTTTTTGTGTTAAGAGTTTTTAAAACACATGTATACAGTAATCATAATAGCTCATATATATGAGATTTTCAAAGCTAAAAGGATGCTTTGCTCATAGTATTGTCAAGTAGTCCAGATATCCCTTATTTTATAGATAAGTAAACAAGCTCAGATGTGCAATGGCTCACGTAATAAAGTGACTAGGAAACATATTTTTCCAGGAAACATGACATACTAACATTACATTGTTAGGGAAATGGAATGATAAGATATCCTTTGGAATCTAGCCGGATTGTTTTAAGTTTTCTGTTTCATTCTTGTCCGACTCTTTGTGACTCCATTTTGGGTTTCCTTGGGAAAGATACTGTAGTGGTTTGCAGTTTACTTTTCTAGATCATTTTACAGATGAAGAACACAACGTGAACAGTGTTAAATGACTTGCCCATAGTCACACAGCTAGTAAGTGTCAGAGGCCACTTTTGAACTCAGGAAGGAAAATGAGTATTTCTGACTCTCGGCCCTGCACTCTGTTCACTGCTGCCACCTAGCTGCCCTGTTTAAATATTAGAAAATTTAAATTATTCATTTGTTCTTAGGTATTTGGATATTTTTTGGGTTACAAATATATTGCTTTATATTGTTTCATGACACCAAACAGAATTTTATTAAAAATGACCACTATAATATCTACCTATTTGTGATATTAATCCCAAAATTGAAAGCAAAATAAGTAGAAATCAAGCAAAATAGTTATTTTGCATTTGAATAGTTTTGAGCCAATTCTATTATTTTCTTTTAGGGAGAAGTAGAAAATAGTTAACCACAGAGTCAATTAATGTAGCTTTTCCTTGTTCTGCTGGGCATTGTTTGTTTGTTTGTTTGTATTAAACCTATTTCACTGTTGGCTGATACTTTCATACTTCTTTAACTCATAGGCAAAACAGCTTTCCTAAATTGCATGTCTGCAATAGACAAATCTAAACATTATTTGATATAGGGAATTTCCAGGGGAACTCTACCAGTGCTTATTGCCGCCTTCTCTGTAATTTGTAGCCTTAGAGGATTGTCTCAAGCACTGATAGCCCTGGAGATGTGCTCTATCTATTTCTATGAAAGGCAGGCTTGGACTCAGGTTTTCCTCACTTCAAGACACTTTCAAGATCAGCTTTGCCAAGCCGCCTCTCTGGTTTACCAGCTGAAGGCATTTTGGACAATTCTGCTTTTTGGTAGGTTGCTTCTACATAGAAATCTTTTATGTGGAGCATAATACTCCAGATGATGGAAACAAGTATTATCTTTTAACCTTTTGTAGTAATCAAGTCTGTGAATAAATGAAATTCTGTCATTAGAGAAATGATGATTCTTGGAAAGTATGTATAAGAATATTCTTTTAAATAAAGTCTTTATTATACAAAGAAATGTTAGATGAGCTCTTTCTTTGCAGCTCACTTGATGTAAGTCTTCCAATGACTAGCGTTTGGTCAGAATGTATTAAATAGCTACATGTCCCCTTTTCTGCTTGCACAGGTAATTAAGGTGTACAACGAAGATGGAAGCAGCAGAGCGCTGGAAGTACCAAGTGATGTCACAGCTAGAGATGTTTGCCAGCTGTTAATTATCAAGAATCATTACATTGATGACCACAGTTGGACCCTTATTGAACACCTTCCTCATGTAGGTTTAGGTAAGGAGATGGAGCTGTGTTTTCATTTAATTCAACAAATATGATAATTGCTCAAAGATCATCTGTGTCATCCATGCCCTTCCTTTTTAACATGGGCAAGATTCTTCTTCAGGTAAACACAGTTTGTGGGAGATGTGGGCTGAATCAGGTAGAAATAGTCTTGTCTTACTAAAAAACAGCATTGGTTTCAAGAGAGGAATAATGTTTTGTAAATTTATTTATCCTCTTTTTTTTTAATGAACATTTAGCAACTTGAATTAATTCCTTGAACCAAAACATGAACTTGTCCAGAGAAATTCTCGGCTAATGGATGTTTGTTCCTAATATTAAAGTTCTCTGGGAGAAGAAATTTCACAACCTTGTTTGGTGATCTAGTAAGAATATCTGGAGGTCTGAATGAGATAAGCCATAATTTGGGCATTTATCATGTTCATTCTGGGAGTAGATACCGGGAAATCTGAAGTATTCTTTCCAGTCTGGTTTAAATATATGAGATGGCTATCATAGTCAAATCGGCCCTTGTTTTGTACCGTAAAGTGAGGCAACACAGTTTTCCCACTTGCTACTTTAGTTTCTAGCATAATTAGCTTAAGCATATATATATTTCCTTAACTTTTACAAGTGGAGAATGTCAGCTAATCAACAAGTATTTATTAAGCCCATACTATCTTCCAGATACTGTATGAGTCACTGGAGATATAATCAGAAATGAAACCCTCTACGTTCTATTGGGGAAGACATGATAATACATGCATTTTTTTTTTTTTTTTTTGGTGGGAGAGCACTATTGGCTAGTGAGATCAGGAAAGTAGCAGTTTGTGTAGTGGTACTTAAGCTGAGTTTTGAAAGAAACTAGGAATTTGAACATGTGGAGATGGTTGGGGGGTCCATTCTAGGTATGGAGGGAACAGACTCTGCAAAGTCATGGAGCAGGGAGATCGTGTCACATGTGAGGGATAGACCAGTTTCATGGAATATGTGATCTGGGTTAGAGGAGAATAATATATACTAATACCGGAAAGTTAGGTTAGGGCCACATTGTGAATTCCAAATAAAAGGGCACAGAGTTAATCCTAAAGGTTTAAAAAACCCTTTTTAAAATAGCCACTGGACTTTGTTGAGTTGGGGGGTGACATGATCTGATTTGTGCTTTCGTATTTTCACTTTGAAAGCTATGTGGAATGTGCATTTGGAGAGAGGAGAAAATTAAGGTGGATGACCAGTGGGAGAGGTGGGGGGAAGGAAAAGGTATTTGTGTGATGACTGCTATGTGTCAAGCATTTTGCTAAGTAAGCCTTTTTTACAAATATTACCTCACTTGATCCTCAAAACAACCTTATGAGGTTGTTATCCCCCATTTTACAGATGAGGAAACTGAAGCAAACAGAAATTGGTTGACTTGCCCAGCATTATAGCTAGTAAGTATCTGAGGCCAGATTTGGACCCAGGTTTTTCTGACTCCAGGTCTAATACACTATTATGCCACTAGTTGCTTCTCTCAAAAAGATGGATTGAGGACTATTGTGTAAGAACTGGCAAAGTTTGGCAACTGATTGATTATATGGGGTGAGAGAGAGTAAAAGTCAAGGATGAAACCAAGGTTTCAGAGACTTGAATGGCTAGAAAGATAGTCATGACCTCGTAGTAGGGTTGTTCAGAAGAGGGATTGATTTTGGGGGAAAATGAGTTACGTTTTGGATTTACTGTGTTTGAGATGCCTAAAGAATATTTAGTTTGAAATGGTCAGTTGACAGCAGGCAACCTGAAACTCAGAAGGCAGGAGACTAAGATTGAATATTTTGTTCTTGGAATTATCTGCATAGAGATGAAAACGGAACTCATGGAAGTTGATGAGTTTCACAAAAGAGTATAAAGAGAGAAGCCGGTAAAGAACAGAGCTTGTGGTATACCCATAGTTAGAGGTAGGCATGTTGTTTATGGTCCAGCAAGACACTGAAAAGTAGTAGTCAGACAGATAGGAGAAGAGCCAAGAGCAGATGGTGTAATTAAAACCCATAGAGGAGAGAATCCATCAAGAGGAGCTTGTCAGTAGTTTCAAGAGCTACAGAGAAGTCAAGAAGACTGAAGACTGAGAAAAAGCAGTATGATAATATAAAGGTCATTGAGAGCTTTAGAGAGGGCAGCTGCAGTTGAGTAATACAATTGGATAGATTTCAAGGGGTTGAGTAGTGATTGAGAAGTTATAGCAGTGAATGTTGACAGTTTTCTCTAAGAGTTTATGAAAGGAAGGAGAGGAATGTAGAATGATATATAGGTATATAGAATGATGGTTTGTGGGGATGATGAGGGTTTTTAAGGAGGAGTGAGATCTGGATATATTTGTAGTTAGGGGGGAATAAATCAAGAGATGGGGAGAGATTGAAGATTAGTGAGAAAGAGGGACTGATTATATAATTAGGCCAATGGAAGAGACAAGATCTAGAGTACAAGTAGGGAGGCTGTCCAGGTTGGGTGAGAGAAAGCCTGTTTATATCTGTATCTGTATGTCATACATACATACATACATACATACACACACACACACGTTCACTTTGTGGTGAGAACATGCCATGCCCCTTGCCAATACAGATCAAAACCTTCGTTGCTTATAGACTTGCCTGGGATAACATAGGCAGTTTGTGACAGAGACAAGACTTAAATCCAGGTCTTCTTGACTCAAAAGTTGACACTCTACCACTATTCTACATTGTTTTATATGTATATAATTCTTTTAGGTAGACCATTTCCATGTGCTTTTGAGATTTTAGTATGAGGTAAAGTGAAAATTAAATTCTTCTTGTAGGCTTCAAGTGAGAAGACAAATATTTAAACATTTTTGTTTCTTTTCTGGAAACTGCTAAAAATGATATGAACCAATAATCTTTTTTCTAAAAATGGCACCTGATACAGGCCTTGGAACCATACGTAAGTGACTTTAAGTTATTTAAGCAATCAGTAAATATCAAGTATCCACTATGTACCAGGCGACAGAGGCAAAAGACAGCCCCTGCCCTGAAGGAGCTCATGTTCTACTGGGGGAGACAGCATGCAAACAAATATGTATAGAGCCGGTATGTACAGTGTGAATAGGAAGCAGTTAAAGAGAGAAGGCCTTAAAATTAAGAGAGGTTGGGAAAAGCTTTCTATAAAAGATGATATTTTAGTTGGGACTTAAAAGACGCCAGGGAAGTCAGTAGGAACAGTTGAGAGAGGATAGAGTGTTTGAGGCATGGGGGACAGCCAGAGAAAATGCCTGGGCACAAGAGATGGAGCATCTTATTCCTGGAGTGTCCAGGAAGCCAGTGTTGCCATGTTTATCACGCTTTTTGATTTAGGTTAAAATCTCTGGGAATAAAAGTACGGATCTTTTTATTGTAATCAAATACAACTAGTGATAAAATATGTAAGTATTTCTTTCATGTAGCCTGTACTAACTTATCACTAACCTTACTGCCAAATGTCAAACTAATATTTTTTGGTTCTTATTCATGTCTTGTAAATTGAGGCATCTTCCAGGATGAATAGCAGCATTGAATGGCATTCTTTTCCTATTACTTTTTTTAGTGAATGAAGATAAATTACACCTTTTTCATAGATGTAATTATGAGTATCAGAAAATGCCCTTGAACTAGATGATGAATTCTTGATTTGTTCACCTGTAAATGAAATTTATAATGCTAAGAGCCTATCAAATTAAAGACTGATTTGACAAAACTCTGATTAAGTGTGATAATGTCCTAAGAATTTTTGGCTAAAATTTCTCAGTCAACAATATGCTTATTCAAATACAAACTTCTAAGATTCAGGATCATTTCCTCTCAAAGATAGTGCACTGGATCCCACTTTGCCTGTTAGATGCAACATGTACACAAACAAGTATGGAACTCAAAAATTGTGGGAGAGAGAGCACTTTAAAATGGCAAGATAGTTGTGATAGCAGAGAATGAGAATTAGGGAATGCTTCATGGAGGAAATAGCATGGAAATGAACATTATATGGATAGATAACACATTTATTAAGCTCTTACTGAGTTCCAGGCAGGGATGCAAATACAAGAAAGAAAGATAGGCCTTGCCTTCTAGGAGCTTACTTCCTAATGGGAGAAAATGATAAATACAAAGGAGTAGTTGGAAAGGGGTGGCAATAGGGTTTGTGTTAGGTTGGTATGGAAATGGATTAAAAGTGTGGAAGACATGAGAACCTGGGCAAGATAAGACCAAAGTTGGCTTGGCTGAAACCAGGAAAGTTCCACTGACTGACTCCAAGATTCCAGTGGGAAAGAGATAGAGATGGCTCCAGTAGGTCATGACATGTAAAGGTCCTGGAAATACAGTGGAAACCTGATTCTGAAAGGCAGAAATGAGGATAGAATTGCATTCCAGGCATGAGGGACAACTTGTACAAGTGCTAGGAAGCAGAAATTAGTCTTAAGTTTGAGGAATAACTAGAGTTCAGAGTAATATGAAATTTTAAAAATTGGATTGGAACCAGATTGTGGAGAACCTTAAATGCTCACCTGAGAAATTTTCGTTTTATTGTATAGGAAACTGGAAATAATTGAAGTTGTTTCAGTAGTGTTGGGTAGTAAAGTAGATAGAATTTTTATAAACTGATAATTTGAAAATTCTGCCAGTCTGGCATTGTTCCAAATTGCTTTCCAGAAAGGCTGGACCAGTTCCCAGCTCCACCAGCAGAGCATTAATATGCCTGTTTTCCCATAGTTCCTCCAATATTTGTCATTTTACTTTTTTTCTGAACTTCACCAATCTGCTGGGAGTGATAATTTGCATCTCTAATTATTAGAGATTTGGAGCATTTTTTCCCCATATGGCTATTGATAGATTGGATTTCTTCCCTTGAGCTCTGACTATTCATATCCTTTGAACATTTATTAATTTTGGAATTATAAAATTGAATCAATTCCATATATATCTTGTAAATGAGACTCTGATCTGGTTGGCGTGTTTTCTTTTGGACGATGCCCGAGGTGGAGCTACCATAATCCTTTTCTTACTTAGCTGATGGATTCTTCATTGTGACAGGTTCAAAATGAGGTTCTAATCTATTGGGTACCTTAGCCTTACAATGAAGAAGTCACACACACACACACACACGTATATATATATATATATATATATTATATATATGCAGTTTCTTCATTCAACAGCTAAAGTATGTGTCTGTGTATGTTGTATGTATATGTATACGTATGTATACATTTCCGAAGTTCAAACACACTCCTGTTGTGTCTAATTCACCTCCTGCTCCAACAACCTAGGTTTGAAGCAGGCCTGTGTTATTTCAGATCCACTGGATGTCACTCTCGTTCTCTGGATGCACATTCCTGCTTTTACTTAGCAGTACACAAGGAAGAACTTCAATCTCGAAGAAGTCATCTGGAACTTAATGAGATCCATATTTGCCTCCCTTTAGTTTTGTTTCCTAATTGAAGCTACGGTGTGAAACAGAGGCAATTAGCCAGAGTTATCAAGCACATATATTCAGACTGCTCAGGAGTCACTTTAGGAGGAACTTGTTGTAACATCGGCACACTGAACTTCTTAGCTTAGTGTTTTTAACAGCCAAAATGAAATACTAGATGCTTTTTCCTTTAATAGTTTTCGTTTGTGTAGTTGTCTGTATACCACCTCTTTAAGACAGAAGAAATTTACAGAGATGATAAAAAGATAGGCCTGAAATATTCTTCTGTTGAAATTTTTAGGTTATTTTTATATTATATATTTATATTAAATTCATACATGTATCAGTAGTGTAGAATTTTATCTTGTATTTCTTGCAGTGGTTTTGTAGCTTTGTATATTGCCCATATTTCTGACTGCATGGTCATTGGTAGCAACAAAAATAATAATTAAATACCTACTTATTCATCCAAAGACAGTTATGTACACCTGGTCCCTCTCTCCTAGCTTTTAGTCTCTTAAAGATGCCATTACAGATACATGCAATCCAGAAAATTTCAGGCCAAAGATGAGAAAATGTCAGTTTAGTACTTGAATGGAAGGGAGGGGAGGGGACATATTTGTCACGTCAAATATAAGTAAGTTTATATCAATGATAGTAAGTTTTTGATGGTGCCGAAGAGTAAAGCCTGTCCAGATTAGGCAGCAGTCAGCTAACAACAGCCACAAAAGAGAGGGCTCAAGGAGGAGGTAGGATTTATAGCACACTTTTTAAAGTCTCTGATGTTGTGAAACTGCTTATAATGTTTAAGTTGAGAGAAGGTTGTAGACAGTTGCTGAAGAATAAACTATAATTTCTTTTATACATAGCAGTTCCCAGCATCAAGATTTCCCAACCACAGCAGATATTCAGTTAAATTTGACAGTGGCAGTTTTCCTGGTGATATTGCTTCTGTTAGAAAGGACTGTTGGGTTAAGAATCCCTTCAGAAATAGAGCCCTCTTTTGTCCACGGCTTCTCTTGTTTTTGTTTTGTATGGTAGGTGGCTGTTCATTTTTATCTGAAAATGAGACTCAAAAAAATTTATGTAGTTTCCCCCTAACATATGAGAGTACAAGGACCATTTGTCTCCTGGAGTTTCCTATAACAAAGGTGTAAGAAGAATTGTTTTCTGGGGGAATTAGAGGTAAAAAGCCACTTTTGTTTCTTCTCTTATCAAGTGAGAAGAAGAGTGGGGACTCAGATTTCTATTTGAGCTTCATGCTGTACTTTCAGTAGATTCAGTGAAGAAACCCAGGCAGAAGGTCACAGGTGAGCACTTTCTATTCCTGGAGGATTGAGGTTTAAAAAAAAAAAGACTTTGAAGTTAAATCAACAGCTTCAGAAGGGAACAGGTTTTTGTTTTTAGAGAAAAACCCTGTTCAGAAATTAAATAAAAAACAGAATTATATATAGTTACTTCCATTTGATAGTTGCCACAAAACTACAGTAGATTGTGAAACATCAAAGTAAATTTGTTAGTGCTGTAGAAATAGAAATTTAAAAAATTTTTATACTATTGTTAAGTTGGTTAGAGATGTCTATAGATGACAAAGAGGGCAAAAACGTCTCTCTGTACATACACACACACACATATATATAGCAAATATAGTTTTGTTTTCAATGTATACTAGAAACGTTTACAGGTGTTTTTCTTTCTTTTTTTGCAAGTGCTTAGCATTTTTAGGGTAGCTTTGTATCTGTGAAATTATGAGAATACATTTCAATATGTAGCAAATATTAAATTTCTGTCTTGTATTTAAACCTGAGGTAAGAGAATTTTTTAAATAAGAAATCACAAAGTAATGATAAATTTAGATGAGTTTTTCTTGCATTCATTTTTTCAGTGATCAAGATATTTATTTTGAACTGTTATAATCTAAAATAATATATTTTATAGATTTTTTTTGTCTTTATGTCCTATTCATTTCACACCCTAGCTCTCTAGACTGAACTATATATATCTTGTGACAAAAACAATTTAACAGAAACTTCTGACTGCTCTCTGACAATACATACAGCATTGTTGTCTAGTAATTCTCTACCTATGTGCCATGAAAGAGGAAGTATGTTTTAATAGCTCATATAGAGAACACTCTTCATTGGTTTTCCAGTACTCAAAAGTTCAATTTCTTTTTAGTGATCTTTTCATCAGTCTTGTTTCAATCAAACCTATATCTTGTTCTTTTGGTACTACTTACTTAGTTCTGCATCAGTTTATACAAATTTTTCACATTTCTCTCAATTCCTCATATTTACACTATAATTATGAATGTTACTATGATATTGTGTTGAAGTAAATAGGTGCCTAATTTGTGATATTTAATTTGTGATCACACATAGGAAATATTTCTTGTTTGCTTTTTAATTTTAACAGTATTTTTGAACCTTCTTTAGCTAATTAAAATTTACTTAAAGTTTCAGTGGGAACTAAGGAAGAAAAAAATGAAAAGAGAGAAAAAGATTTAGTGTTCTAGGTAGCCCATAATTATTTCCTTTTACCAGCCCTCAGGATTAAGCCTGGGTAAACCTGAGAAGTACATAGATTTTGCTCAACTTTCCTCCGTCTCTCTTTTCAAGACTCTTCTACGTTGTCTGATCCCCTGGGTCTTGGTGTTCTCTCTATCCCTCCCCTGGTCAGAGCCAGTTTTCTATTCGTTGTCAGTGTTAAATACTAATCATGGTAGTGATTTAATTTACTATAAAGTGTAAATGACAATTCAAGTAAATGGATACACACGTGCACGCACACATTTTGAATATATATTGAAATGTTTACCTGGCCTGTTGAAAGTTCAGTACAATCTGTGGTTGCTGTTGCTCCTGCATCACTAGAAGGCAACCTGTACATTTCTGCCCCGTGTATATTTCACAAATACAGATTCCCATGAAACACAAAAGAAAGACACTGAAGGCAGAATGCTTGCTTTCTTTTAGACAGGCTGCCTGGTAACATGTAGTATTGATGCTAATTACCAAAAATGGCTCCTATGGACACTCATGTATGTTTTCAGGCTTGCAGAATCCCCTACAAGCATTGTCTGAGCGGATCCTTGCAACCATCTGGGGAGATAAGGACCTCAAGGTCTGTTTTCCAGATGAGTACACTGAGGGTCGTAAAGATTACGTTGTTGGCCCAAGATGTAGTGAGTGACAGAGTGTAAAGATATGTCATTAGATTTCAGATAAGTTCAGACTAAGTCATCCTGTTTTTCACTTTAACCCAAAGCAATTCTTTATCTGGCATTATTGATACATTACTTTAGAAAGTGAAAATTTCTAGATTACTAAAGCTTACTCATGAGCCCTGTTTGACAGAAATATTTTTAAATTGTATTTTATAACAGCCTGCTTTATTTGTAGTTTGCTGGATGTAATGGAAATTTGTCTTGGTGAGTCAGTCATTTTGAATATTTTTTTTTTTTGTGGGGGGAGTTGTTAGCGATCTGGGCTATGATAGAACGATACCCTGGGAAGCTGTTGCTTCCAGATTAAATTGCCCAGTATGGTAATTCATGCTCCTCCCTCTTAGCCACTTTTTCAGATTGGGAAGGTGAACAGTTAGATCTGTATTGGAATACTAACTTTGTGCTTCCTATAAAGCTTCCATATAAAGCTATGGACAAAGTAATCCAATCTTTCTGGGCTGAAGTTTTTCTCATCTGAAAAATGGCAGTATAAATATTTATATTAGCTGCCTGTGATAGGGTTGTTGTGGGGAAAATGTTCTGTGAACCTCAAAGCACTTTATAATTGTGAGCAATCATTCTCAGTATGCTTTGTTTTAGGAACCCTTTCATGAGATCGTAAGAGTTAGAGTTGGAAAAGGACATTAGAATGTGTGTGTTTGTCCTTCGTTGTGGAAGAAGACCAGCCATCAGAGAAATAATGACATGACTTGCACTTGACTTTGTTTTGAACGAGGGAGGGCTGTGCAGGTCACCAGCCTCACTTCTCCTCCAGAGCCATCTGAATCCAGTGACCAGATATTCATCAGGATGACTGGAGATGACCCAGGATGAGACAGTTGGGGTTAAGTGACTTGCCCAAGGTCACACAGCTAGTGAGTGTCAAGTGTCTGAGGTGAGATTTGACTTCAGTGACTCCTTCACTGGTGCTCTATCCACTGCACCACCTAGCTGCCCCACAAAGAGACCATCTAATTGAAACATCTCATTTTTCAGACGATGAAAACTGAGACCCATGAAGTAGCCTGTTTGAGATCATGCACTCAGTAAGTAGTAGAATTGGGATTAAAGTTAGGGCTTCGGACTCCAAATCTAGCATTAATTTTTATGGATTCAAGATTTTTTTCTTGAGATTTTTATTCCCTTTCATATATGTGTGTGCATATGTATGTATATATATATATATATATGTATATATATATATATATATATGTATATATATATATATATATACACACATATAGTATAATATATGTATATGTATACATATCCATATTTGTTAGGAGCTTTAATTTAGAATCTAAATATTTAATTCTGTTCACTAAGAATGCCTCTTGGAATTTGGGGCCCTTTGGGGTAATTATAGATCATAGATTTAGACCTGAAAGGGTCCTTAGAGGTTGATTCTAACATTCTCATTTTCCACATGACAAAATTGAAGATTGTCACTTGCCCAGTATCATGCATCTAGAAAGTGTCTTAGGCAGAATCTGATGTTGTGATGTTAACATCATTGATATAGATTGAGCTTGTGAAGTATGAGCATTTGTGCCTTGTTTGGATTTCAGGGACTACGTCTCTAGAATTGAGGAGTCATTTATGGATGTATCTTGTTAGGTATTATTATAGATTTCTTGAGCAAAAGTTTTTTTTTTCTAGCCACTGATGGCCAGTGGTTCTAGAAATATGGATTCACTTTTTTCTGGGTACCTTAAACTCTTTAAGTATAAATGTTACTAAGCATATAATTTTTATAAAAGGTTTTAGAAAATGAGAAATTAATTTAGAGCATGATTCTAGACATTTTGGAATGTCTGATGCTTTTCTATATTTTCTGTCATAAATTATTACTTCTGTTATTTAGATATTCCAGTTTCATTTTCCCATACTATCCATGATAAGACATGGCCTTGATTAATTTTCTTTGCCCACATAGTGTTGTATTTTCTTGAGGCTTACAGGTTCAGAGGTAAGTGTGAAGAATGTAACATGTCAAAGTCTTTTAACTAAACAAGCTGCAAAACTCAACTTTCTTTCTCTCTGGGATTGTTATTTTTCCTGAGGTTCACGCTCCAATTAAACATTTACCTTTGTATCTTCTATGTTTAGCGTATAATGGAAATATATAGCTTTATTAGGGAACTATCCAGTTGTCTAACCCCTTCTGTTTCTACCATATCAGACTCTTTGAATCATAGTGAGAGCTGCTTACTGTTTAGCTAAAACTGTCAGACAAACTTCCCAACAGATTGGTATTATGTTCTTTTAACTAACTTAAAAAAATGTGGCTGAAATTCTTGTCAATAGTTTTAAAATTAACTTGAATATAACATATAACTATGACTATAAAATAATGAGGGATTTTATAAGTGGTACATTAAAGTCACTCTTTTCTTTATGAATGGCTAAATAGTTGTTTCCCAACAGCATTGATGGGTATAATCTTTCTTGCTTATAAAACGGTAAAAATCAGTCTGTTTCTCTTCTTTCAGATCCAAAATGACCCCTATAAATTTATACCTACCCTACCACACCTGGCAAAAAAGAGATTAATTCTGCCCTTCTGTATAAGTCTATATAAAGTTTTCTTTTGTATGTTTTTGACCTCTGAAAGGTTCATGAATTAGATTGGATAAATTTCAGATCATTGCCATTTGACCTGAGTTCCCTCTTTATTTCCTATTGCCATATACTTTACTAATTATTTTGATAGACCCTAAAGTCTAGTTGTATAATTTTCATCTCTGATCCAATAAAGGGTTAGATGTCTGCTAATCTGGCAGTTTTTGTTCCATTTTCTTTTCTTACTTTCTGGTCCATAATAGGCTGGTTGCAAGTAATTTTTTAACCTTAGAACTACCTGAAAATTGTTCTGATTATGAATGATATTATTTGAACATTTCAGGCAAAAATGGCTTTAAACCTACAAAATTTCTCATTCTTCCCTTCCACTGATTTCTACTTTGTGGACCATTACACTAACTTTTTTATGTGCTCAGTACTCATTAATGCAAGTTTCTCTGGTGTTTCCTTAAAGTTTCTGCTCACAGCAATTCTCCCTTTGAAAGACATGGTGACACCTACTAAATGTGGCTCATTAAAAAAAATACTTTTATTTCTTCTTTGATTGAATTCGTAGGTTATGTAAAATTTACATAAGATTATAGTTTACATATTTTGACATCTTGCCTACTTTCAGTTGGATTCCAAATTCCTTCCTTTTTCTGTTTCTATACTCTCAGATCTTTGCCAGGTTGCTTGCTAATAGTTCGTGGAGTTTTTTCCCACATTTGTTAAATAAGTATGAAGCTCTGTGTCAGTATGACATGGTCTTGCTTTCAAGGAGTCTACAGTTTACCTGGGATATGAGACATTCAAATATAGTAATTGTAACGGTATATAAGGTAACATAAAAGTACCAAGTGACTGAACAATATAAATGCTATTGGAGTTCAGGAGCATGATTGATCATTTTTTGGCTGGTTGGAATAATCAGGCATAGCTTTATGGGGGAAATTAGATTTCAGACTGGTTAGGTTAGGTAGGAAAAGGGAAGGGGAAAATTTTGTATTCCTGTTGAGGTAATAGATGGAAAAAAAGCCATACATACACACACACAGAGGCTAAAAAGATACAGTATCTTTATGATTGAGTAAAAATAAATGAATGAATGAATGAATGCAACCAAAAAGTGTAAAGGAAGGAAATTGCACTAGAAAAGTTGGTACTATTAGTTTTGAGGGAGCCTTGGATGCCAGAATGAGGAATTTGGATGTGTTCCTCATCCTTGTTGACCTTTCTGCAGCTGACTGACTGTATTCTTCTGGATATTCTCTCCTCTGGTTTACATGACCGTCTCTTGGTTTATCTACCTGTAGGACTTTTTTTAGGTCTCCTTTGTTGATTCACATGCCATGTTCTATCCACTAACTGGGGTTATATTCCAAATCTCTGTTCTTTGACCTCTTTTATTTTTGCACTCTCATAGTAATCTCATTAGTTCCCAAGTGGTCAATTTTCATTTCTGAACAGATGACTCCAAGATCTATATATTTTCCTCAAAGTCTCCCTTCTGAGCTCCATTCTTACATTCCCAATTGCCTGTCAGATATTTCAAACAATATGTCTTTTAGGCATCTCAAATGCAACATGCCCCCAAACAGAACTCATTGGCTTCCCCACAAATCCCACCCCTCATCTAAACTTAACGTATTACTGTCCATGAAACTACCATCCTTCCAGTCATCTAGGTTCAAAGCTTTGGTGTCATCCTTGATTCCTCTAAAAATTGCAAAATCTTATACGTTTTTCCTCAGAAAAAATATTTCTTGCAATATGTCCCTTTCTCTTCACACACACAGCCACCACTGGGTCAGTCTTTTATCACGTCTTGCCTAGACTATTATAATATCTAGTCTTCCTGCTCCAATTTTTTCCTATCCAATCTATCCTCTACTTAAGCTTCCACAGCAATTTTCCTTAAGTGTAGGTCTGACCATATCACCTGCCCTGCTCAACAAACTCCATTAACTACTTTTTGCCTTCAATTGCAAGTATAAAATCCCAGCTGGGGTCCTTCCTGTGTTTCAAGCCTTCTTACATTCTATTCTCCAACCTACTTGCCTTTCCTTATACGTAATAGCCTCTCTATTGTCTCTGTCTTTATACCAGTTCCTTGTTTTGCCTGAACACTCTCCCTCCCAACCTTTAACTCTTGAAATTTGTGACTTCCTTAAGACTCAGCTCAAGTGCTGCTTCCTTCAGGGAATCTTTCTTGGTTGCCCCTAGCTTCTAGTTACATCCCCTCATTGCTGGTGTGGTCTCTCTCTCACTAGAATATATAAACTCCTTGAAGACAGGCGTTTTTTTTGTATCCAAAGTATTTAGTGTAGCAACTAATACATGATAAGTGATTGCTGAAAAAGATTTTCATGAAGATTACTCTGATGATATTGTGTAACGGATTAGGGAGTGAAGTGATCAAAGGCAGGGTGGTCAACTAGAAAGCTAGTATAGCTGTGTAATTTTGAAGCCATCAAGGCTTAACCTAGCCTGGTGAAATTGGAATGTAAAGGAGGGGAAGAGCTTAAGAGATATTTGGAAGTAAGGATTGATGGAGCTGGTTGATTAGATGCATCTGTACATGTGGGGTGAGGAAACAGCACATCAGAGATGATTTTCAAGAGTATTTAGATGACTGAGAAAAGGTGGCGCCATTGACAGAAATTGACAAGCCAGAAAGGGAATTGTTTTATGAGACAAATAGAGTGAGTTTATACATGTTGAGATGGAGGTGACATTAGAACTTGGAATTGAACATGTGTGATAGGACATCAGAGATATAGCAGTGGAACTCAGAAAAAAATGACTTCTGTAGATGGAGAGGTGCGAACCATTTGCAGGGAGCTTGGTAGTTGAAGCCAGGAAAGGAGACTAAAGGCCTAAGAGAGATTATAGACAGAGAACAAAGGGTTAAGTATTAAGCCTTAGGAGGAAGCATTTGTACTTAGGGGAAGAGAAAGATGAGTGAATGAAGACAGAATAGAAGTTGGAAGTTAAAAAAACCAACAAACCTATTTTCAGTATTTGTTCCATCCAAACTCATTAGTATGCATGGCTTATTCTCTTGAGAAGTTCCTTTTAAATGAATAGTGTCTTAAAGAAGTTAGTGCTCTAGGTGAAGGGTTACTTTTGGAATGCTCAAATCCTAGTACTCAGATGCTTTTCAAATAAGTCTTAGGAACAACTCAATAGTGTAAAACACCAAGATTTTTTCTTCCCTCCATTTCCTGCAGTTCTACCAGCAATGCCAGTGTTTGTTTTATAAGTAGGATCTTAACCTTTTAAGTCTGTTTGAAGTGACCTCTTCTTGACACTGCTAGTGCTTCCTTCCCTTTATGTCTTGCCGTTTTTTTTTTTTACTTTTTTCCTTCTTTCTCCTCTACCATTTATTTTTACATTAGAAATACATATTATTATATTTATATTGCTATATATTTACCAGATTGAATCTGTTTATTTTACTTAAAGTATCTATACAATGTGAGTACAGATCAACAAATCATTTTGATCAAATTTTCATTTCTGTCAAACAATTCATTGACTCATCTCACTGAGTCTGAGAGCCTTTTTGGTTGTGAAAGTGTGGAGTACTATAACAGCTTAGGGTCTTATGAACCATTGGTTAATGAATTATGCATCATGCTAATTAGAAAGGTTTCTTATAGTACTTAATATAATTTTTTCTTGGGGTATAAATTATGTTTCTTGGACTTGGTGCTGTTGATAGAATGCTGAATTCAGATCTGACCTTGGAACACTTTCTAGTTGTATGACCCTAAGCAAGTCACTTAAACTTTGCCTTGATTTCTTCAACTGTAAAATGGGGAGGATAATAGCACCTACCTTGCAGGGTTTTTGTGAGAATCAAATGGATTTGTATTTGTAAAACATTTAGCACTGTACATGACTCACAGTAGCTGCCTAATAATCACTTGTTTCCTCCTCCTTCCCGTATTTATTAACCTTGTAAAAAGTTATCTTCTCTTCATGGTTTGAATTGTTAAAAGTATAACACATTTACTTTACAATAAACAACATTTACGTTCTGAGATGACAGAGTTAAAAAGAATTACTTGATGTTTTCTGTACGTTTATTTATGTTTGTGATCAGATTTATTTTGTAACTGACCGCAATAAAGCTAAAACAACTGACAACAGAAGGCATGTTAATTTTCATTCTCCCCACCTCTATTTTATATTGATGTGAAGATTGATGTGACTCTTTTTTAGAACTGAATTAAAATCTTAATACTGCTATAGTTATAAGGAAACTACAGTACAGTGAAGGCTATATATTTATTCTTAATCTTTTCAGAGAGAACGCTAGAAGATCATGAATTGGTGATTGAAGTTCAGTCAAACTGGGGAATGGAGGAAGAAAATAAGCTATACTTTAGGAAAAATTATGCCAAATACGAATTCTTTAAAAACCCAGCGGTAAGTAATATCAGCAAGTAGTACAAAATACTGCAATGTAAAATAAGCACTTCATTTTAATTAACTTTTCATGTTATTTTAAGAAGGAGAACATTTTAATACATATGTCCCCAGAATTAATTGTATTATTTCTCAATTATGGACTCCTTAGCTTTTTGAAAGCACACTTTTGAAAGTGATTTTAGTAGGCTTTAAAAGTATATCATTCATCTTCCATTATAGAGAAGAGGCAATTGGTGCAATAGTACATGGAGCAAAAAAATCATAAAATCTGTGCTTTTGCTTTAGTTCTACTGCTAATTTGCTGTGTCTTTGGACAAAACACTTATATTTTGAACCTGTGTTTCTTCATTTGGTAAATGGAAAGGGATTGTGTTGATAGTCTGCATTTTAAAATTATTTGTTGGACATTTCCATTTGAATATTCTGCTAATACAAACTCAGTGTGGTAAAAACAACACTCATCTTTATAGCAAGAATGAAAAAATAAAAAGAACAGAAAGGACTAAGGATATCACTTCGAGAAAGTATGGAGTCCAGGGTGAATTTTGCAATGACCTACATGGAGTACACTTGACTTATCCATGTTGAAGTCACAGACTCAACTCCTTCATTGAAAAGAAGGTAAATGGATCTTGAAGAACATCTCTAATGGGGGAATGAGATACTCCGTAAGTAATAGAAAGAATGGTTTCAATTTGAAAACAGTAAATAAAAAGATATCAGAAGTGCAACAAATATTTATTAAGTACCTACTATGTGCCAGGTACTGTGCTAAGCACTTCACTAATGTTATCTCATTTGATCCCTCAGAAGAACCCTGCAAGATAAGTTCTATTATTTTCACATTTTACAAATGAGGAAAACAAATGAGGCAGATAGAGGTTAAATGACTTTCTCAGGGTCACATAGCTCATAAATTTCTGAGACTGTCTTTGAGCTCATCTTCCAGATTTCAGACCCAGTTCTCCATCCGCTGCTTGTCTAGGGGACTACTGACCTATGTGATGAGGTCAGAGGGTGGGGAGTTGTGCCACAGAGAGGAAAGGGAAGAAGGATCACCGAATACTGGGAGCCAAGGAGCGTGTTTAGCTGTGTCTTGTCCTGAGAATAGTCAGCTCTTCCTCTAAGGAAGCAACTCCTTCTGCTCTGAAGTGAATCTGTTAGTGCTGTCAGGTGGCCATCCAGTAAGTGCCAGAGGAAGGAATGAGGAATGATGACTGGTGGCTTCCTGTTGAGGAGTACTAAGGTCTCTATTTGTCTCCCTGCTGATACAGTATAGAAATATATTATTTCCCAGAGCATGTATCCAGAACATCACAGAAAACCTCCCAAACCCTTTCAATCCAAATGAGTGCCATCTATTTCTTTTTTTATGTGTGTGTCATTCACTTCTGATAAACTGTGTAGTTGCAATCAGGCCTGCCAAAAAGGGTCTAGAAATATTTCTAAGTATTATAAAGTCTTAGGCAAGAAACTGAGTTTTTAGGGAGCATTGGTGACATTTTCATCCTTGTTGCTTTCATGATCAGGATTTGGGATGGAAAAAGCTAGATAAGATGTTATCAAAAAATGAATTGTGGACTTCTGAACAGTTGTGCCAGAAACATCACTGCATAGGGATGGAGTGAACATAACAAGGCTAGCGAAAATACATTTGGGTAGTCTTGCAAATCTAATCAAAAAGGGCTTTAAATGGAAGGGAAGAAAAATGTCTCTACTAGCTATATACAGTAAAAAGTAGCTACAGTAAATGAAGAAGAAAGCAGTAGAGTCTCAGCAATTCACAGGAGAAAAAAATGCTAGAAAAAGAACTAGCAGTAAGACTCAGCCTGAAAATTTTTTTATTTTTGTTGTCATTTCAGTCATGTCTGATTCCTTGTGACCCCATTTGGGGATTTCTTGGCAAAAATACTGGAGTAGTTTGCCATTTCTTTCTCCAGCTCATTTTACAGATGAGGAAATTGAGGGAAATAGGACTAAGTGACTTGCCCAGGGTCACACAACTAAGAAGTGTGTGAAACTGGATTTGAAATCAATGTGCCACATTTGTGCGTACACACAAATGCATGAAATATTGGAAATAAGTAAGAAATCCCACTTCCAGGAATTACATTTGTTTTAAACAAAAAAAGAAAGGAATTTTTCTTGTCAGGTAAACAGGAGCCATTGGAATCTCAACAGATCAGTTCTTTTTTATTTAAAGCTTTTTACATATTGTCTTCAGCCTCTTAAATATAGTTTGGAAAAGTGGAGAGGACACTGGATTTCAGATTGTGGTGACCTAGATTCAAATTCTGGCTCGGACACTAGCTGACCTGGGCAAAGGCACTTGATTTCTCTATACCTTATTTTTTTCACCGTAAAATGAGGGAGTTGTAGTGGACAGCTATTAAATCAGTGATCCTATGACTCTTGCTTTACGGTTTGAATACATGCTACTCTATGGTTCAGTCAGGCTGCTTCTTTTTTAAACCATTCCTTATACATAGGAACTCAGATACAAACTTACTATTTTTATTGATATCAACTTCACTATAAGAAAAGGAAATCTATACTATATAACATACAGATTATTTGGCAAATTAGGAATATTCAGTGTATTTTAAATTGGTTTATTTCTGGAACTGTATATATTTCTGCTATAAGTTTTTCATTGTTAGAATTATCCTTCAGGAAATATTCATAGTGTATATCATAATTGAGTATTACTCAAATCCTGAAAGACCCTTTTTTCATTCTATTTTCTTTTACTTTATTGTTTTAGTCATCTACTAACCATTTTAAGTGCCTGCTATATGTAAAACTCTGTGCTGGGCAGTGGGGAAAATATAAAGATAATTAAGATATGGTCCTCACTCTCTTGGAATTTGAATTCTAGCAACATGCTAGAATTGGCATTTGGAAAATAATAGGATGATTCTTAATAAAGAAAATAATAGTTGCAGTAAAAATTAAATGGGAACATAATTTCAGTAGAAAGAATTTCCTTGGTGCGCATCTTTATTAAAAACAAGAAATTAAAACTCACATCTAAAGAGATGTGCCACCGTGATGTTCTTAATGCAAAATGCATGCTTTAGATATGTAGTCTTTTATTCCTTAACTAGCTAGGATATTTGATTTTATATAACTGGAAAAGAAAAGCCAATATCATTTAGTCATATTTCTTAATGCATATATAGGCATGCCAGAGTGTTGATATTTAGGTTATTATTCTAGAATAGGATTTCCCATTCGGCTGGATGGTTTGCCTTCTTCCTGGCCTCTCTTTGGAACTATTAGTATTGACCCCCTCCCTGATTTATGCAGAAGCTTGAGCATCCTGAATAACCTATTCAGTTCAGTAAACATTTATTAAGTACCTGCTGTCTTTAAGGCGCTATTGTAAATGCTGTGGATACAGTCAGAAAAGAAACAGTCCCCGCCATCTGTGAGTTAATTAACCAAGAGTAGGAGGGATTTTGCATTATAATATTTATGGAAGAAGTTAAAGCATCAAATTAGATTCAGTTCAGGTCAAGAAGCAGTTTGAGTTTGAACCGTCAAGGCTTAACCTAGCATGGTGAAAGTGGAATGTAAAGGAGGGGAAAAACATAAGAGATATATGGAAGTAAGGATTGATGGAGCTGGTTGATTAGATGTGTCTGTACAGGTGTGATGAGGAATCAGCACATCAGAGATGACTTTCAGGAGTAAGTACTCAATATTTTCAGTAAGTACTTGAGGTTAATTCATTTTTTTTTAAAATTTGCATTCATAGTCTTTGAGAAAATTTGAAGCTAGAAGTAAAAGGGGACAGCAGAGGATGAGATGGATAGAGTGCCATGGAAACAATGAACATGAACTTGGATGGACTTTAAGAGATGGTGGAGCATACAAGGGCTTTCATGGGGTCATGAAGAATCATACATGACTGAATGACTTTACAACAAAAGTCTTACGTCTCATAACCTACTTTTCTGGGGACTTCCTTTTTATACCTTTTTTTCTCTGATTTCTCAGGAATTTTTCATCCTATTCTAATTAGATATAAAGCTAGAGCTCGTTTAGAACAAATAGACTAGAGTCAAGTATGGTACAAGGTTTTTCTTGCAATTTCTGGTGTGTTATTTCTACTAAAACACCGTCACCATCGTATTTCCTTTTTTTCCTTTTCACTACTGTACTGCTTCCTGCTGTTTGCAATTCTCTCTGATCAGTAACTAGTCTTCTTTGAAATGTAGACTCGATGGCTTTTCAAGGGCCCATCTACCTCTGAGTTGTGTATCACTGGGTTGTTGGGGGTCATTTTTATAGAAAGCTAATTACATCATATCCTTTTAAACTGCTGTATAAGATAGTCTGACATTTGTCTTTTTTAAACAGAATTTTTTTCCAGAACATATGGTGTCTTTTGCCGCTGAAACCAATGGAGAACTCTCTCAAGCTCTTATTTTACAGGTATTCCATAATTTTGTTGAACTAGGTCAGCAGCAATTTGATTAAACTGTGGGTTTGAGACCTTTGCTTGAAAATGCCTAGGTTTAAAAATTTTATCATAGGCAATTTCAGTTTTTCAATGAAAAATAAAATCCAAACAAAAACAATAATTAATAGATTATAAGAAGCCGATGGAGTTGATTTATTTTGTTTGACTTTATTTATTTACAAAAGAAGTCTTTGTTCCTGGATGTTGTAGACCCCCTGGGAAGTGATTCTGATACTAAGAGGAATGGGGAGAAGGAAAGATGAGGAGGAAGATATGTTAGGGGGGAAAGACTGAAACAGAGCATCAGAAACAGACGAGAGACAGAGACATATCATTTAAAAAATAGATAACTTTGGGTATTCCATGTATTACTATTGGTAATAGTACTAATAGTACTATTAGTACTACTACTGCCAGGTAGTTTGGTTTGTCAGTTGCATAAGATGCAATACTCAGTTTGTCAGTTGCATAAGGTATAATACTATTATCTGTGACTATGAGAGCCACTGCCACTACAACTACATTTTACCATTAGTGGAAATTGCAAAGTGATGTATGTTGAAGATTTATCTAAGTTTATTGTTCCACTTTCTTGTTGGAAAATCAAAAATAAGATTAAGAAAATGGAAAATTCTTCAGTAAAGAAATACTTGAGGTAGATTTTGTAAATGGTCCAAATATAATGAATCCTGTTTCCTAATAAAATTAAAAAAATAAAATTAAATAATTATAAAGGCATGAAAAGCCTGTAAAATATTTTCCCTACATGTTGATTCTTAACTGAATCTGGAGGTTAATGGGAATAATTAATGAGAATGAGAGACAAGATTATTTGACTAAGAACAGTATAGAGATATGTGTCATGAATTTGTGTATCTATAATGTTCATTTCTCCTTCATGTGGTAGTGGCTTATGATGTTCATTCCCCAGAAATTTGACTTGAAGAAAAAGTGATTTGAGTTATTTTTTCAGATAGATTAGTTAATTATAATGCTATAGATCTGCCATTACTTCTAACAAGCAATTTCTCTGTAACTGCTGGGGTTTTCACTGGGTGAGCTACAAACAGCTGAGAAATACTTTGTAATATTACTTTCTTTCACTTTGAAATGTTAGTTTCTTTTAAGAACAGAAAACATTCTTTTTTTGATTTTTTTTTTATTTCTGGAACAAAGATCAGATGTATAACATTTGTTTTTTAACTATCTTTTGGAATGGTATTAGTGTATTTTGGTTTGTGATAAATTGGAAATGTGGTTTGTTATCAACAAATACTTAGCAAGCATGGCACAAAATACATTTGCAGACACAAGGAAATATCATGGACCTTGCACTCAAGGAGCATATAGTCTAGAAAAATATGTGCTTTTCTCTGGAAAGAGGAATAAATATAAGAAAATAAATCATCCTACTTATTCTGAATTATCTGTAGGGCTGTCCAATACAATAGAATGATATTTCATAATTTCTACCTTCATTTTTTTTTAAAGATTGTATTTGTAACCCCAAAATTATACTTTCCTTAAAATTAAATCTAGATGCTATAGTTTTGTTTTCTTGCTGATTTTAAAAAATTAATTCTGCTGTAATATTTTATTCAATGGCCACAATTTAAATGATCTTATTGATTATTGGCAGATAATACCACTTCTTCTATTCTTGTTGTTGTCCCTTCTGTTGTCACCAAGCAAGTCTAAGATCTAAGAGGTTAACTAAAACCACATGATACCTCTTGAGGGAAATCTGTGGCAACTGAGAAATATAAGGAGAATTCCTTACTACTTTGAGCAATATCGAAATTTTACCTCCCTTATTTTTCATGGGAGGAGGAAGGGGCACAGAACATCACATCTGGGGTGAGACTGTTAACACTTACAGCTCATTGACTGCCACAGCCACTTTTGGCTTAATTGATTGTCTATATCTGGCCAAACCGAGAAACTTCCAGAAGATAATGACAGTGGAAGCCACAGTGCTTAATGAAGAATTAGAAATACTTTCTGACTGATTTGAAATTTTTACAGGTGGTCTAGATATCTAGGTCATACCTCTTCTTTTACATGCCTCTTACTCTGTGGGGAGGCATCAAATATTCTTGGCATGTCTCTTACTTTCCTTGTTTTAAAAGCACCTTGGGGAGATGTAAAAGCAGTGGACTCTCACACCTTTATTTGTGATTTTCATCAATGTTGTTGTTGAAATTTGCCATTTCCTGGAAAAGCCTGTGAAGTTTCATTGGTTTGGGAACCTGATAACCACCATCATACCCTCCCCTCTCTCCATATACTCACACTAACCCTAACCCAAGTAAACAGTAAATGAGAGTAGGAAGCCAAAGTACCCTGTCCAGAATAACTATGCCTGCCAGTCCTTGGGATTGAAGGAGGATGTTGAGGAAATGCAGGGAGAGAGAGAGAAATTGTACCAAATCATCGCCAAGCTTCCTTTGAAATCTAATATTTTATGATGCCATGGCAAGAGGAAGTCATTACTTCCTAGACAAGGTAAGGCATGGACCCCTGTAGCAACTAGGACTCACTTAGGCCTGTGGACCCTGGTGGTATTACTGCCATCAGTAATTCTGCAGTGCAGTAGCAGTGATGGATACTGTTTGGAAGTGGCAGCATGCCTCCCCTTTTCCCACAGTTTATTGCAAATATTCGTATTATCAATATATTTCTATTGATACTATATTGATATAATGATGTAATAGTTGGTATAATTGATGTAATGGTTTGTCATTTAGAAATTATTTTCCTTGTGACAGTATTGTACTGTAGCACTCTAGATCTTATCTATGTTTAATGGGTGAGGGGACTGAGGATCAGAGAGGTTAAGTAGCTTTTTTAATCCATGGTCACTTAGCCTAGTCAGTGGCAGACTCAGATGTTGAACCAAATTCTTTTGACTCTAAGTTCACTGCTCTTCATACGGTATCATACGGCCTCTCATCTCTCATCTAATCCCATACTGGTTTAAATAGCCTTTGCAGTGCAGCCTCATCAAAGACTTTTTTCAAAGTCTAAATAAATTATAATTCCATCTACCTCCAGAAGCAAAACCTGATTTTTCAAATGGATTTGGTGGGGACAACAGGTCTGTTAAATGGCTCTCATTAATAACTATCCTGATTAGGTTACAGATATTTAAATTTGAAAGTTCTCCTTGAGCTCTTCTTCATGGCAATGTACTTGGAGACTTTTGAGGGGATTATTTTTTTACTTACTAAATTAAGTTGCCATTTATGTGGCTTCATGAAGATAGTCAACATCTTGCTCAGTATATGAAATATATACAGAACCTCAGATTTGTATTTCCTGCAAAAAATGAAGTTCAGCCAGTCCTTCATTGTGAATAAGTGTCTTTAATGTTTTCTTCCAGAATTTTCTGAGTTCTAGCACATATCCTGAAATACATGGTTTTTTACATGCAAAAGAGCAGGGGAAAAAATCATGGAAGAAGATTTACTTTCTTTTAAGAAGATCAGGTTTATATTATTCTACCAAAGGGACATCAAAGGTGGGTAGAAACAGAAGTGATATCTTGTGCTCTATGTGCTCATTGTAAGGTGAGGTATATCTTTGTTGGGTTTTTTAATTTGATTACTTGAAGTTAAAATAATTGATGTTTATGAATTTAGGACCATTTGTAAGTTTTGAAAGAAAAATTTGTCAAAATAGAAATTCATTCATCAGTAAATAATAAGGAGAAATAAAAAAACTAGACCATGTGTACTTGGGAAATTGATGGTAAGAAGGAAATAATGGTTTAAGGTTAAGGACAAGAGGAATGCCTGTCTCGAAAAAGAGAGCTATCGCTAGTGGATCATAGGCACTGACTATCCACTTGTTAATCCCGTACTTTATTTTTCACCCTACATGCTCTAGAGTGAGATTGGCAAACTATGGAATGCAGGCCACATCAGTATTCTCTGCTGCTCAGATCAGTAAACTTCATGTAATCACATGTATTTAAATTTCTTTGAGAATTCTATAACATAATTGATTCAACCCAATTAATTAGATTAATATTTATTGTCCAATCTGTGCAAGGTGATTTGCTGGTGTTTTCTCTTGTCTGTATGGAGAAGCATATACTCAAACAACTATTTTTTATGTGAAACAACAAATCTTTAGTATGTACACCTTAAAATATATTTAATTCAACATATTAGCTTCAAAGATGTCCTGTTTATCTGCATCTTCCTTCCAAACTCCTGTCTGATTTTTAAAAATGTATTGACCCACTTTCCTTTTTTTTTTTACTTCTTTATTTTTGGTGTTCCTGTTAATAGTTATTCTCCCCTTCTAAACTTCCCTCCCTTATTACAAAAAATATACTCTTGAAGAAATAACCATAGTTAAGCAAAATAAATCCACCTACTTGCCACATCGAAAAATGTGCATTTCTTTCTGCCCTTCAAGTTCTCACCCTGTTTCCTTACCTCCTAAAATAGAGACTGGTCATTGCACTGAGTTCTCAAGTATTAGAAGTTGTTTTTCCTTGTAGTGTGGTAGCTGTTGTACAAAATATTCTAGTTTTGGTCGCTTCACTTTTTATTAATTCACATACATCTTTTCAAATTTTCTTGAATCTATCCCTTTTGTCATTTCTTTTTTTAAACTTTCTTTTAAAAATTTATTTTTTCATATGCCATATATTTTTATTCATACTTCCCTTCCACTATCTCTCCTTACCACAAAAATACCTTGTCTTAAGCAAACTCCTCATTATATATTTATATAGTCTGATTAAAAAAAATCCACATTAAACATGTCTGAACATATATTTCTATGTATTTTAAGTTCATTGCTTTGTCAGAAATTGAGTTGTGTTTTTTATCTTTTCTTCTGAAGTCATGGTTTATCATCACTTTGGTCAGAGTGCCAAAGTCTCTCAAAGTTGTTTTTCTCTACAATGTCACCATTCTATACATTGTTCTCCTGATTCTGCTAACCTCATTCTGCGTTAGTTCATAAAGGTCTTTACAGTCTTGTCTGAAATTGTTCATTTAATTATTTTGTATAGCACAAAAATGTTCTCTTGCATTGATATACTGTAATTTGTCCTCAATAGTTTCCAGTTTTGGGTTCCCAAGAAGAGAACTGCTGTAAACATTTTTGTACATACAGATAATTTTTTTCCTTTGGATTCCTTTTTGGGGGGGGGTGGGCAGTATTATCCTGGTAGTGGTATAACCTGAGGTAAGAGTGTGATGGGTGCTAATGCTTTGTAATTGGAGTGAATTGTTAAGTTGCACTGACCGTTCTTTCTCTCTTCTTCCAAACCCTGATTGTTGGTTCTTACCCAGTCTTTTCTCCTTTTAAATCCTTCTTCACAGTCAGCACTCCAAAGTTGGAATTTGTCTCTTCCCTCCCTGATATTAACCTCTCTTAAGGCTCCCTTTCCCCGTTCCCTCATGTTTTTCTGTCAAGTTTAATGTATTTCCATATCATTTTGCGTGTGTCTTGTGTGTTCACCCTTAACCTGGTTCAGACAAGTATAAGATTCATTTGGTCATCACTCCTACCCTTTCTCCATGGCTGTGTACTCTTTTTCTCCAGCACTTGGTTACAAGGAATTGTAAATTCTTCCTCTTTTCCTCTTTGCTTTCCTAGTATATTTCTTCTCCTTTCTTTTTTTCCTGAGATTTTAAAGGTACATTTGATTGTGCTTCCCCATTAAACTATTAGCTCGTTGTTATCACGTATGTATTACAGGAGATAGTTACCTTTCCTAAGGTAAATACCTCAAATATATTTACCTTTTATCTTTCTCTTTTGTGTTTGAATTTTGGTATTTCTATTCAGCTTTGGTCTTTTTATTAGGAATGCTGAAAGACAAACACATGCACACAGAACTTTTTCACATACTAAATTATTCCATGGATAACCTGAAATTTTAATTCATTAAAGGTTGAGTTATTCCACTCTCCACAGCCACACATCAGCATTATTAGAAGAATATTTATATTAAAATTGGTCTTTCAGGGAGAAACTTGGATGTCATTAACAGTGCCACACAATTTTCCAAACACACTACTGCCTACTACCCTCCAGTTTCTCACCACCCCCCTCCCCGCCGAAAAAAGGAGGCTTGGTACAGTTTTAAATTTTAATAACTTGAAACTGTCTCTACACTTAAAATGCAATAAGACAGAGGTTAAATGACTTGCCTAAGGTCACACAGCTAAGAATTGTCAGAGGTCAGATTTGAATTCAGATCTTCCTGGCACCAGGGTCAGCACTCTATCCACTGTACTACTTAGCTGCCTCTGCAAGGGTGGAGGGTGCTTCTGATGTATAAATTCCAGGGTTGGAGTGAACTTCCAAGATGAAAAGGTTTCTGGAGTCCAGAGTGCCATTTGGAGAGGAATGAGGCTATTATAGTCAAAACTACAGGTATTCTTCATATGTTTTCCTTGTATAGATAGTTATAGGCCACACTCTTCTGAGTGATTAGGAATCAAATTCAAAGGGCTATACAGTATTTCAGGCTGTAATTTATTTAGTACTATGTCATCTACAAACTTGAAAATCTGGAAGTCCTTTTCATCTTTAGGAAATACCACTTCATGTGGATTTTACTGTCATCATACTCCACAAAAAAGGCAAACACTTTGGTTCTTGCTGTTTCCTTGAGACTCAAGGGACACAATACTTTGAAAACTTAAAAATGTTCTTTATGTATTGACTATTTTCACCCAATTTCTTTGTGATCATTTATTAGCAATTATGGGAGAAAAAATGACATAGCTTCCAGGAAAATTTGAAACTTAAGACCTATGTGTCTTAGAATTTAAGATTTCTTACTTTCTGAATTTCTCTCTGGAAATCAGAGAGAGAAGTTTTCAGTGTCATTGAACTGAGTGATTGCATCTGCATAGAAATTATAACTATATTAGTAATCTTGCTTTTATGCAGAGAATGTGCTTTCTACCATAGGGAAGTAACAAATGGTAGTTCCAGATTGCTCTTTAGAATGGTTAAGTCAATTCACAACCCCAACAGTGCATTAATGTACCAATTATCTACATCACTCCCAACATTTATCTTTCTTTCTTTTATATTAGCCAATCTGATAGATGTCAGGTGGTACCTCAAAAGTTTTTTTTTACATTTAATAATATTTTATTTTTTCCAATTATAGGTAAAGATAATTTTCAACATACATTTTTATAAGATGTTGAGTTCCAAATTTTTCTCCTTTCCTCCCTTCCTTCCCCAAGACAGCAAGCAGTCTGATATAGGTTATACATGTACAAGCATGTTAAACGTATTTCCACATTAGTCATGTTGTGAGAGAAGAATCAGAATAAAAGGGGAAAATAACGAGAAAGAAAAAAGAAAACAAAAAAGAAGTGAAAATAGCATGCTTCGAAGTGCATTCCCCCTCCATTGCTCTTTGTCTGGATATGGATAACATTTTCCATCATGGATCTTTTGGAATTGTCTTGGATCGTTGCATTGATGATAATAGTTAAGTCTATCATAGCTGATCATAGCACAAACTATTGCTTTACTGTGTTCAGTGTTCTCCCGATTGTGCTCATTTCACTTGGCATCAGTTTATCTAAGTCTTTCCAGGTTTTTCAGAGTTGTTTTAATTCACATTTCTCTAATCAATAACGTTTTATAGCATTTTTTCATATGAACATGAGTAGGAAAGCTTGATTTTCTTAATACTTAAATTTGTTGTATCACAAGGTTATTGTGAGGAAGCAATTTGTTAATTATGAAACATTGTATCAGTGTGAATTATTGCTATTAATTCATCCCATCCTCTGCCTCAGGAAATTAATTTAGATGTTACAAACATCCTGTTTGTCAGTTTTCCTTCTCTGAGATACTGAAGGACAATGCTGTGCTCAAAAGATGCGCCTTAAGTCTCTTCCTGTAAGTGATGTACAACTTTCCTTACTACAGAGATTATCCTCTCATTCTTCTCTATCCTCTTTCCTCCATCGTGGGATTATTCTCTACAGTCTAAAAATGAGGAGATTTTTCGTGCCTCTTCCTAGATAGGTTGAAAAACAAAAGCACAAAATATTTAAATTCTCTGGTGTAATCAGTATCCCCAGAGTCTTTTTTGTCTAGAAAATTGTATTTCCTTCTCTTGTTCTTTCAAGTGGTCAGATATTTTTCAGCTTTCTAAAGTTACTGCCAGTTCTGTAAGAATCTTCTTTAAGATTGCAACTTTAGTTACCTGATCGTTCCCCATCCTTCCAAAAAGCATGGCCATTATTTGAATTTAGTTTACTGCTGAGAATTGCAATTCCATTTTCAAGTCCTACAGGAGCCTGACATTATCATTTACCTCTAAGTAATCCAGTTTTATGGTGACCTGTAGTATCATCAGAGAAGATTTCATTCCATCTTTAAAGAAATCCAAGTTATTTCCCAGTAAGTATGCTTATTTGTTTTTCTCAGAAGACCTATTGCTTCTGATATCAGGTAGAGATTTTTTTCTTTTTTTCTCACTGGCAAGTGCTAGGCTAAGCCATGTCAAACAGTTTTAGCCATTGTCAAGTCTCAGTCACTATAGACTGTGGACATCTGTGAGGCAAAAAGCCTTTTAAAATTATTTATTTATTTTAAATGTTCTTTTCTTTTTAAATTTTGGTTTCCAAATTCTATTCCTTACTCCCTCACCAACTAAGGCGGCAAAGCACTATGGTGTCCGTTAAACATGTGAAATCATGTAAAACATTTACAAATTAGCCATATTGCAAAAGCAAGAAAAATAAAGTGAGAAAGGTATATTTCAATTAACACTCAGAATTCATCAGTTCTGTCTGGAAGTGGACAGTTTTTTTCATCATGAGTCCTTCGGAATTGTTTTGGGTCATTATATTGATGAGAGTAGCCAAGTCTTTCACAGTTTAATGATCTCTTAGTTCTTCTCACTTCACTGCATCAGTTTGTATAGGTTGTGCCATGTTTTTCTAATGTCTCCTGCCATCATTTTAGCACAGTAGCACTCCGTACAGTCATATGTCACAGCTTGTTCATCATTTGCCAGTTAATGAGCATTCCCTTGACTTCCAGTCCTTTGCTACCACAAAAAGAGCTGCTGTAAATATTTTTGTATATATATACATATATATATGTATATCTATATCTATATCTCTGGGATATAGACCTAGGAGTAACATTGCTGAGTATTGCACAATTTTATAGCACTTTGAGCATAAATCCAAACTGTTTTTCTACAATAATTGGACTACTTCACTACTACTCCATTAGCAGTTCTTTAGTGTGCCTATATTTCCCCTCCATCATTTGTCACTTTTGATAGTTGCGAGAACTTCAAAGTTGCTTTGCTTTTCATTTCTCTAAACAACAGTGATTCCGAGCATTTTTTCATATGATTATAGGTAGCTTTGATTTCTTTTTCTGAAAACTGCCTAATCATATCCTTGACCATTTATTAATTGGTAAATGGCTTTTTATTTTTAATAAATTTGACTCATTTATGTAGACAGTATATATTTGAGAAATAAAGTAGTTATACTTCATTGTCTATGATAACTTTATAGTTTCCCTGGTTATTTCTTTTAATTCAGGCTATTTTTGCTTTTGTTTTGTCTAAGATCATGATTGCTACTCCTGCCTTTTTTTAACCTCAAGTGAGGAATATTAGATTCTATTCCAGCCCTTTATTTTAACTCTTTGTAAGTTTCTTTCTATTTCAAATCTCTTGTAAGCAACATTGTAGGAATCTGATTTCTAATCCATTCTATCTGCTTCTGTTTTATGGGTGAATTTGTCCCATTCACATTCACGGTTACAATGACTAACTTTGTATTTTCTTCCATTCCATGATCTTCTGTTTCTTTCTATTCCTCTTTTTATCCTATTCCTCCTCAAAAGTCTGTATTTCTTTTAACCCTTGCTCCCTTAATCTGGTCTCCCCTTCATCATCCCCACTACTTTACTTATCCCCTTCCCCTCCTATTTCCCAGTTGGGTAAGTTATGTTTGTATACCCAATGGAGTGTGTGTATTTGTCTCTCTTTGAACTAGTTTCTGTGAGAATAAGGTTGAAGTATTGCCCATCAACATTTTCCCCTCTATTGTATTCCCCTTTATTGCCCTTCTCTTTTATGTGAGAAAATTTTCCCTATTGTGCCTCTTCCTTCTGCTTTCTCCCAGTGCATCTCTCTTTTTTTCATCTTTCTTTTTCTGTGGGAGATCATTCCAATGTAATCGATTCATACCCATGACCTCCATCTATGTAAATTCTTTTTAACTGCCCTAATAATGATAAAACTATTGAGTTACATGTATCATCTTCCTTTGTAGGAATGTAAGCAGTTTAACCTTATTGAGTCCCTTGTGATTACTCTCTTCTTGTTAACTTTTTTATTTTCTCTTGAGTCTTATGTTTGAACGTCAAATTTTCCCTTTAGCTCAGATCTTTTCATCAGGAATACTTGAAAGTCCTCTATTTCATTAAATTTCCAGTTTTTCCCCGGAAAGATTACACTCTGTTTTCAAGTCATTCTTGGTTGTAAACCTAGTTCCTTTGCCTTTTGGGATATAATATTCTAAGCCTTCTGTTCCTGTAATGTGAAAATGCTAAATTTTGTGTGATATTGACTGTGGCTCCGTGATACTGAATTATTTCTTTCTGACTCCTTGAAGTATTTTCCCCTTGATATGAGAACTCTCAAATCTGGCTAAAATATTCCTGGGAATTTTCATTTTGGGATTACTTTCAGGAGGTGATCAGTAGATTCTTTCAATTTCTATTTTATTCTCTGGATCTAAAATATTGGGACATTTTTTCTTGATTATTTCTTGAAATATAATGTCTAGGCTCTTTTTCTAATCATCAGTTTTGAGTAGTCCAGTGTTCTTAAATTTTCTCTCCTTGATATATTTTCCAGATCAGTTGTTTTTCTGAGATATTTCATATTTTCTTCTATTTTTTCATTCTTTTGACTTTATTTCATTCTTTTTTGATATCTCATGGATTCATTAGCTTTCAGTTGCTCACTTCTGCTTTTTAATTAGTTCTTTTCTTAGGGAATTTTTGTGCTGCTTTTATTGTTAGGCCAATTCTGTTTTTTAAGGTATTATTTTCTACAGTGTTTTTGTGCCTCTCTTACCAAGTCTTTTCCTAATTTTCTTGTGACATTCTCATTTCTTTCCCCAATTTTCCCTCTAACACTCTTACCTCTTTATTTAATGCTCCAAGGAAATCTTGTTGGGTTTGTGTCCAATTAGTATTTTTCTTTGAGGCTTTGCTTGTAGCTGCGAGACATTATTGTCTTCTTCTGAGTTTATATCTTGGTCTTCCATGCCACCATAGTAGCTTTTTATAGTCAAGTTCTTTTTTTGTTGTTTGCTCATTTTTCCAGTCTATTTCTTGTCTTTGAATGTTATGTTGAATTTGGGCTCTGTTTCCCTGGGGGGGTGAGAGGATGCACTGTCCAAAACGTCAGCCTTTTTTGTTCTATTGTTTTCAAAGCTAGTTCTGGAGGGCTGCAAATTTTTAGTGCTTCCAAGGTGATGTGATCCAGGGAGAGGAGTGGTGTCTGCCCTCTTAGTCTGCACTCTCATCTTTACCCTGTTCTTGTGCAGCTGCAAGTGTTAACATTCCTCTTACCCAGAAATGTCACTGGGGTCCTTGATCTTCTGCAGCCACAAGTGCTAGTGTTGCTCTCTACATGGGAACTTAGACCAGGGCTCTTCTTCCTTCCCCTCCTGCCTTTAGACTACGACCAATAACTGTGTGTCAGCAATAGAGAAGTTAATCAGTGCCCGTTGTATTCAATGCCAGCAAGGGGTCTCCCATAATCTCTTGCTGACCAGTCATCAATCCCCTTACCATCTCTTTGGATTGAGATCTTTCAAAGTTGCTGCTGCTGTTGTCCTAGCCACCTTCAAGACCCAGGCCTGCTGCTGCTGTACTCTGGGGTGATTCCTACCCCAGTGTTACAGACCTCTTTTGCTGATGTCTGAAATTGTTGCAGCCTACAAAAATGACCTTGCTCTGACTTTTGTTGTCTTTTCTGCTCCAAAATGTGATTTGAGGAGTTAGCTTAAAGTTGTTTGGAGGGAAATGTTGGTAGAGCAGCTGGTAATTTCCTCTAATCCACCATCTTATTTCTGCCCTTTCAGTCATAAGATGTCTGAGTTAGAGGAGACCTTAGAGATTTATCAAGTTCAGTACATTCCTTCAATAGATGAAAAATTAAATGATCTCTAGGATCCTTTCTAGATGTAAAGTTTCTGAATTGGGAGGAATAGCTAGTAAAGTTGGTTGACAGCATCCAAAAAGACCTCATTGGGTCAAATCTAATAAAATGAAATTAGTAAAATAAAATGAAATACATTAAGCCCCATTCTTGGATTAAAAAAGTCAACTGCACAAATAGAAACTGGGAAGGATGGGACTTATTCAGCAGTTAGTTTGAAAAAAGAATTGTAGGTTTCAGTGGACTTTACTATAGTGTATTTTAGCAATATATAATGGCAGTCAAAAAAAAAAGAAAATGTAATCTTAGCCTGCATCAAGAGAAGTACAGCATCCAGAGCAAGAGCAGTATTGTTAGCAGGGCTACATTGTATCTTGGTCAGACCAGTGCCAGAATACTATGTTCAGTTCTATGCTGGATAAAGCCTGGAGGAAGAAAACTGGCTAGGAGAAGGATCTTGCAATCATGCCATGCCACAGTTAGTTTAAGAAATTTTGAGGAGAGAAGATTTAGAGAAGATTCAAAGATTTAAATGACTATAACTAAAAATAGGGATTAGGATTATTCCGTTTATCCTTAAAGGGCAAAACTCGGAGCAGTGGATGGAAGTTACAGAGACAGAGGCAGATTCAAACTCCACACTAAGAAAAACTTCCTAGTAATTAGAACTGTCCAAAAGTACATTGGACTTCCTCATAAGGGAGTAGATTCCTTCTCATTTTAGGGATTGGCAAACAAAAATTGGATGACCATTCATTGGGAATGTTGTTTAGAGTGATCTGGGAGGGATTTTGGTATTCTCTTAACCTTATGATTCCACAATACTTTTCTAAGAAATCAGGAGCTAGAGATGACTAATGACATATGCTATATCATGTAATTCAGTGGCAAAACAGACTGACTCATATTCTGACTCCTATTCCAGTCTTATTACCTTACCACTGTTCTCTGCAGGTTTCCTTGCTTATATTACCCTGGGTGTAGCCTCTTGAGAAGTAGGTGGGTTTGGACTATCCTGATTAAACTTCCGAGCCCAAACTCCAGCACTACTCTGTGTTATTAACCTATCAGAAAAGCAAAATGACCTGGTAATTTCCCTTGACCATATCCTAAATATCACTGATTTCCTAGGGAAGAAATAATCATTCAAGATTCTGCCTTGCCTTTAAATTTAAACATAGTTCCTTATCCATTAATTTCATTAAATTTACCCTATGTAATTTATCTTTCACCATGTAAAGGAATATATAGTTGTATAACTCGCATTGATACTGTGTACAGTGTGTTATTTTATAGCTGAATGTGAGAAGTGTTAAATTCTAAAAGAAGCAGGAGACATTATCTGTTACCTCTCATGAAGGTTTTTGTTTTATTTTTCAGTTGTTTGTTTATTTAGCTGCTATTTGAGATCATCAACCATCTTAGTTGTCATTTTTATGTTCAAATGTTAAAAAAAACTGGTTAAGGAAGAAAATTAGTCCAACTTGGTTATCTTTTTTCCTTTGCAGAAAGTGTGAGGTTGATGGTTACCACAAAATTGGCAAAGCTGTATTTTGCGTAATGGTAAAACTTTTTTCAAGTATGAATAACATTATCAATTTGCAGATGAAAAGTATGTTTTCCCTGTTGTGTTCTTAGGATTTTGAAGTAGGGCAGAGGTTGAAAGGATTATTTCATGTATGAGGTCTTATCCTTTTTTGTATGGCATGAACTCCTTTGCCAAGTGTGGCAAAAACCTATGGATCCATTCTCAGATGAAATTTTTTTTAAATGCATCAAACAAATATACAGAATTACAGAGGAAGCCAGTTCTATGAAATAAATACATTTTTTCCTAATTCAGATTCATGGACCTCCTGAAATCTGCCTATGGACCCCCGCAAAGGGTCTCTGTATCCTATTTAAGAGACCTTGAATAAGTAATGCAATGACCTGACCTAGTTTTGTCTGTGGGTTTGGTTTTTTGTTTTGCTTTTTTTGTTTTTTTTTTTGCTTTGGTGGCATTAGGATTAGATTTCATCCTTAATCTCCTGATATTTTAAAATTTTGCTTCCATAGTACAAATTAGGCATATTAGGAAAAAAGTTTCAAGTAAGCTGAAGCTGTTAAAATGTTTCCATTTCATTTCTTTTTAGGAACCACGACATTTGCAGTTTTTCAGTGAATTTGGCAATAGCGATATTTACATGGCATTGGCAGGCAAAAAGACCCATGGAGCCCCAGCAAACTATGGATTCTGTTTAAAGGTACAGGCTTACTATTTTGATACATGCATAAAAACAGGCCACAGCTTTTTTAGGTAAGCTTTAGTTTCTTTTAACTTTTTCTTAAGATAAAAAAGAAGCAGCTTTCTCATAAATAGGAGAATTTTAGTGGCTTTTATTTCAACAGGTGTTACCTTCAAGATATGCATTAATGCTAAACAATGTGCTGTGGCCTTCTAGCCTAACAAAGCAGGAGGGAGCCGAGACCTGAAACTGCTCTATGCAGATGAGGAGCAGAATAGGACGTGCTGGGTGACTGCGATTAGATTGCTTAAGGTACTTTCTTGTGGAGCTAATTCTTGTCAAATACTTTTACCATAAAAAGTAGAGGAATTTTGCAACATTAATGTTACCAAAAGTTAGAAGT